>OZ037782.1:8179090-8446590 GCA_964035525.1 Porites cylindrica | reverse complement strand
CGATATCTCGTTAATGGTTCCCTTTCTAGAATCTGTTCACTTAAATGTGGGGTACCTCAGGGAACAATTCTTGGTCCCCTTTTATTTCTTATTTACATCAACGATTTGCCAAACTGCCTAACTTCATGCCAGCCTAGGATGTATGCTCAGAATGACACACACATCACTTATGCAGATGTTGATGTGAATTCAATACAGTTAAATTTGAATCATGATTTAGGTAATCTAATCAAATGACTTATTTCCAACAAACTTACCTTGAACACTGCTAAAACTGAATTTATGCTAATTGGATCAAGACAAAAATTGGAGAATTAGACATTTTGTTCCAACGCCTACTCTACATGGTATATACAACGCTCTCATTCAATCTCAATTCGATTATTGTTATATTGTCTGGGTTAATTGTGGAAAACCTTTGTTTGACAGGCCACAGAAGCTTCAGAACCGTGCTGCTCGTGTTCTAACCTTTTCTAGATATGATGCTGATGCCAACCGCTTCCTTAGACAACTAAATTGGAAAGACTTGAGCACTCAGTTCCAAATGCAAAAAGCCCTAATGGTTTACAATTCTTTAAGTGATCTTGTTCCAGGATATTTATCCTTTAAATTTGTTAAACGATATGAAACGCGCTACTCCCTAAGGGACTCTGTTAACAAAGTAATTGTCCCGTTCCAGCAAACTATTACTTCATGAAGAACAGCTTCAGTTATAGCAGAGCAGTTCTCTGGAACATTCTGCCCTGTGATATGAGAGAGGCTAAATCTTTAAGTCAATTTAAACGATTGGCACATCTAAATTTCTGATTTTTAAAGTACTGTGTACACTGCATATTCATGAAAAACAGTTCTTAGTTAGGTTAGTTGTAGACAGATTTGCATATTGTTTAGGGTAGTTAGGTTTATTTAAAAATTTTTTTCCTTTTTTTTAATACTCCAGATGAATTTTACTGTGTTTAAATAAAGACTGATTCTATTCTATTCTATTCTATTCTAGTTTTGCAAAGATAGTCGTTTTGAGGCTCACCATATAGGACCGAAACGGACCAATCATAAATGTGGATCCTTCGGCGAGGTCTGCCAAACAAATGTTCTTATTCTATTTTTTTCCTTATATTTGAAAATGTGTATTTCTTATTTTTTTTTTTCAAAAAGTGGGGCTGGGGAAGGGGGGTGCTGCTGCCCCACCCCCTGCCCCTTCCCCTGCGCTGGCCCTGAGGCTACTGTAATATGTACACAGAAATGTTTTTAGCGGAGCTTTCGCGCGCAGCCGAGCCTCCAATACTATAGAAAATGGTAACCTGTCGATGCAAGAAAATTTGGTAGTCACGTGACCGTCCTTCCATCCCTACGCACATCCACCCCAACTGAAGTCGAGGCGAAATTTCGCATTCAAGCACCCATGCGTTTTGGCGGTAAATCGCATGGCCACCCGGACTTTTAGAGAGAAAAAACAACATCAAAGCCGAGTCTTTTCTCGACAAAATTTTCATTTCTAAACTGACGTGGATATGGGTGGGTTACAGAAAATTCGTAAATGGACTGAGCCGCTGCCAGTGGCGCCTTGTATGTTTAAGTCGGAGCTTACTGTTTATATGTTAATATGAAAAGAGGGCGCTTCTTGTTGTCCTCTAGTCCAGGACATTTATTCACACATTCAGAGAACTAGAGCTAGAGCGAGAGACAGAAAACAAAGGAGACGAATTTCGTTGGAAAACAAAATGAAAATTTTATAGCGGCGGGTAGAAAATGAGAAATACTAGTGGCAAGCAAGCTGAAAATGAGCGGCAGTGAAAAAAATAGGGAACATGAACCCAAGCAACAAATTTTTCTGTGAGCATATACGACATTTCCTCCATAAAGCCTGTATTTAGGACGTTTCGCGTTGTGGTCGTGCAACAACAACGGCAAAGAAATGTACTATACAAAAAGTTTGCTGCGCGTGCAAAAATATTTGTTTGCTAATTAGACCACTAATTTTTGTTATTGTTCTCGTTACCGTCGCTGATTCGCATTACACGATCTCATTTTTTGTTTGAGTAAATTATAAGTAATTTATTAACGAGAGCTTCGTTTTTAGCCCTGGCTAAGTCTATGTATTACTAACTGCGAAAAACATGTTTTCTTAAAGTCACGAGTGTCAAAAGGCTGCAGGCTACGCGTTACAGCTACGCGATGTCATCTGATAGAAATGAGAGGCTTGTTTACCGAGCTGGATCAGACAAAGGTCCAACATTTGACAACGACGTAAACACAAATGAAGGTAAGTAAGTATTTTGTGAAAGACGATCTACTTTAATGAAGTTCGGTCATTATATCTATGAACTACATCCATACCTACACCCTGAATTTGACTTTAGACTTAAATTTCCCGCCCATTCATATTCCTTTCAAGTTTATTTCCCAAAAGTGATTCGCCAAAAATAAAAAACAACAACAAATCATAAATGGTGCGGGTTCAACCTGCTGCGCTTTCCATTCCTTTTAATCGCGACTTTATATTAGATTTGCTATTTATTAGATTAGTCCTATTTAGGACTAATCTTTCCATTTTGTTAGATTAGTCCTTCCACATCCACGCTTCTTCTTTATTTCCCAGGTACACGTAAGGGGGTTTTGTTGGCTTTTGTCGTTGTTTTTATCACAGCATGAAATAGTGTGGATAAGGAAATGTTCGAAAAAGAAAGATCGTGAAAACACATTACAGCATAGGGCACTCCCTTATTTGGCCTTAACGGGCCGGGAATGGACCGCTGAGTAGGGTTTCAGGGTGTTGAGTCTTAAAGAGGGTATACAATTTCACTATTTAGCTTCTTGAACAGTGTGTCTTTTTGGACGGAGAGGTTTTAAAAGAGTGTAAAGGTCGGGCGATGAGTGGTCTGCATTTGTGGAAACAGCATTTTTTCCAGAAAATCTAATACCATGATGTTCGTTTGAAAAATTTCCTAACTCTCTTTGCAAAACTAAACGAATTGGGTCATAAAATAAGGTCTCCTGTCTTAAACAGGGTAGCGAAATAGCCAATTTTTGTCTTAGACAGGGTCAGGATATGAAGGTCTCGGCGGCACACCTCTACTAACGGCTTCCCTTAACCCGATATTTTAATTTCTCGAGGGACTTAATCTCCCGTTTCCCTTGAAACTCCTGCCACGAACAGTGACGGGCACTAATTACCTAAAGAAACTCCGAAGGAAGGCGGGAAGGGGGTATTAATAGTTTTAACTTGTTTGCAGTATGGCTAGTCAAGAATCGGAATTTGTACTATCCACTTCACCAAGACTATCCAAAACGACGACAAACCACACGAACAAATCGGGATGTTTGTTTATGGCAAACGGACAGTACGAACTCAGAGAACTTACTCGTCGAAGAGCATCCGAAGTTTCGGGGAGTTTGCGTGATTCAATTAAAAGAGGTAGTTGAAAATTAACTGGGTTAAGTTCAGTTAGATGCAAAGTAGGAAGCGGCTTATGGAGCTACAACCAGTTGCAGAAATGTTGGGACAGTCCGACGAAAACAACGACCCTTCTTCCTTCAAATCGCTGCTAGTCACAGGTCTGCGATATATAATACTGACCTTCCCCCTACCTTCCATTCATAGTTGTTCCTCCAAGTTTTGAGCATGGTCTTGCATTGCTAGCATTTTTTATAAGGGGTGGAGGAGGGATGAAAAGCACAAGAGTGGACAGGCCATTTAAGCCAAAATACATACAGTACAGTGTCTCAAGTACTTTTGCAGCTGGTTGTAGTAGTCAGGCGAGGAGTGTTTTTCCAGTGGCTTCAACTTCCTAACTTGTTTTTACCAGGAACGACTGGTATGGGGTATATTATGATAATGTAGATAAACGTTTCAGAAAACGTGATTTTATTTTTTCGCGTTTCCACGGTTGGTCGAAAAAGTCATTGTCATTTTTAGATTTTATCAGTGTTATGATCCTGAAATTTAAACACAATACTCCCTTGGATACAAATATATCTAAAAACTGCATCCATACCTACCTGTATAAGGTATAACAAGGCGCTATGCAGCGTACACTTCGGCGTCGTAGTTGTGGAACTGATTAATTGTAAATGCGGAGGAATAGTAAGAAATGAAATTTGGAAAGAGTAAGGTGTTAATTTGTGAATTTATATGATTTGTCAGGATATTCTGAAAAGAGCAACATCCAAGAGGCCTACTTGTCAAAAACTAGCTTTTCAGCGCAAATTGTCTCTGAGATATCAGCCCAGTTATGCTCTGATGACTCCATACAAATCCTTCTAAATTTGACTTGGGTCCAAACGTTTAGACCTAAGTCAAATATGAGGTTACTGGCGGTGAATAACAAGTCTAACAAAACAAAAAGTGAAAAAATAATTCTCTATTTTTCTTACATCAGGCTTCAAAAACAACATAGCAGTCTCATGTACTGATTAAAGATATGTAAGGCATGGGTAAGGAGTCAATTAGGTTGAGCATGGAATTGGCTAAAACTCATTGTTACGAGTTCCAATGTTTTGAGGATAATTAATCACTGACTATCAGCACGCAGTGATGTCGGATTAACTCAAGGAAGTTTAATACCAGAGGAACGTAGTCTTTACAGAAAACACAGCATCCGCCAACACAAACTTGACTTGAACTTAAGTAAAACTAACCAGCCCCTGTCAAAAATAACAAACTCTCACTTGAACCACAGATATCTTACGGCTTCCGCCAACTTGTAAACACAAAACTTGAAAATCGACCTTCGTCATACTTGACTGGCACAGCACTCCAGGTCGTGGGGAAAAAACTTAGTTCGTCAAAAGAACTCACCTGGAACTTGTATACCGTTTGACATAAGGTTCTAGAAAATACTAAACAGGCGAATAGTAGTTACTTTTTCTACATATTTTATGATTTCAGTAACTGATGCAAATCTGCTGACTCATGCTGAAATGCAAACATGCCCTAATTAATTATTCATGAATAATCCAAAAACGTAGAGAACGTTCGAGAAAGTCACGCAATGCATGAAAGCAATTTTACCACGTAACACTCAACAAAGACAGCACGTCTTTGTGCAGCATTTTGTAACTTTAAATTCATCATAAAACAGTTCGAAAGGAGCGCTCACTCGTGAAATGTTTTTCAACACGCGAAGAGAAATTTCGTGTCTCTGCGCGGCCATGTAATGTCCTCTATTTATTCCTCGAGTAAACTAAAGATTAAACTCGCAGTGATCTCAAGATATCACGAAGTAATCCCGTCTCATTTCGTGAAATAGCCGAAACAAGCCAAAAAGTCACGAACTTGCGCGCTTAATCTTGTCCCGAAACTAGTGCATAATTTCATAGCTATTTTTCATATTCCGAACTACCTTGGGTATCGGCTAATCCCTCAACTTTAGAGTCTCCTCTGATCTGACGGGTCACACAGGTGAGTCGGTTCAAACCCCGGGAAAGCCAAAATAATAATTCTTTCTTCCTCGAACAAGCTAAAGAATAAATCAAAGAAATCAAAGTGATCTCGAGATATCTCGAACTAATTCTGCTCTCACTTTGTCAAATAGCGAAAAAAACCGAAAACCTACAGACTTTGCGTGTCCAATCCTGTCCCAAAGATGTCAACTTTGATACATTCCTGAACGTTGCGCTCCACCGAAGTAATAATCTCTTGACAAGAGAGTTCATATAATTGTCTTAAAATTTACTATTTCATACAAATTCGACGTGTGTTTTTTGCTCTTACAAACCCCGGCGTAACCACTCGCGAACCAAACCGAACGCTTTATTTATTAATCGCACTTAATCGAACAATTGGGTGCGATTAAGTTTGGTAATCGAACCCAATCGAACTCTCACAAAAAAATTTTAGTAATCGAACCCAATCGAACTTTGATTGAGTTCGATTAGGTTCGATGATCAAAGTTGGCATACATTCGATTAAAAATGGGACGTTATACGGAAGATTGCGCGTGTTTTCCGGATACTTTTTTTTATAGGGGTCAGTCTTACGTACTGAGTATACAGTATGTAGGGAGTGGTTGTGGCGGACCAATGTTGTGTATTTTTTACGTATTTTTGGAGCGAAAATATACAACATCAGGGAAGAACAAGACTATATTGCTATTTTACAATTAAAATTCATCCTTTAATCAGCATCCCAGGTACAGATTGTTCCAATAAAAATGGCGGCCTTTTGTTGCAAGAAAGCCTAGTGGAGTGAATGAACCTTTATACCGTTGAATTAGCCAGTGTTTCAGTTCATTGCAATGCCCGGCTCGGTTGTTACATGACTTTTCTAAGTTGACTCTACTAGGCTGATAACAGTGGTGATAATAGATTATGTTTTAGTAAAGCTCCAGTCAATCTAATGTTCGATTCAACTGATTCTTGTTTGGTTCTTTTTGATTTGCTCACTCTGCAAAATCCTTGTTTATTTTGAGTCATTGGTTTCGAATAAGTTCGATTAAGTTTGATCAGTTCGATTGAGTTCGGAAATCGAACTTAATCGAACTCTCACGCAAACGTTTTGGTTCGATTATGTTCGATCAGATTACCGAACTTAATCGAACCCAATCGTTCGACTAATTTCGATTGAGTTTGATAAAGTTCGATTACCGAACAGTTCGAGTGGTTACCCCGGGTAAAAACTGAAGCGAATCATAAAAGCCAACATTCCTTTTCGCGTCCCTGGAGATTGCATTAGTTTTACTTTCTAGTAGACACGTTCGTTGGCGCTGTTCTGATAAATAAGAAAGAAATTGCCTCGTTTTCTTCATAGCATTAAGGGATAATTCTTCCTTCCTGTCGTAGAAAAAAACCCATACAAATTTTCTTCTGTGCTTTATAATAACAGGGCGTCAAGAGATCAACAAGCTATAAAGAAGAAGAAAAAAGAAAACTCATTTCAAATGAGTATCAAAAAATTAAAGACGAATTGAGCTCTTTAACCTGGGTTAAAACAAGTCCCTTCAGATGCCAAGGAGGGATGTCACTCATACGCTTTAGTATGCTAGTGCATGCCATAAATGTCTACTTGAATGACAACTATCCAGAAGCCCCAGAAGACTTTAATTTCCAGGCGGAGCTAAAGGCTGCAAGCCACTGGCATTGGTCGGATGATGAAAAACGATGTCTTGCGCTTGGGCCTCATGATGATTGTCGCGTAAAATTTGCTGCGAAACAGACATTTGATAAATGGGTAGAAGAACTGGATAAAGAGAGGGAACAGCTGTTCAAAAAATCTGGAGAAGACAGCCGCTCTTCGGATGAGGACGAAAGGGTGTCAGGTAAACAAGCGGGGACACGTTCTCCTCGGTCATCTTCGGGAATTTTGTAAACTCACGAAATTTCTCTTTCCAAGGCAATGCTGCTTTTTGCGTTCCAGGCTCTTCCATCTTTAAGGCACCCACTTCCAACGTCATCTTGTCGATAAGTTTAACGTTTAGTAAACAATTTTTTCTGTTGCTGGTTGCCGTTCTTTGGGTTAAGCTGGTCAGAGACTTTGCCACCTAAAACTAAACATCAGACACTTTTCAGTGACACAATGTTTAGTTGAATATGCTACGGTGCTCTTTTTGGCTATGCTATTTTTACTACTCCTATACTAATTTGTTACTAATTTTCGAAAATACTTTTTCTTGATAAATTTCTTTTTAAAACTTGACATTGTCAAGATTCGGTTTATTTTTTTTACCCAGGTCAATGTTTATTTATACTTTCAAGGTTATACTGAAAACTTGTAAGCAATAAAATAGCCTCCAATTCGCTATTTTTTGTTGCAAGTTAGTATCTTGCGATTTTTTTTCCTGCTTCCTCTTTTCATTACATTGTGACGACTTCAACCGGGGCCACCTAGGGACTTTCAGTCAATCAAAAACAACTCCTTTAGCAAAGAATTGGGCGTGCGGACCTCAACAAGAACTGTCCTATTCTTCGATTGGTTAGTTTCAATCCTAAATTTTTCGTTTTTTAGAATGGCTTACTCCTAGCGTGAGCCAATCAGAGACCAAGAATCTTGTTTTCTTTTTTCCTCGTGATCAAATTTAAATTTTTATCTGTTAACGTGCGTTACCTTTTTGAAGGTGAAAGTCCGTAAGTCGAGAGAGCTGGATGTCCCTGATGCATATTTTCTTAAACTACACAATTACGATTTACTTTTATAAATAATTTCCCAGTTTTGCTTCCATATTTTCTTAAGACACCTTTTGATGCACAGCGAGTGCAAATATCATAAATGCCCCACCCCTTTGATGATGCCAGCTTTTCCTAAGCCCACCCCTTTATGCATGCATGAAGACAGTGACCCACCCCCTCATTTTTTCAGCCGACCCCAACTTTACGTACTTTAGGATCAGTCCCTAAGTGTATACGATACACCGTTCTAAACCGCGAAAAATTTAGGATGGAAACTATAACCAATCGAGTTCCCGATGATGATCTGCACGCCCAATTCTTTGTTCAAGGAGCAGTTTTTGATTGGCTGAAAGTCCTTAGGTGGCCCCGGTTGAAGTCGTTACACTGTAATATTTGCCCTTTTTTCAGTTTTTTTCAATAAACTGAAAAGATTACGAATTAAATTGTTCATTTTCTTTTTTCCTGAAGATCTTGAGGAAGGAATTTTTTCCTTGATGACGTATTATGATTTTGAGATGGAAAACGAATCAGCAACTACGTCTCAGTCTACTGTAAAAGGTAAAACGTTGTGAGGACTTGATGCCGCTATATTCGGCACTATGCTAAGAAAAGTCTCGATAAGCTTTAGTTACATGTAACATTATTAATATTGTCCTTAAAGTTGGTCTCTTTCATCATCCTCATGTTTTTTTCGTGCCACTTGCAAATATTAATTTTCAGGTACCAACTGCACTCCTTCTCCGACCTAGAAAAGGCTTTATAAATTGAGGCAATGTAAACGTGGTATAGTAATTAATCACAAGCCACGCCGCGAAATAAAGCTCAGTAGGTGAGGCAAGTGCGGACTTCCTGGAAACCCCTTTTCTACTTTCCATAGCCTTAATTTTTGGTTTGACGTGTAGGTTCAACTTTCTCTAAAATTACAGAAAATGCCATACGCCACGACGTTGATCTCAAGATTGGCAGTAACATAGAACAAAAGAGGTGAGCCCAGCCAGTAATAAGCATTATGGCCGACATGGTCCATCTGTATTGAGTTATAAATAGAATATCATCTTTTTATTTCAATTCTAGGCCCAAAAACCTTCTTATCAAAAAGCCTACCAAGCTCTCTATTGCCGGCACTAGCTGCACGTCATTTAAACTGCTATTAATAGTTTGAAAAAGTTAACGGACTTAAGTTACTTTGCTACCGTCTCTATCTTGGACGAAGACATCGGGAAGAGCAAAAAGTGTCAGTCTGTATTGGTTAACGATTTCGAGTAGTACAACGTACCATTGTTTCGGCAAAGAAGTTGCTAACGGACCGGTCATAAATTAGAGGAGGGAGGGGACTGTTGCATTATTTTTATGCGCATGTTTTTGGCTGGTCCTCCCCTTTTCAGGTGCAGAAAAAATGTTGACCCTCCAAAATAGTTTCCATAAATTATCATGCTGCGCCCCTTCCCCCCACCACCCCAATCCCCAGGCCTCTTTAGATAAGATATCATACTAGGCGTGTTTCACAGGACGTAATGAACCTATAAACATGGCTTACCACTAGAGGAGGGGATTGAAACAATATGTTAGTCTTACTCATCCTTCTATATCAAAATACACCACCACAATATATAAAACGAGAGTGGTAAGGTTAATCTTACCTTTTGGAAATAACACTATCTAACGACCCATAGCAAACTCAGAGGTTTCTAAAATGTCTGCGTCTTTTGCCAACATCTTCAAGGCCACGTTCATTTGTAAATGATGTGCAGATGACATTGTTTCAATATGGAATGTCTATAGTTAGAGGAGATGTTTCTAAGTTTATTGAGGAGAAGCAAATAAATACCACTTTGCAGCCTTGAAGAATTTACCCGCGATGAAATATCTGAAACAGAAACAAAGTTCTTAGATACTACTAAATACAAAGACGAAAGATAGAAAAAAATAGACTTCTCCCACCAGCACTTGATTTGCGCACGCATTTCAAACTCACTGAAACTTTTCAACATATATACGCCGAATTTTCCTCATGTCACCCATCGGGAGTAAACTCCTTAGGGGTTTGTATAAGAAGAGGCCTTAAGACTTTGGAGAACTAACTCTTCAAACACTTGTTTAATGATTTAAAGAGGGAATAAAAGACTTTAAAGAACACCACCTAAATAGCGGTAAACGTTATTAAGAAAATCTAATACAGAAAATACTTTTATAAGTGAATTTTGTGGACAGAAATGACAAGCCCTCCAATAAAAGTGTAAAGAACTTAACAAAATGCATCTTGCCATTTGAGAGGCCCTGTTAGGGGAAAATTCCGACAAACGACTTGGCCTTCTGACAAGATTTTTGGAAGAGAGGGACTAAGGTAAAAAAGCTTGCTATGAGAGTGACTGAGTGTATCTTAAAATCCAGTTCAGGACTCGACTTTAGAAAACAAAGTTAATGTCAAGTTGTTTCACATATTTACACCACTGCAGGAACTAATTGTTTAGTTATTGTAGTTGGTCACAAGACATAACGTTTTTATTCTCTTTTGACAATGCCGTACTTATCCTGTTATGTTTGTTGTTGTTGTTTATACGCAACTCAGGAGAGGTCTTGGGTATATGTGAAAAGAAGGACCCACAAGTTACATCATGGACTGTTAAAACGTTTTTTCTCCCCTACCTTCATCAGATTCAATAAGTGTTTAGCATTATTTACAGAAAGTTGACACCATTCTAAGCCTGAGAAGATCGATTTCATTTATACTCCCTAACCCCATAACTTTGCATGAAACCCTCTTTTCTGCGTTGACATGAAATTTAAGGCCCTCTCCATATTTGCGTCTTCTGACTCCCCTCTAATTTATGACTGGTCCCTAAGCTGCCTATGAGACAATTAAACAATTATTTTGTCCGCCCATACTTAGCCCAGAAGTAATTATCAAAGTCAACTAAATTCCTCACGGTTTTAGGTAAGAATAATGGTATAAATCTTGACGCCCAGGTAAAAATTCAAACTCAGCAACACCGACCTACACCGACGGTACCTGAGGAGAAAGATAAGATCCAATCAAATCTCAGAAACTGTATTTTGCTAAGTCCCGACTTGGATTTACTATTGTTTTTAATGCATACTCGCTGTTGGGCTACTCAAATCCTCGCACTGGCCTTAGTACTGTCAGCAATGTGATTGTTGTTTTTTTAAAAATAGTTTTTGATATGACAGAAGCCTTGTTGTATTAAGCCATATATATATACACTGCACATGCTTGTTTAACGTTTTTAGAGTTATATTTACCTTATCAATAACATCTACCCATTTACCTACACAGAAAATTTCAGGAAACAAGCCGGGAACTAGCTGAGTCATTGGCCCACTTCACAGTGGAAAGTTAAGGACGGTTGTTTATTCGACCGGCTAGACCGGGGGGGGCGCACCCCCCTCCCCCCCGGGCTGGACCTTCGCGTTATGGACACTGCACAAAAAGAAAACTTCCACAAAGCAATAAGTCAAGTCGTACGATATTTGAAAAATATACCCCAAAACAAACTGGGACAATGAACCTTCAAGCAAGCACCATGAAATTGAACTACAACATATGCAATTTAGCGGGAAAGATTTCACAAATGCTAAATGTCACAGGACTGATCCTCAACAAAGTTCTTTGCTCTGAAAGTTTCATAACTTAAGCATCCTTTTAAACACAGATCAAATTTTTGATCACCATTATCTCGATTTTTAACGTTTTTATAAAGTGGAATACATTCACGTAATTTAAAATTGTGGATCAAAGACGGCGAATGCTTCCAGTTCCTTCTTTAATGACGTCATCACGATATCACTGCTATATAGACTAATAATGTGTCAGCTAACTACTTGATTTTATCAGACACTTAACTATTTATTAATAACCATTTTTCGCTTTATGGTGGCTACCTTGAGGGGGATTTGGGTTCTGCCAATAAATGCTTCATAATGACGTCAATTGTCATAATTGTGTCAATCATGTTTTGCCTAACTATTAGAAATGATCAATACACCATTCCGTCTAATTTTGGTGGCTGTACCCTGACCGGTTTTTAATTTATAGCGCAATCGTCGAATTTAATTCAAAGCTTCCGATGTAACGAAAATCGAGGATTCTGCGGCGTATGAAGTGAATTTAATTTGTCCAAGACGGAGAATGAAAACGTCTGTAGAGCGTCTCATTTTAGAGGTCGCACACTTACGAAAATGGAGCCGGCAGGCTGTCATCGTGGCGCCGGTTTCGTTACTGCGCATGGGCACAAGCTCTCCTTAGCATTCTCGTTCCCAGAGCCCGTCGCTTTTTTGGTCAATATTTGAGAGTAAAGCCAGGCGCCCCCGCAACCTCGGGTTCTCTCCTACCCGTCTGAGAGAACCTGGGAACGAGGTTGGCGCCCCTGAGACAAGATTGTCAATTTGACGTCATTTTTGTTGTTTTCCCGCATACCTTATCGAGTAGTTCCATCTTCTGTCAAGATGCAACAAGAATGTTGATTTGTAAACCATCCCTAAACTAACTCTATGCGTGCTAAAGCGGTTGTTGAAAGAATTTTCCTTCAGTGTTAGTATGTAAGTCATTCGAAACTCTTTAAAAGTTGCATATTTTAAATCCCTTTTCCTGTTCCTGTGCGAATATTCTGGGCCTTTTTGAGGCACGTATTCGAAAATTCGGCTATGATATAAATGGCGTGCCACAGAGGAGAATGAAACGATGATGGCTTAGATGTTGTGTTCCAGTCATAGTTTCTTACACTGTGACGGGCAGTCGAAATAACTAAACTGAAAGATTTTACTAAGCAAAGACAATGAGAAATGGCTCGATGTTTCCGTTATCTTCAGAATTTTCGCTATATAATATTTGAACTAACAATTTTTGGACGGTTCAGATTCAAATTTCCCTTGCAACACGTGTATTTGGCCTGCGTGGCAGCGAAGAAAAGAAACAAGACCGGCGCCTGCAACCCAGGCTAATGCCGTATTTATTCGATTAAGCGCCCTGGGCCTACTTAAAGTTTTGGACCTTGACAGTGGGTCGAGGGAAAGCGGTGGGCACTTACAGTAGTTTTACTTTGCAACAAAACGTGAATATGTTCCAAAGCAGAATTTTAACTGTCCATCAGAAAGTGTAGAACTTAGTCTGTTTCAATCTCATTGTCAGTTGTTCTCAGTAAGGTAAATTTTGTTACATTCTAAGCCTATAGGGTGGGCGGTTATTCGAGTTGGGCGCTTAATCGAATAAATACGGTAAGACGGAGTTTCGAGATTTACGGAACTTGTAAAGCCAAAAAGTCGACTAAATAGATGAATCCTCACCAAAAAACACAGTAGTACATCAAAGGTAGGTCTTCTTTATTCATTTTATTAAACAAAAGGTAAAATATGGCGATATTCAACATTCGCGGACCTCAGTATTCTACACTCGGGGCCCTGGGGGGTTATGTTTTCCTTCATTTCAAAACCTATCGTTTCGCGTATGCAGGTAACCATGCAGGTAGCTGTAGTCTGCTTCTTGTTCACTAAGGAAAGGTCTGAAGGTTTTGTAAAATTCTCTAGGATAGGCTTTAAGATCTTCTGTTTTCCTTTGCCAGTATTCCTGGATAACTTGTCGTCTGTATTTTGTAGCAATGTTCCTCCACCTTTTCTTTAATTCCCAATTTTCATTTGTTCTGTTGTTTGCATATTGCTTGGCATATTTTAACCCTTTAAGTCCCAATAGTGACCAACAGCACTTTTCTCCTAACGATATCCACACATTGTCAAGAGATGAGGTTATGAGAATAAATAAAATGGTCACCTAAAAGAAAATACTTTGATCTTTTATCAAATTTTCTTAACTAATTCTTAGAGGAAATGTATAGAGATCAGTTTGGAGAATTTGTATGTGCATATTGGGGCTTAAAGGGTTAAGTTTAATTGCATTTTTCCAACCAGATGTCATCTATGGGACGTCCGATTTCCTAAATCTCATTGTTTTAGTGGGCAATTAAGCTTTTCAACAATGGTGTCAGATAGAGTTTTCCAAAAATCTTATTTATCATCCAGTGTGTCAAAGGTATCCATGGTATTCCATGAAGCACAGGCTAGATCGTCAATGAACTTATCAACACTTAAAGATTTAGTACTTCTAAATGTCACAGCCTCGATACGTTTGATGTAAACCCGTTTACAGTATAAATGAAGATTTTTGTAGTGATATATCAAAAGAAGAAGGAGCACATAATTTTTTTCTGGAGCTAGTTGGTATTCGTTCGATTGCATTGGATCCCAAAAATCTGTTAATTGAACCGGCTATTGATACATATAGCCGGGAAGTAGCCATATTACAAGGAGCACATGCTTGTCAAACGACTTCACCATTTATTGAACAAGAGACTGTGAAAGGTGTGTCGAATCAAAGTGAAGACGGAAGTAAGCTTATCATGATAAAAATGTGGTGTATGTTCATGTGATTCCTAAGAGAACTTGGTAAACGATCAAGGGTCAAAGAGGTCAAAAGGGACAGGGAACCATCCAGGGTTCCAGTAAGGATGCTCATCTGAAAAATGAGAAAAAGGCTTAGTAGACGAAAATATAAGAAAATTATTTTGAAATCAATACCTGTTTCATGCAAGACATATCATTTATAACAGAATTATTCACTATGGTATGAGAATTATGTGCACAGAACAGATTGATTTTTCAATAAATATTTTAGGTTTCGGTCCCCCTCTACTTGCGCATGTAATAATGCTGGCAACGATTTTGATCAGGATCTGTATTGTGTGTCCAAAAAAAAGCTTCTGATATGTGCTCCCTTAACTTCTAAGAAAACAGTAGCCGTTGGCTAGGAAGTGTGGGCAAAACCGCTTTCATATGTAGGTGAATGTCTTTTACAGTACCGCTCACAAGTAAGTTGCCAGTAGCGTCTCATCGCGCGCTAGAGATCATTTTTTTGCGTGACAACACATCACAAATTTGCATAATGTTAAAACATGCCTAATTTGAAACCCTCTAGGGTAGTGTATTCAGGGCTGTCATTAGGGGCCGTAACCCGTAACACGTGTTACGGCTGAGCTCAGACGGTGTCATGGGTGATGGTTGCTGCGTAATGAATATTCAGGGGGCAAAACAAATTGAAATTTATTTATATACATTTACCTTCTAAAAGAAATATAATTGTTGCCTTGTGTTGTCTGTGTTACTGATTCTACGGCGTGTTTTGGTTAAAAACGTAAACCTTTTCTCGTAAAAAAACCTTTCGATAACATCACTGATCGATCGTTGTTGAATTCCGACGCCATTTTCAGCAGCAAAACTCATTATGCAATGCGCCGTGCTTACTGTAAATGGGATTCCGCTGACCATTTTTCATGGTTCAATGCTGCGTGACCACTATTCCACGCGGGTAGTAATCTTTTTGCATGCTGGAAGTTTATCTTTATTCATGATTTCGCCATGAGCAAAAGGAAGGAGCCCGCGTCAAGGCAACCTTTAATTAATTTGGAATTAATTTTACACCAAACTGTTGAAGAAATTAACAACTTTATTCATCTCTGTAAAATGTAAATGCTAAAATGTATAAGTTGTAAGAAGAAGGTATTAATTCACACCGGTGAATGCAGAATACAACAAAAAGGACCACTCGTGAAGTTTGAGTCAAAGCACTTACAACTTGCACCTCACTGTTTTCGTAACACAAATAATTGTTTTTGCCCTGTTTTATTTGCATTACGTTTTGATTGAAAAAATTAAAAAAATACGGCCCCAGAGTGCAGGCACAAGTGAAATACAGTAGAACCTCGATTTCACGAACCTCTGTATGACGAGGTCCTCGGCATTATAAGTATGCCGTATAATATTCTTTGCCCCAGTATGTAGAAAATCTATGAATAAGTATCGCGATATTACGAAACCTCGTTTTAGCAAACATATTTTGGGTAGGCTAAAGATAGGAAACGCGCGAAAGGCGAAGAGAAACGTTCGCCGACATTTCGGTCAAATCGAGAAAGGCGGAAATCTTGCGAAAAAAAGATACAAAAATATATTTATTTAAAAAATAAGTAATAAGTAATATAAAATATAAATAATAATAAATAAGTTGCTGAAATTTATGAGCCCTCGACAAAAACCCACACTCCAAAAAAGGAGACTAAACTTGACTTCTTGGGTAACAACAGTCAATCACACGGCTAATGCGATTAGCGCTCTCCGGCTCCTCATGTGAGTTACAGTAACTCATAAATAGACTGATAGCTGCTTTCAGTGGCGCCTTGTATGCTAAGTCTGAGCTTACTGTTAACATGTAAAGAGAGGGCGTCTTGTTGTCCTCTTATCAACGACATTCAGTCATACATTTAGCGAAAGAGAGCGAGAGATAAACAACAAAGAAGACGAATTTCGTTGAAAAACAACCTCAAAGTTTTATGTCGGCGGGTAGAAAATGCGGCAAGAAAGTTGAAAATGAACGGCAGTAAACAAAAAGGGGAACATGGGCCCAAGCAATAAATGTTTTTGTGAGCACATACGACATTTCCTCCATAAAACGTGTAACTAGAAAGTGTCAGGTTGTGCAAAAAGAAGCGCAAAGAATAATTAATTGTACTATACAAAAAGTGTGCTGCGCGTAAAAAAATGTTTGTTTGCTAATTAGACCTCTTAATTTTTTTACTGTTATCGTTGCTGTCGTTGATTAGGATTACACGACCTTTTTAATGTTTGAGTAAATTATAAGTAATTTATCAACGAGAGCTTCGCTTGAGCCAAATCTATATATTACTAATTGCGAAAAACTTGTTTTCTTAAAGCCATGAGTTACAGCTACGCGGTGTCATCTGATAGAAGTGAGAGGATTGTTGTTTATCGGGCTGGATCAAAAACGCGTCCATCATTTAACGACGACGTAAACACAGATAAGGGTCCAACATTTGACGACGACGTAAACACAGTCAAGGGTAAGTAAGTATTTTGTAAAAGACTATCTACTTTTATGAAGTTTTGTCGTTATGCCTATGAACTTAATCCATACCTACACCCTGAATTAAAGTTTAAAATTAAATTTCCCGCCCGTTCATGGTCCCTTCGAGTTTATTTCCCATAAGTCATTCGCCAAAAAAAACAATCCTGTCTTTTTCTCTCAGTTTTTAGTGACAAAACATATATGGATGGGTCGAACCTGGTGCCCTTTCCACTCTTTTCTTTGCATCTTTATGTTAGATTTGCAACTCTCAGTAACATTATCCGTCCACATCCACGCTCCATTATTTCCCAGGTATACGTAAGGGGTTTTGGTTGGCCCTTGTCATTGTTTTTATCATGGCGAGGAAATCTGTGGATAAGAAAGTGTTCAAAAAAGAAAAATCGTGATAACACATTACAGCATACGGTACTGTAGTTCTACTGTATACGAATTCGAAGCCCTTGTAAACTTCTAATGTCATCTTTTTTTCTTGGCACGAAGTTCTATTGTTCACGCAGTCGTGTGCCTACTACATGCACACAATGTATAACGCACGTTATGGAACACCAAGATGAGTGGTCTGCATTTGTGGAAACAGCATTTTTTCCAAAAAATCTAATTCTATGATGTTAGTTAAAAAAAATTCCAAATTCTCTATGCAAAACTAAACGAATTGGGTCATAAAATAAAGCCTGTTGTCTTAAGCAGGGTAGCGAAATGAGCCGAATCTTATTCTTAAACAGGGTCAGGGTATGAAGGCCTCGACGGTACACCTCTATACTTAACGTCTTCCCTTAACCCGATAATTTCACTTTCGACTTAATCTCCCCTCATCCTTCACGGTGGCAAAGGGGGCTACCTATCACGCACCACGCCGATTTTATCACGTATCACAAAAAAGTGAAATAAAATCATTTGATCTGAGGAAATCAGAGGTCGAGACGAGAAAAAAAGGGCAAGTTCAAAAGTTGGTGTCTTAACTATCTATTTCTAAGTCTCTGCTTCTAGTTTCAAATGGTATTAACCATCATGGAAATTTCAAAGGAAAATCACGCGTCACGCGTTGTGAAAATTTTAATTCACTCATCACGCTACTATGCTGAATCACGTCTCACACGGATAATTCAGGCCCGATCATGCATCACGCTGATAATTTGGGTCCCATCACACGTTACGGAAAGCCTCTTTGCCACCCTGTCCCTTGAAACTCCTGCCAGTTACAGTGACGGGCACTCCGAAGGATGACGGGAAGGAGGTATTAATAATTTTATCTTGTTTCCAGTATGGCTAGTCACGAATCGGAATTTGTACTATCCACTTCACCAAGACTGGTATCGAAAAAGACAACAAACCATAGAAACAAAACCAGATGTTTGTTTATGGCAAACTGAGATTACTAACTCAGATAACTTAATGGTCGAAGATCATCCGAAGTTTCGGGGAGTTTGCGTGGTTCAATTAAAAAAGGTAGTCGAAAATTAACTGCGTTAACTATAGGTAGATGCAAAGTATCCATGACGTAGAAACGGCTCAGTATGGAGAGTCAGTCAGTCAGTCATGCGGTTTTTTTTCCCAGTGGCCTTAACTTCCTAACTTCCTAACTTGTTTTTACAAGGAATCGACTGGTATGGGCTATATTATATGATGCAGACAAAAGTTACAGAAAATGTGTTTTTTTTTCTGCGTTTCCACGGTTGATCGAAAAAGTCATTGCTGTTTTAGCTTTTATTGCTGTAGTCTAAAAAAAATACTTCCTGGAACACAAATATATCTAAAATGTTTGGTTAAAGTTTTCAGTTGCTCTTACAAATTGAAGCAGGCCATATTAAAAGTCAGCAATTGCATGCTTTTTGCTTTCTTGGAGGTTGCATTAGTTTTACCTTCTAGTGGACGTAAACATTTAGTTCGTTGGTGGTGTTCTGATAAAATATAAGAAAGAACCTGCTTCGTTTTCTTCATAGCATTAAATGATAATTATTCCTTCCTGCAGTAGAAGAACACCATGACCAGTTATTTTGACTTAAAATCTGGAAAATACTAGGACTGGAACCAAAAGAGGACGAAGGACCTTTATTCTCTCTTGATTGGAACCCTCTACTCGTACGGGTATGAAACTTCGGTATACAGTATACAAATTACCTTCTGTGCTTTATAATCACAGAGCGCTAAGAAATCCACAGCCTCTAAAGAAGAAGAAACAAGAAAACTCATCTCAGAATTAAGATCTTTAGAGTGGGTTAAAACAAGTCCCTTTGAATGTCAAAGAGGAGTGTCACTCATAAGCTTTAGTATGCTAGTGTCCGCCATAAATGTCTACTTGGATGACAACGATCCAGAAACCCCCCAAGACTTCAATTTCCAGGCGGAACTAAAGGCTGCAAGCCACTGGGATTGGTTGGATGACGAAACACGATGTCTTGAGCTTGGGCCTTATGATGATCGTCGCGTAAAATCAGCTGCGGAACAGACATTTGATAAATGGGTAGAAGAACTGGATAAAGAGAGGGAACGGCGGTCGTTCAAAAAGCCTAAAAAAGAAAGCGGCTCTTCGGATGAGGACGAAAGAGTGTCAGGTAAACAATTGCAAGCAGGGACATGTTCTCCTCTCACAATGAAAGATCTTTCAGCGGTTTGTTTTAGTAATACCCACTTTTAAAGGGGCTTTGCCGCGCGGATATTGCTGTTTTAGAGGTCAATTCTGTGCTAGGGCATTGGAAAGTCAACTGTCTCGTAAGCAACCACCCTTGGGTGCACGAAAAAGTGGTCGCGTACGGGAGGTGGTCGTGTACGGGAAAAATCAACAAGCTACAATTTCAAACTGAACTTATTAACATAGTTACGTAAAGTTGTTGCCTTGAAAAGTTGGTTTATGGAGAAGACATTTAACGGATGTTTTAAGCACTAACCAAATGATAATAACAACAGATGATTAGATAGTGATTTTTGAAGGTATAGCACAAGAGAAAATGCATTATCTCTTGCATGGTATTAAGTGACTCGATGAGTTTTTTTCCTCGGCTGTCTCACTAGAAATTTTCAACCTTGAAGAAATACACTTACACATGATTTCTTCCAAATATCAGTGTTACATGCAAACTAGCGATAGATTGAAGTTTGATATGCAGTTAGGTTCATGAAGCGGGGGGGAGATCAGAACATCCCTAGCAACCAGACGCTGCCATGGAAAACTTTTGTTATTTGGTTTTTGCTGGGGGAAACGAACTTTTAAAACAATCTCTTAAAAGTATGAAGCATGAAAAGTATATACATTAAAGGAGCAGTTTGCTCAGGTTTGGTTGATTTCTATGAGAGCATGTTCGAATATAGCTCGTCTCCTTTTTGAAAGTCATGTCGAAGTGTAGTTTTTCAAGGTTAAAAACTGGTAGTAAGGCAGTTGAAAAACTCAATTGACCTCCTTAAAAATTTCAAAAAATAGGCACCACTTCAATCCATTTTCATCCTTGCCATCTGTTGCAACAGACAACAGGAAACAGTATTAAAGCCTAAATATAGTCTTAACAAAACTGGTAGAGCCCCAGGCAGGCAGGCATGTGTGGGGTGGCTGCGCTGGGGTCTGCAGGGACTTGCATGTTATTACGTAACTCAGCTTTGCTTGCTTTGCTTTGCTGATCTTTGCATACATTGTGAATTCACGGCTCAAGAGATCTGTTGGTCTCTGCTTCCACTTTCCCCTTCCTCGGATAAATAAGTACGAGCAGTGATGAGAAATCCACTGAATGTTTAGCCTGTGAACAGGGTCTCTGTTTGGAGAAAAAAATAGCGAGGAAAGGGAAGGGAAAGGGGTAGGCTCAACCAAAGGCCTGTTAACAGGCTACTGAATGTTTTTAGTGTGATGTTACCGGCTGGTTGGTGCTCGGATGGTTGCCATGCTTACCTCTAAGCCAATGCTGTTTTTTGCATTTCAGGCTCTTCCACCTTTAAGGCGATGAGTTTAACATTTATTAAACAATTTTTCCTGTTGCCAGTTACTTCTTTGGATGTAGCTGGCGAGAGACTGTCACCTAAAATTATACATTGAACACTTCAGTGACACAATGTTTTCTTTGAATGTGCCATGGTGCTCTTATTGGCGTTTTGGAAAAAAATGCTATCACGAATACTCCTACACTAATTTGATACTAATTTTTGAAAATACTTTCTTGATAGATTTCTTTTTAAAACTTGACATTATCAAGAGTGTTAATTTCTTTTACCCAGATCATGTTTATGGCCTTGAACTCTCAAAGTTATTGAAAACTTGTAGGGCAATAAAAGAAGGCCTCCAATTCGCTATAATTGTTGCAAATTTTGTCCTATTAAGTCAGTATCTTGGGATTTTTTTCTGCTTCCCCTTTTCATCATAGTGTGACGACTTCAACAGGGGCCACCTAAGGACTTTCAGCCAATCAAAAACCGTTCCTTTAACAAAGAATTGGGCGTGCGAACCTCAGCTGGAACTATTCTATTTTTCGATTGGTTCGTTTCGATCCTAAATTTTTCGCCGTTTAGAATGGGTTACTCCTAGCGTGAACCAATCAGAAACCAAGAATCTTGTTTTCTTTTTTCTCGTGATCACGTCTTAAGTTGGATGTCCCTGATGCATATTTTCCTAAACTAGACAATTACGATTAACTGTTATAAATAATTTCCCAGTTTAACTTCCATATTTTTTAAAGACACATTTTGATGCACAACGAGTACAAAAATCAAATGCGCCGCCCCCTTAATGATGCCAGCTTTTCCTAAGCCCACCCCTTTTTGCATGCATGAAAACAGCGATCCACCCCCTGTACTTGTTGATCAGTCCCTAATTGTATACAACACACCGTTCTAAACTGCGAAAAGTTCAGGATCAAAACTAACCAATCGAAGAATAGGACAGTTCCCGATTAGGTCCGCACTTCTGATTCTTTGTTTAAGGAGCGGTTTTTGATTGGCTGAAAGTCCTTAGGTGGCCCCCAAGGCCCCGGTTGAAGTCGTCACACTGTAATATTTTGCCTTTTTTATATCAACTAAAATAAATACTAATTAAATTGTTTATTTGTGTTCTTTTTTCTTGAAGATCTTGAGGAAGGAATTTTTGCCTTGATGATGTATTATGATTTTGAGACAAAAAACAAATCATCAACTACGTGTCAGTCTACTGCGAAAAGCGAAAGGTACAAGGTTTTAAGGACTTGTTGCCACTATATATGGCACTATGCTAAGAAAAGTCTCGATAAGTTTTGCTTCACATGTAACACTATTTATATTTCTCTTAAACTTGGTCTCGTCTTTAAAGCAGTTTTCATCATCTTCATGTTTTTCTTGCGACTTGTAAACACCTATATTTTCAGGTACCAAATTTACTCTTTCTCCCACCTCTATATCTAGAAAAGGCTTGAAAAACTAGCAGTGTAATGTGTTATTTGAAATCACGTTTCACGTGTTTTTTTCGTTGTAGTTCAATTTTCAGGATCGCTGATGGAAGCAAACTGTTCTAAATAGTATTTAACAAAATATGGGTTTTTAATTAGGTTTTCTTGCTTCAAATACAAGTGGCTTGAGAATGATATAAATCTTACTCTTGAAAAAATTCAAACTCAGCAACACCGACCTACACCGGCGATACCTGAGGAGAAAGATAAGATACTCTCAAAGTTAGAAACTAACTAAAAGTGTTGACTTGAATTTACTATTGTCTCCAATGCATACTTGCTGTTTTGCTTCTCAAATTTTCACACTGGCCACTGTGATTGTTTTTAAAAATAGCTTTTGATATTGCAGAAGCCTTGTTTTATTCCCCCATATATACAGCTAAATCAAAAAAGGTTGTTTTGGATGGTCGTTAATCATTGGGCATGTGTCATTGGGCAGTCGGGCGTATGGAGCAATGCAAAGTGATTTACTTAACTGACCACCAAACAATAGTTTCCCAATGCCTAAAGTAACCTTCATTGAATCAGCTCAATATACACTGCACATTCTTGTTCAACGTTTTTCGAGTTTTATTTACCTTATCAATAGAATCTTCCATTTACCTACACAGGAAATGTCAGGAAAAAAGCCTGGAACATGTTGAGGTAGTGGCCGTCGGCTTCGTTGGTCTTAAGATGTAGAACGCAAAGCTTCACTAGGAGCTTCAAAGACCAGCTTGGGAGAAATGGAGTACTGCGGCATTTTCCTTACTAGTACTAGGTTTGGTTAGTTAGCATCCTAGAGCTTACAGTTGTTCTCAACGTGGCCTAAAGTTTTTGCTTTTGTTTCTATCTGTATCATTAAATTTGTGGGTGATCGATTGTTATGCTCACTTAATATGCTTCTCCTAAATTTCTTTGAATGTTAGCATTAGCAAGTTTCGATAAACTATGAAAGTTCACATGAAGAGAACCCACACTCTTATTTGTAAACTACAAATGGGAATTAAATCACAGGGCGAAGAGGAGTTATTTGTGACTTTGATTGTTGATTGTAGTTAAATTCTTTTACGGTTGATACCGCGCATCGCCTTTGTTTTTATACTGTAAAATCGAGCAAACCGTCATTCGATCATCTTACCCTACTAAACCTGGTAAAATATTATCCAATGCTCGGGAAAACCGCTGAAGGTAATGACTGCGGACTGAATAACAGTCCTCAGGCAATTTCTGAGTCGTTCGATTATCTCGAGGTTCACATTATTTTTAGTGACACTCGGTCTCTAGTTAATAATGATACACTTGTAATTAGTTTTTTAAATTCGATTTTAATTGCTACAATAGTTGCTTATTTGAATTTATAGTGTCCCCATTTAGTGGTTCCTCTACTGCTATGTTAGACCCTGTTTACATGGAGTGGGGGACCCCGGTTTAGTGGGGTAGGTTTCTTTTGTTTTGTGTCCCCCAGAGCGTGAAAACAAAAGAAACCAACCCCACTAGACCGGGGTCCCCCACTCCATGTAAACGGGCCCTTAGTTTGACATTTAAATAAAGGTGTTGATTGATTGATTGAGTGATTGACGGTCCTTACTAATTTCAATCAATTTTTCGCCAACATTATTGTTGCGCCACGCTTCGGCGATCACGGAACAAAAGAAATGTTGGGAGTTGTTGGCTCTAAAGTTTGGCCGGTTCAGTTCAAACTGCGCAGCAACTCCCAACAACACACAAAAGGATGCAACAGGGAGTGCAAATGGACGCAACATGTAGCATTCAACAATCTCGCGTCCATTTGCAAGGGGCTTTAGCATTTTTGTCTGGTTTTTGCCAGCCTCTTGCGTCGTACCCTTGTCTCCTTCTGTTACAAGAAATATTACTTCCGTTGCTCAGTGAGGTAGAGAATCTTGATTACTTCGAAAAGATCACGAAAGGAGGCTCTTGATTTAAAATCCTGGTCGTCAAAAGGGAGTGTGAAAGTCAAAGTGTGGTTAAAATTTGCTCTGAAAAGTGCGACGAAACCTCACACGTTTCGAGGGTACTCTCTCTTCTTCAGTGGTTAAAGCAACTGAAGAATGCGCGCGTAACTCAACAACAAAAAACAAACGTAAAAACAAAGCAAAGACGTAACGTTACTGCGCTCACGCTGACTTCTAATTAAATTAAACAGGTCTACCTTTAATGTGATTCTCGGAGGGTGCATTACGGTCCAATCTGAATAAACCTGTGTCAGCGATCACGTGGATTAGTTATCAAATGCCGTACCTTTAAGAAGGTATACATCAGCGTAAATGGGAGACGCCTAGGTGATAGATTTAGAGATTATTGAATCTTCACACGTCTTCATGACACAGATCTCAACGTTGACCACCATTTTTCATCCCCGGGACATACTGATGTGGACATGTTGGTTGGTCTCTGGGTCTCTGTGATCCTTTTGGCTTGAACAGTGCAAAACGCAGGCGCAGTTTTGAAGCTAAGATGAGATATTTGATCACTAGACACTATACCCTGATGAGATATTTGATCACTGGTCATTATACCTTGGTGACCGTAATACTGAGGCCGAGACTACGATCCCTCCAATTCCTATAACAATGATCAACACTTAATTTCTCTCCCCCCAACTGTTTTCAAGCGGTCACAAGAATTAAGTAAGTTATCAGACCAGATTAATAACCCTCTTGATATCTAAACAAATTCTACCCTCTACTGTTCTACCTCCACGGGGAATAGCAGCAGAGGCCGGCAGTTGTCCCTGGTTATCGGTGGTCTCTTTTCCTTCCGCCAGCAAATTACCAGGCACAAGAGGCCTCTGCTAGCAGGGAACACGGCCGGTGACGCCTGGGAACGAGGAAGACAATCTGTGATGCAAAGTCATCCAGCAACGGAGGTCATTTCCTTGTTTCTTTCTTCTGTTTTCAGGCTTGTTATAAAAAAACAATGTGAGTGATTCCATAACATTTTTAAACTCAGTCTTTCAAACGCACAATAAACCCATCTTTACTACGAAAATGTCGATCAAGAATTGCGTGACCGGAAATGTTTTTTCATGCAGATCACGTGACTTACTATACAAGCAATTTCCGAAAAATAATCAAAAATCCGCTAGCCGAGTCACGATATTAAAAAGAGATCACGCGATTAAAAATGACAGGAATAGGCATTTTCCAAGCTTCGTTTTCACTCTGTGAAGCAACAAATGGAGCCCACAGATGTTTAAGGTATTGAGCGGTTGGTTGTCAGTACGTATTGACGAATCTCAATCCTCGTTTGATCAACGAGTATATGCATCGACCCGACGTCGATGGGTTCCTGATTAGTCATGATGCAATCGTCTGGACTCCCTATATCTTCGAGGAAAGTGAGATCGTGTTTTGCACTGTTATTAGTTAATGCGCTTTTAATCGCCGGAATCTTCGTCTCCGCTTCGAGAAGATCAAGCATTATTTCACTACCTACTGAGACAGTCAAAACAATCGCTCCAAGTGAAGCTCAAATTAATCCAAAGGAGCGGAGTACTCTATTACAATCACTGAATGTGAACACAATTCCAGCGGATATTCGAAACGCACTCTTAAAAGTTCACAGATACCTGGAGTCACAAACGACTATAAACGCAACAGGAACATGCCATTTTGCTTGGAAATTTAACTCGACAGAAAATAACTTGGATCTGTTTGTTTGCAAATAGTCTGATGATGAACCGTTGTGGATGGTGCAACGGAGATCAGTTAGAGAACAGAAAGCTTAATTTTAAGCACCACAGGACTCAAAAGTTTACAGTATATATATCATTGTGTAAGTATTGTCAGTGAATAACAAAATTCCAATGTTATGGTTATTTCTAATCCCTTTAAAGTACCAGTACATCTTTTATAATATTGTTACCTGGTGTATTCTTATTGTAAAAGAAAACTTTTGTTTTGAACTTGTGTAACTTTGACCCATTTTTCCTACCCTGTCCTTTTGTTTGTTAGAGACTAAATTTGAAGTATTTTCTGCCTTAAGCACGCTCTCTATCCACAGTTCACGCACGAGCAACCTGCCATACTTTCTTGGACAATGGAAAACTTGGACCCTCCCCGTCCCTCCCCCCCCGCAAAAAAATTTGATACGTTTTGGTCTTCGAGCGGCTTGTTCATCCTTGATTTCGGGGGAGGGGGTAGGGTCTAGTCTAAGATTGTAGTTATGACAATCGACAAGCTTGCTTGCTTGCTCTTTAAGGAAATGCCTAAACAAATTCTTGTATGATCCACACACATTGTACAGTGAGTCGGGAATGAATACAGGTAGCCCATGCTCAAAATACGAGCTCCCGCATTGTTGTGTTTCACCTTCGGAATATGAGGAGTTGTATGGGAAATACCTACGAATGTGAAAGGATTTTTAAAAAATCGACTAACCGTTACCTACGTTGTGTGTTTTGTCATCCCTGTGTGGTTCCCTAGCCGATTTACAGCCATTTTGTGGGTTTTATTGGAACCGGTTTGATTTCTCTATCATCCTTTACATTCGTAGGTCGGGCAAATCCTTAACTTACGACGATCATATTTCCGAGCTTGGGCTACCTGTGTGAATACCTGTTCAGAAAGAGAGATAGGCTGCTAGAAAATTGTGTTAAGGGGAGGAGGTTTTTGTTTGTTATTGTGGCAAATATATTGATAATAACTAAATGAATAAAGTTTACTATGTGGCTCCTTCGCCGCTTCGCGTCACCACGTAAGAAACCGTGAGCCAATCAAAATGCAAAGTGCGATTCTCAAGGTGACGTTTCCAAATCATTCGAGGGATCTCACAGAGATCGGGAGAGACCTAGAATCACGTTTACGGCAATTTTATTGCACCATTTACTGTTCATTATACATAAACAAAAATAAGGAGTTTCACGCCTGTTTCTAGTCCAAACGACTGAATTACTTTGGACAGTTTTTATCTGCTTGGTGTATATTAATGAGCTGTTACATCATTACGCTCCCTGTCGTTCTCTTCTTTCTAGCGGAGCTCTGGCGCGCGAAGCGCGCCTGCGGAGCACCATGGGTAAGAAAATGTGGTAATCTACCCATCCGCGAAAATTTGGTAATCACGTGACCGTACGCCCGACCGTCCGTCCGCACCACAGGCATACCAATGTGAAATAACTCAATCAACAGGTATGGCAACCCAAATGCAACTCGAGGTTATTTTGGCGGGAAATCGCATAGCCACCCGCGTCTGTAAAGCAGAGGCAACTAAAGAGTCAATAAAGACGAAACCGAAAAGCGGAAATTGTTTTTGTATCCGTGTTTTCAAAAGTATTAAGCTTAGATTAATTGTCATGTCCACACATTTGGAATATAGAGCCAGAGAAAGACAGAGAAAAAGAGAAAAAGAGGAAGGCCAGAGAAACTCAGCGAGAAAAACGGCAACAGAGCGAGAAGATCTAGAGCGAGAGATAAAAAACAAAGAAGACATTTTTTGTTGGAAGAACAACATGAAAATTTTGTAGGGGCGGTGACAAAATGAGAAATGCTAGCGGCCACCAATGCAAGGAGAAAATGAGCGGTAGTGATAAAAAAAAGTGAACGAGAACACGTACGACATTTCCTCCATAAAAAAGTTTCTGGAAGTTTCACGTGGCGGTCGTGCAAAACAACGGCAAAGAAATGTACAAAAAAAGTGTGCTGCACGCGCAAGGTTGCTTTTTTGCTAATTAGACCTATTGTTGTTTTTTCTCCGTTCTCCGGCGTTGCCTTCGCTGCTTAGCATTACACGATTTTATATTTTGTTTGAACAAACTATAAATATTATCGAGAGCTTCGCTTTTAGCCCTGGCTAAATCTATATATTAGTGATTCAACCTCCTATCTATCCCCAAGTACTACTGACGGTGATAGATCTTCTGCAGCAATTGCTCCGAAGTTATGGAATCAGCTACCGCTGTTGATAGTTTCAAAAGGGCTCTGAAAACGTATCTCTTTCGTGAGATTTCTTTCTCTTTGTTGTAAAAAGCATCGAAACATTTAAATGTGGAATGCGTTCAGGTTAGAACTTTATTATTATTATCATTGTTTTTGAGAAATTTTCAACTTAAATCTGACTTTTTCAGGTTGCCACAAACGTGATTCTAAGGCCCGATCCACACGAATCTACGCTGGGTACCAGCAGAGGTTTTTCTTCTCGTCTGCAATCATGCTGCTTCGTCTGCTTCGCATGAAAGGCCTCGTTACACCATGGTTACTCATTGCTACAGGAATCCGTATTTTTTTTAAAACTTTGTTTTAAGCGAATCGGCCTCAAGTCGACTAGAAGTTAGTGAATCCGCTCATTGATTAGCAACCCATTCGTGTAAAAAAACTGTGCAGATTTAAGAAATATCCGGATTTGTGTGGGCGAGGTCTTAATGGGGTGACCACTACCCCCTGGGAACTATATATGCACCAGCTGTCAGATCTGCGCTGCTAACTTGTTCCTGGAGTGTAACAAACTGTTCGTGCTTTCAATTGTCTAACGCTTCTCTCATTTTTTTTGTTCATTGCTTTTTATTTACGTAGTCAATTCATCTTCAAGAAACCAGTAGTGTAACCGTTTTTGGTGTAGTCACGCAACGAAAGAGAGGAGGCCGATGCGTGCGTGACGAAGGTCCCACGCGTCAAGCTAAGGCATGCATGACATGCATGCATGCACATAGGTCGCATCGCATAGATCGAACTTGGCCTTTGTCGAACGCTTTTCATTCCTAGAATTTTCTGTGCATTGCCCTCATTTAAAGAAGATGCTTTAACTTAACTTTTGGCCAAATTCTGTGATCAAGAACGATTTTTTTAGTCTCAATTGTTTTTCCCGAAAAACAGTTATATAAGGCGCAGTTCAAACATCGCATTTCACGTGAATTTTTAAATGCTAGTAGAAGCTATTGTTCTTGCGCATTTGCATTAGATTGTCTAGATCACTTGTAAAACAGACATAAGTAAAAGAGTTCACAATTGTACCGCACTTGACACGCCGTATCTTTAATAATATTAACCCTCCAGTATAATACTTGTCTAACACACGTTAATTATAATATAAGAAAAACTCTAGCTGTAAATTTACAATCAGTACAATGTATGATACGATATTTACATAGTAAAATATCTCGGATCGTATTACATAATTTGCTCATGTACACACTCACAAAGCAGGTTTTCAATGAAATATCTTTACAGCTTTCACTTTCAGTCTCAAACTGTTTCAATTCAAATTAATGTCTATAATTTTAATGTACCAGTCCTCAGGCAAATTCTGAGTCGTTTGATTATCTCGAGTTCATAATTTAGTGATGCTCCCTGCTAATTTCGATCAATTTCCCGCCACGAAATTTACATGAAACAAACATCCTAAAACATTAGGCCAGAAGGAATTATTTCTGGCATATTAATTCTCACTTATTAAAGACTTGTCAGTTTGCAGAACATAAATATTCCTCTTGCGGCTCAAACCCTAACAAAATCTTACCGAAATTGCTGACGATGTTTTGATACTGTAATCTACCAGCTGCTGCAAAATTTATTCAGTAAACGAAAATTTTGCACATCTGCAGTAAAGAAGGAAACACAGGCAAGTACGTCAATCCCGACTAAGGCGAGGGAAAATTCATTATCATCGCTGTTTTACCAGTGACTTATTTATTTTATAGCGGAAGTGGTTCTGTAAGTCCTGCTTGCCAAATACGAAACCGCATTCGGATGGTGCGTGCAAGATCGCACCGTCGTTTGACAGACGAGCAAGGACGAAAATTAAAATTTTATCCAGGTGGGCTCCTGCAAAACACATTAGTTTGATGTCCAAGATTTAATTGCAGCAATCGAGTTCTACTTTTTACGAAACAATCCACGGTTTCACCTGCTACGGAAACAACAAACAGGAACTCTTAATGCAGTTCATTTTTTTTTTACGGCCGCTTCTAATCCCCATGAGATAGATAAATGCCTGTTGTTTTCAAATCGCAAATGCAAGACGCATTTCCACTCGGACCCCACGTCTGTAAAACAGACCTTGAAACCGGTCGTCAAATGTCTGGTAACAAAGGTGCAGATCGCCGGCGGTAGATCTTCTTCAGCGAAATAGCAGCTGTAGCAATCTGGTTCAAAAGCGAGTTCATTTCTGTCACTAATCCCTCGGCCTCCTTCTCGCGAGAAGTGTGTTGATTTATGAAAAGTGTGGGATCGTATTTGTTTTCATATCTGTGCAGTTCATTTTCAGATCTCGTCAGCCTCGATTGTAACAGTTCGCATTCACAGTGTCCCTGAACTACAGCGTTCATTTTCCTCCGAGATCGTGGAGCACAGTCGCAAAGACAACACGACTCTGTTCGACCTGGAACGCAGGGGCTTTGCAAGACTTGTTTTGTCTCCTCAACCGCAGCAATAAATTCATCCAAAACATTGAATATATCTTTTTCTGTCGAATCCATGTTTGCGCGTATACTACACTCTTTCTGATGGTAATGCGACCCTTTGTATGTATATATTTCTAAAAGCACAACAAACTACGTGATCTTCATCATTCCGGCAAGGCGCTGTCTCATGCAAATGTCGCCTTTGTTTTGTTTGAGGGATGACCTAAGCATTACATAATTATAGATCAACCAATAGGAAAGGGAGAAGCTGTATTGTAATTTTACTGAAGGTGATCGAGATTAAGAAAAGATAAGAATATTTTATAGTTTATGGGGAGTATCCTTAAAAAAAATAATTCCTGACTAATTCTTTGAATATTAAACCGACCTGAAATTTTCACTTTTCGAGAAAATAGTCTTGTTTACAAGAGTAAAATCTCTCGATTTTGACCCAGCACGAAATATCCACGACACCTGTCGACAACTTCCATATATGGATTTTTTTTAACGAGCTCAAACAACTTCCTGTAGGCGTCTCGTTATTTACGTCGTGGTTCGCTACGAGGGGCTAAGAGGCATGTTCAAGTATTGGAAAAAAATTGCAATAATCCAATGAAAATTTTCTTCACTAAATAAGTTGCAATTAAAAAAAGAGTTGCAATCATTTATTTAGAGAACCTTTTTGAATGAGTTGAACAAATCACTTTTGAAAATAAAATAAAATAAGGACGGGAAAAACACTTGGCATGATAGAGGACCATAGAAGCCTTCCGCAGTTACGTCGACCAACGCAAAACACGTTGGTAATGAATGACTTCAAACATGTCAGAATAAAATTCTGAGAAAAGTGTTGAGTAGAAGAGTGGGGAGATCCTGTTGCGAAATTTTGAAGATTAATTTTTAACGGCTTGCGGGAAGTAAAGGTCACGTTCTCTTCGGTCAATTGCTTTTTTCCTATCACAAATTTATTATTTTAATCCTTAAAACACAAGATGCGAAAAAAGAAAAATTGATTCCGAGGAGGTTAGCCGACGACACACACAGTGAAACTAACCAGTTAACAGAAATGCCATCCTCAAAATACAAAACAACATCGCATAGAAAAAGTTTAAAGGTATTTTGCTGCTACTCAGAAAATTTAACTTGTTTTTTAGTTACAAACAAATTTTGAAACTTCCAGCAGCGCGTAGTTATTTATTCAGATCACGACAGTGCACGTCGGCAGGATTACTCAAATATAATTAATGAATTGTAAAACGTATCAGTGAGTTGACCTTTATAATTTTCACTTGACCGGAGATTTCGCTTTCAGCTGAAGGTACTGGAGTAGGTCATTAAAGCGCGATTATTATACCTTCATCAAAATATTCCTATTTAACACAAGTCAGTGTCTACTGCCTCGAACCTTGTAGTGAATTGTAGTCCCTGATTGTAGTTTGTTTTCCTAATGCAACCGTTTTCTCTTTAGTTTATTTTTAACTTTTTTAACGAAAAAACGGAAAAATAGAGCGAGCCAATCATAGGCATCTTGGCTGATGAGTTCGTTTGAGGCCTTGCGTGACTGTGACTCGTGCTCGTACATAAGTAGAGTCCTTTGTGTGGAGGCTTTAGTCTGCTACACAGCCGTTTTTAGTGTCGTCACGCAACGAGAAGCGTTGCGTGACGAAATTAAAAACGGCTGTGTAGCAGACTAGTGGAGGCTCGGCGTGAAGTGTCTTCCGTTCAAAAATAAAAAAGCTACGCTCGGAAGATAACTTATGATTGACACAATAACATCCTCAAGTGCTCTGCTTAACATTGGACCATTTTTGCTCACTGCGAATTCAATCGTAGCAGAGATTCTCGGCGTGAGTGGTTTTTTATGCCTTCAGTTAGACGGACCTTATCCGCTCCTCAGTAAAAAAACTGATACAAGAATAAAAGTAATTTTCTATAGATGAAAACACCAAAAACTTCATAGTTGCTTCGTTGTCCTACCTTATTCATATTATCGTCGGCATCTATTAGACTAAAAATTTACAATCAAGTGGTCATTTTTTTTCCGTTTTGCGTTTTTTTTTTAAGTTTATCGAGATGAATTTTAAACGGGCCCTTAATTGATGGGCGGAAACTTGCGCAATTTCAGTGTTGTTATCTCTTTAATTTTTGATGACAAAACCGCAAAAATAAAAATAAACCAACAAAGCAAACAACTGAGTAAAGATGACCAGTGTGTACTAAGCTGAATGAAAATTTTATTTCATCAACGAAATTAAATATTGTTTAAGACTAAATTTCCTCAGCAAAAGAAAAAAAAGACAGTTCTGGTCAGCTCTGCATGCTGAGCGCGCAGTAGTCGACCTTGCAGTTTCGCCCACGCGTGCGTGTGTGTGGTTGTAACATTCATCACAAAGTTGCGATTGGGTCGATGAAGGTTTAAAAATAGCTGAACACGGGCAAATAAGCAGATTATTCGAGTGTAAAACACATGCAACTGCATAGATATTTGCACAAGCACGTGAGTGCTGATTATTCAGCGAGTTCATCTGAAGTAAATCTGAAGTTATGAAAGTGATAAAATCATTTAATTTTAATTCTTTGAGCAAATGAGGGAGAAAATGTAGGCCAACAGAAAGAAGGCATCCTAAAACACTTGATCTAGGGTCTTACATAAAGTTCCATAATAGCGAAACATGCAGCTGTTACGCTATGGCTACAATCGGCTGCTCTGTTTTGAGTTCTTTCGGTGTTGTGTTGATGTCTTGCAAAGTTGATTTTCACGTAGTACGATCAGCATTGCAGTATTCTGCTTGCAGAATTTAAAATGTCTATTTGATATTTTTGCTGATCAGGTCTTTACGTTCCTCGGCATATTCGTTTGCGGTCCTTTGCAGTCCTTTGTGGTTTTGTTTTAGCTGGATAAGTAAGTGCACAGTTTCCACCTTTAAAGGATCGCACTCCCGGCCAGCCGAGACAACTTTAGCGAGCGTTTATAAGAGCGAAAAAAAAAAAAAAAGAAAAAATGACCACTTTGCCTGTGAAAACGGCACTTGCAAATGCGATGATGGTCGAAGACAGCGCTCGTGCATGGTCTGATTAGGGACTTTAAGACGCGCTGGTAACGAGAACGTCGCTTCAAAAGTGAATTTGCGTTCTTTCAGTTTCCAACGTAATCATTCCAACTTACTTACTTTGTCAAATGTAGGCGAACCCTCCTGGAGTTGAATTCCCAGGGGCCATATCCAAATTCAGAAAGAAAAATAACGTTTCGTCGTTCCTTGTTTACGTACTCCATAAAACGCGAAATTAGGTATTTTCACGTAGTTTTAGTCGTGCAAAATTAAAAAGGGCAAAGAAATGTAGAAACAAAAGGTGTGATGTACGTGCAAAGTTATTGTTTTGCTTATAAAAAGCTATAATTGTTTATTTGACGTCCCCACTGAAATGTCTCGCCTTGACTGAGTTGATCCCGCTAGTCGAACTATCGTCTTTTATATGGAGAAAAGCTAGCCCGGTTTGGAAACAAAAGGGTTACCGCCAGGGTTACCCGGCTAGGCGGGCCACCCTTCTAGCCTAGCCAACCTTTTTGTTTCTCGTGTAAACGGTTCGCCACGTTTTGTAAGGAAATGTTTGAAAAGATGGCTCGCCCAGGGAAGCTGGTAGGCGGGTGAGCCTTCAAACCGGGACAACTTTCTTTTCTCCATAATAATGGGGCCTTAGGAAAAGCGCTGATGTGTGCGGTCGAACGTGTACCCATCTGCTTCTTTGCCTAGTCATGCGCTGTTTTGTGTCACTACTGGAAATGAAACCATTCAATACATAAATCAATACGAACTTCAAATCAACTCTGACAAACAATTTACCTTAGGTTAAGATCAGTATACTTTCTGCCAGCATAGTCCGAAAAAAAGCCCACTTGAGGGAATTGTTTGTCAGAGTAATGTTCTGTAATTGAATATTTATTAATTGTATAAAAAGTTCCTCCTCAGATACAAACAGGGGCGTAGCTACCTGTACGCACGCTGACGCGGGACGCTAGTGCGTACCTGAAAAAGTCGAAGATAAAAATAAATCAAATTAAAAGAAAAAGACAAAAATCATGAAAATGCATTTAATCAACAGACAATTATGTAAAGAGCAAGGTTTGACAGAATTGAATTTTAATTGATTTAAATTTGTTTCTTCGAAATATCCGAATGTCGGATAGCGAAGCGACTTCTGATTCATCAAATGATAAAAATGTCGGGACAATGGCGCGCAGATAGCCAGGTGGAGGTACAAATTAAAGCCCTGGTTTAAAGCACCCAAATATAATGAAATATAAGTTATCTAGGACTATTCGACCGTTTGTTAAGTATAATGCTGCTAAAAGTATTTAAGAGAAACCCTCGTGAGCGTAGCTCTTGATTTTGAATTCTGTTACAACTGCTAGACATGAACTTAATGAGCAAGGACATATCAATAAATGTTACTGAATCAGTATTTAACCTGCAGTATTTGGATGTTATCATCCGCTTTTTGTATGCAGAAAGTTAACAGTTTAGTTAAATTTGCAATTTCTTTATTTTAAAGTGTAGCCTAACGGCTTCACAACTGTAACATTCACAGCAGTCTTTATCCTATTAGCCTTTTTAAGCCCCTGGGAGAGTCACAAACAAAATGCGGATTTTTTTAAGCTGCAAGGAAATAGCAGGAAATTACGAAACCATTGCCGAGGAGGTCCGTTTTATTAACTAGGGGACCTGGTCCACTGATTCGACAGTTGGAACCTTTACTACCTGATTCATTCTGGATTAAAGGCCGGTACTCTTTGGAGGCTCTAAGGGGAAATTAGACAAATTCTAATCTTTCTTTTGCTAAATACAAGCCGCCAAGAATACCGTGACCTATGTTATCTTTCAGAACGCTCAGTAAAAGTGGCACAACGCGGGATATAACATGGGAGGCTCTGCATAGCAGAACCAAAAAAACTTCTGCTTAAACTCTGATATTAAACCAGCTAATTCTTCTTAACTGAAGCCGATAAAATCAGACTGACCAGTCCTTTCATATCACATTCAAATACACCATCATGTGTCAGAAGTTTCTAGTACAAATCCTCAAGACTTTGCGGGAACTGGCTTGTCCCATGACCGATTTCATGCCGATGTATTACAAAATAAAGAGTATGCGAGGAATGAGCGTTGTAATAGTCGCTATTGTGAGGCGCTTTGTTTCATAGTGTTTGGCTTACAATGACGATTCTCTTGGTTGTATGGGTGTCACGGTTATTTTTGTTTATTGCCTCGTCTAAACAATAGCTCTGCCACCAAGCTTTTGCACGAAATGAGGGGAGCTTGAGTGATAAACGGACAATTTCTATTCTAGCATAGTCCTCTCGAAACGGACCTGCTGCCAGCTTCTTTGCTACCTCATTTGGACTGATCAATAAGTTAAAGGTAAGGTGACAGATCCAATGTCGACCGTTGGTTTTAGTGAACACGACGTATGCAGAAGGCACTAAGATTATCACATCATTCCAGTCTGCAAATATCAAAGAAATCAAGCGTGATTATTATTTCAGTTCAACTAAAGGCTAGTACTGGAACAAGTCAAAAGGATGACACTCTCACAAAGATAATCTGAAAGTTAGTTAATGGGCTTAAATAGCAGTAATTAAGACGTTCATGGTCCATTGACATGATTTCTGAATAAAGATGAGAGTTAAATTGCTGTTCGATCCTTAGTTAAAAAATGATGCTTCGTAATGAGTTTCGATGAGTTGATTACATTGTTGGTAACTTAAAAGCTGCTTCTTCAGTGTAGATATGATCTCCACAAGTAAATGAATGTCAGTTTAACAAGACTTATTCTTCTCTTTCATTTCGCGTAGAATTCAAACAACAATGATAATGGTAGCGTTTAATTTCTTTACATTATTTGTAGAAACAACTCGAAATGTCTTGATAGAACTCATTGTTGAAGGAGATGTCCTTGCCTAGTGATGAACAGGGACGGTAAAGTTCAAGGTAATAATTTGTTTACAGACTGCCTCGGCCTTGATTCCTCATCATCTTGTATCATGATAACGCCGTTAAGTTAGGAGTGGCCTGTTCCTGGCTTCTGACGGTGGACTGTGGCGGGCGCACAATCTGAAGTGAGAACGCCCGGAATAAGCTCGTTTGGTCAGGTTTCATAGTAAACGATTTTCACAGTTTGAGTCAATCAGAATACTCACACATTTGCACAGGATTACACATGGGTTATTTTATAGATAAATGCTCTCAGTACTAGTTAGAAAATGCCATATGCTTTGTCCACAGGGCAACGTAAACAACGTTTAGATACAATCGGCTGAACTGAAGCCTAATTGAAGTAACTAATAGCAAAGGGTTTGTACCGCGGGCTAACTTACCCCGTATCTATAAGGTCGGGGCTGGAGCTAACTGCATGGGAAAGTTACCTACGACTATTTCTACACCTGCCTAGCTTTCTTCTATTTATTAGGACGGTAACTGGTTTGTAACACTTGGCTACAAATATTGTGAATAATCAGTACCATCCGTCATGCACGCATTTAATCCAATATATATTTTCTGCGTTGACGTCCCTGTTATAGCCTTATTTGTGTTTATTAAGTCATCATGCCTTTGCCAATTGCCATTTTTTTCCACTTATGATCAATAACAGCTAAATGCAGTATGAAATTTTCTTTATCGCACGAGGCTGTTATTATTTCGAACGCTTTGGTCTTAAGTAAGTGAAATCGATTTAGTCTTCGCTTTGTTCTCCGAGTCAATTGGGTCACTTTGTCACCGAAGATTTTTACTACAAGTCTTCAAACTCCGCGAAAAGATTATCAGAAAGCTTCGGCGAAAACGTAGTAAAAAATTATATCTGATCGACAATTTTCGCTTTGAAATTCTTCTTTGTTAAAACTAACAATGGACTAAACAAAACCCGTGCCGAGTATAACAAAAAGATCAGTGAAAATAGAACACATTTACATATTCTGGCCCCGATGAAAAAGCAAAGCAGTTCGCTGACTAAAATAAGCTAAATATATTTCCCACAGTATTTTCTTGTTTCTTAAATTATTATTATGGGTGCGGCTTGTTTGGCATAAAATCGATGTCAATTTTAAATCATCTTTACCTCTCATTCACTCAAACACATTCTCTTACTGATACATATAGTGTAGTAGCCTTTTTCAACAGCCCTTCCCTGATAATTAAATAGTGGCTTACCCACGGCCCATTAACGGAAAAATCTAGATGGATGTCGTTTTGTGAGAATAAAATAAATTCTACCGGCATTTGCATATATGACACGCGTCCTGCATAATACTGGGATCGAACGCTTACTGTGTGGTAGAAAATAGAGTAGGATTGCAAAAAATGACTAATAATATTTTAACCTTTCATCGTTTTTCGTCACTTTTCTCCTTGGCAATAGATCGCACTAGCGAGGAAAAAAGTTAATGAGCGTTTTTAACAGTCAACTAGACAAAAACTATTCGCGGGTTTAATTTATATCTCAGTACTGAATATTTATTATTTATGAAATGATTGTAAAGCCAATCATATCAACGCGCCCGCATTAACGAACCTTGACGTTTAGTATTCTAAATTAAAACCGCAAACACTGACAAAAGTTTACCCAGGAAATAATCGTTTCTTGATTGCTACAAGCGTCCGCTTCTAGGTTTTCTTCCTGCGTTTTTTGGGTACATACAGTCGCTGGCAAGCTTGAATTAAAGGGCACGGACGTGCCTAAAAATGAAGGAAAGCCAGCGATGGCTCAAACGTGGAGAAGTCGAAGTAAGTTTAAATAATCCGCTTCCAGCTATAAGTTGGCCATTGTTCCGCTGAACGTTCGTATTATACAGTAGATTTCAGAGACGCATTAATTCGACCTCAATATGTGTGTGCGTTTTGAAGCCTCTAGTTAGAAGCTATTCTTAATCTAAAAATATCAAGACCATTTGCATTCAATTTTGTACCCGGTTCGTAACTTAACATATGGCGTTCAAGTTCTTGTTTACGTTTGGAGAATACACGCGAATATTCTTTAATATTGTACTAGTGGTTAAAAACATTCCTATAAAGATGTGATACATCTCCAATATCAATAGCTGAACTACATCCAAGGAACGTAAGAAAAAATAACATTTACTATTTAGCCGTTAAAAATTTCAAAGCAGTGAGTTTTACTTGAAAAATCTTAGCGTAAATTACCCTTGAAACTGTTATGAAGTTGATTAATATTAGCCACCATATTGTAAAAGTAAAACGCATTTCAAATATTTATTTTTAATATAGGGCAGTCATATGGCCAAAGAAGACCATCCTTAACCGTGCTCCTCAAACGAGTTCTCGAAGGCATTCCAGACGGAGGACAGATACTTAAGGTAAACACATTCGGAAAAAAAATCAGTAACTTAGAACCATAACGGAGTGTTTTGATAGATGTATGTTAATTAGTTTGCGCGATTAAAACAAAGGCAGCTTAAAACAAGATACAGCATCTACAGCAAACTGAACAACGAAAAGATTGCTAGTTTAAGTGACATTATTTAGTTATACTTCTTTTATTAGACTATACCTTTAAAGTCACTCACTGCATATATTGCCAACCTGGTATAAAATTCAGTATTTTTTATTATCATCGATATATTTACTACTATTTAAATCACAGCCGCAATGAGTAATTTAATTGTTGAGGTTGAATGTCTTTTTAATAGAGGATAAAACTTTTTTGGAAGCTTAGGACACTTGCCAAGATCAATTTTACATTGTATAAGTCTTCGTCCTTCCATACTAAATAAGAATCCTGCGGCTTGTTAAATCACTGAATGTTATGCTCAAATACCTTGATATGCGTTATTCACTGATTATTCATGCACGAAGGGTTAGGAAATCACGATTCTTAATAAGGAAAATGTGATAGGAAGGACTGACCAAGGCTACTCTGAAAGAAAAATCCGCGTTGCTCCAGCTTGCAAATAAGATAAGAAATGAGGAGGCACTAGCCCAGATGCTCTACCACTGAGCCACAGGAGACTAGTGGGAGCTGAGGCATAATTACTGCATACTGCTGTAATGTCGAAAGCTGGCGTATACACAATGATGTGACGTTGAGTTTTTATAGCCTGATAGATTTATTAAAATTTTCGTTTCTACGGTCAGCGACACAAGCTCTTAGATATGAGGGAGTTTGTCTGGCTATTCTCGTCTTTAATTTTTACCACACCTTTTGCCCTTCATTAACAGACTGAATAGAAATTCATTTTATTCTACGGGAATTCGGAAGAACATTTTCACGAGGAAATGTTCATTTTAATCATCCGTGTGTTCATTTGCACAATTACCATGCTAATGCATCTTCAATAACACCATTGGAATGTCATTTTCTTTTTGGTTAAGTCTATTATACCTTTAAAGAAACATCACCATCAATAACATTGTCATTTACATTTTTGAAAGTCATTACTTACAAGTAATGAATGGATAAGTTTATTAAAAAGCGATTTAACATTCCATGCTTTTGGGGCACCCTGCGCTCTTTGCAGCCGTATACTCAAATTTTTGCTTCCTAACTGGAATGTTCTGGATAACCGAGAAGAAGCTCGGCGGTAAGGCATTCCACTAGTTATATAGTTTGCATTGCATTGACACATGATTCTTAGAGGCATCTCAAAGGAATATGAACGATACTGATTATGGCTACAGAGTTCGCAAGGTGGTCGGTACAGATTCATGCAGACATAAGTACCGCGTTGTCTTAGCCGCCAACACATGGAAGGTTAAAAAACTTTGTTTGTTACAGACGGCAATGTACTTGTCAGAAATGACTTTCAAAAAATGCATGCATTAGCATGGTAATTGCGCAAATGAAAAGAGGGATGATTAAAATGAATATTTCCTCGTGAATATATTCTTCCCAAGATGTTATTGAATTTTCGTAAAATAACATATATTTCTATTTCCTGATGTTAAGGAAGGGCAAAAGGTGTGTTGCTGGTCATTCAGTCTGAATGAACAAATCGCGTTATCGAAGAGAGATGCGCGCGTCGGCTATTGAAAAAAGGAGAAAGAAAAGAAAACTACATCGAATATCTCCTTTCTTCCCGCTTTCTCCCTCCTGTTTTCTTTTTCCCGCACTAGTTCCCTTAGACTCAGGAGCGTCTAGACTGTAATATACAACCGAGTCGAGGAGAGTGGAGGTTAGGGAATACGTTTGCACTAGTCTCTCAAAGGGAAAGCACCCGTGATTTTAGTCCTGAAATATAAACTGCAGATGTATTTTTAATTTGTCTTTCATTCTTATTTTCAGGAATTAATTCAGAATGCAGATGATGCCGGCGCCACAGAAGTAAAGTTCTTATTCGACTCTCGTGACAATGCCTTTGGTAACACTTCATTGATCAATGTCGGTTTGTCAAAGTTCCAGGGCCCTGCTCTGTATGTGTATAATAATGGACTGTTCACAGAAAAGGACTGGGTCGGAATCGAGTCCATTATGCAGGGATCCAAGAAAAGGGATCCAGTCGCCGCTGGACGCTTTGGGATTGGCTTTAACTCCGTTTATCACGTGACAGGTATAGCCTTTTAATAGAATGCGCCGCCAGGTAGACGAAGCAACAACGTGTGCACTGGTTCAAGTGCATGGGCTTTTCATCCTACCTCTTTCTATTTCTACAACATTGCATACAATAAATTTTATTATGTGTCCACCATCTGCAACATTGCGTACAACGGCGTGATGCAGTTTTTTTCTTTAGTGTCAAGGTTTTTTAATTATACCGTTCAACGAGGCCAGTTGCGACTTATGGTCCACTTTTAAGTCCATAATCTGTCGATCTATTCATGACGATATCACCGTTCAGTTAAAGTCCTTAATACGTAATTAGCTATTACTCTATTATTTGGGGGCATGAGGAGATTTTGCATGAAGGTACTGTCTTTTAAAAAAGTTTCATTTTACGGCACATTTGGTTATAACTTTGTAGATTGCTTAGTGCCAAGTGATTACTCATTAACTGGTAATTCGTCATCCCATTCATGACACTAAATTTTCAGAATTCTTTCTTACAGACCTTCCTAGTGTTGTCAGTGATCGTCACATCGCCTTCCTGGATCCTCAAGAAACGTATTTTGGGCCTGAAGAAACAGGTAGAAGGTACAGTATGCTAGAACCGCTATTACAGCAGTACAGGGATCAGTTTACTCCATATGAAAATGTACTCGGATGCCAAATCTCTTCTGGACGTTTTGACGGGACACTCTTTCGTCTTCCCTTAAGAAAATGGCCATCAAAAATATCAATCAAGCCGTACACAGCAGGAAAAGTTAACAGCCTCTTCGAGTCATTCATGGAAGAAGCACCAGTAATTTTGCTTTTCCTAAAGAACGTAGAGTCTATCAGTATTTACGAGACGACCTGGACAGAGCGAGAAAAGAGAATTTTCACCGTTAAAATCAAGGAGGAATTAAGGGATTCAATTCGAGAGGAGAAGCTTAAATTTGTTGATATGGCAACCGAATTTCTCACCAAACCTTATGAAATGAGTTATGAGACCACTGTTGAAATTGACAGGCCGGGCAAGCACAGTTCTCAAAGCAGGTACATAGTCTTGAATCGGGTCGGACATGAAAACTTGAGATTAGCAGAACTTTCCTCAACACTGCGAATGATACCTTGGGCTGGAGTTGCGGCAACGTTGGATGTACCACTAGAGAATACCAGAACAAGGAATGGACGAGTATTTTGTTACCTTCCCCTTCCGACAGAGTCAGACTGCAAAACAGGTCTGCCAGTACACGTCCATGGCGCCTTCGGGCTAACAGACAACCGTCGAAATCTCAAGTGGCCAGGACCAGAAAGCCAAATCGATGACGCCGCAGAATGGAATCTTCTTCTCACTCGGGATGTTGTTAGTAAAGCTTACGCAAGTCTCATTGTAACGCTCACACAGACGAAGTACCCCAGAGAACAAATGCTTCCCTTTGTTCACAGTATCTGGCCAGATCTAGATCTTGTCCAAAGTCACTGGAAATTTCTCCTGAAGCCTTTCTTCGCAGAACTGATTGATAAAGCAGTATTTTGGACTCCATCACTTGGAGGAAGGTGGATCGCGTTAGAAGAGGGAATTTTGGATCGATTAGATCGTTCCCCAAACAAAGTCCGAGAAGAACTGCGCGACGTAGTTGTAGGCACACTTCTTCAGGCTGACAAACCAGTGATCTCACCTCCCTATCAAGCTATGAAAGCTATCGACCAATATGTTCAACATCATGTCCGGAGACCTATGGAGATAACGCCGTCCTACGTACGTGCTGTACTCAAAGAAAACGTGCAGCTTTCAGAGACGAACGACTTGTATGTTGAAAAGGACGCCATATTTCATCGTGGAGTAACTGATGCACATTTGGGCTTTCACAGCCTGAAAGGAATGGAGAAAGAAATCGGTAGAGACTTAAGTGGCAACAAAGGCTTGAACGTTGAACGTCTTAGTAAAAGGGAGAAATTGCTCCTTTTGGAGTACATCCTCTTGGATAGAAACTTTTCAGAGCTCAGTGGTCTTCCCCTTCTTCCCCTTGCAGACGAGACCTTTCAAAAGTTCCGAGCTGACATTCATGAATATAGTCCAGAACATAGTGTGCTGATTGCATCTCGAAGCCATCCACGAAGCCTCATTCCAGGACGGGGTAGTAAATTCTTGGACGAGAAGGTGGGTGCAGCCCTGGTAGACACTTTGCGTTCTGTTGCGGGGGATATAGAGAGGAAACATACAGGACCAACTCAACTGGTGAGGCTGTCGCCTTCACTTGTACCAAAGCTACTGCGTGAAAGTTTGCCTGACGTTTGGAGAAAGAGTTCTGTTGTCGTTCCTTGGTCTGATACCGATGAGACTCTACCTGACGATCTCTGGTTAAGGGGGCTATGGACCTGGCTTAAATCTGAGTTCCCCAAAGATCTCTCCCCATTCGAAGGTATTCCTCTTATTCCACTGGCAGACGGGAGGTCAGACAAGCGACAGCTCATAAAATTGAAGCATGATCATCGTGTCATTCAGAGTTCTTCTTACTTTGCGTCTTTACCAAGAACTGTGGCAAATGCACTACAAAAGGCGGGGTGCATTGTTCTTCATCACTTAGCCCCATTTTGTGATCATCCAGCTTTGAAATACTACATCGAGCCACCGACGCCCTCCGGTGTACTTAAGGTGCTTGCAACAGGTTTTAATGAGGCAGGAAATGACTATCTTATCAGCTGTTCGGTTGACGAGAAATTGACGATCCGAGCATTTCTTTCTAGCTTGAGGAATCCTTCTGACGATGAAGTACTAGCACTGATGACGTTGCCGATATTTCAAACTTTGGACGGCACGACATTTACTTCAGTGCAACCGGGCAGACCACTAACAGGCACAAAACTTGACGTCGCCCCTCCAAGACTACATCTTCCATCGGGTACCAAGATTCCGAATGCAAAACAGATACTCTCGGCTGCTGATGACGACTCTTACCAACTACTGCGACGACTTCCGGTTCGGATCCTAAACACGTCAAGCTTTCTTATCGACAAGGTGTTTCCTTACGTCGAAAGCGGAACCTTTTATTCTAGAGAACAAGTGTCAGACTTAATGTTTTGGGTGATCCAAAGGCTACCTGCCTTATCAAGCGACAATAAGTCATTTCCAGATCATTTAAAGACTGTGAGGTTTGTTCCAGTTTCGAATGGTAGCTTGAAGCCTCCTTGCGAGCTCTATGATCCCGAGGATGAGTTAATCCAAAAACTGTTTGAAGGCGAATCAGATCTGTTTCCTGCGGAAGAATTTGCCAAAGCTCACACGCTAAGCTTGCTTCGTGTGTTCTTAGGCCTGAGACGAAGTCGCTTCCTGGAAGCTAAAGACGTCCTCTTGATTGCCAAGCAGATCACTCAAGCTCCAGAGGGTTCTGCCCTAAGGAGGGCCGAGGCACTGACGCAGTTTTTAAAAGATAACTCATATCTAGTTGAACACGAGGTGCACTTAGAAGAAAGTGCCGGGCTTGTAAAGAGAGTCTCTCTGGGAAGCGTTCTATCTAGTCTGCCCTGGCTCCCAGCAGCTCCAGAACGTCTCAGCAAATACCCATCACGTATGCCTTGGTTCGGTGTTGCAAGAAGACTATACTGTCCAAAGGACATGAGAGACGCGGACATGGTCAACATCATTGGTTCATCTATGCCTGTGCTCCGAGAGAGTCTTGACGAAAAGCTCAAGAAAGCCTTTGGGTGGAGTTTTCCACCTCCTATTTCGTACGTTGTGGACCAGTTGAAAGGCGCGATTTCTTGGCACCAACAAGAGTTCAAATCTTCTGAAATGGAACTACTCAAGTTTCGAGCAATGTTGAAGGATATCTACAGTCATCTTTCGAGTGAAATGGTAATAGATGAGGCTTTTCTTGTCCTCAAGGAGTATTCGTCTCTGTCGTGGATGTGGCATGGGTCAGGCTTCGCAAGGCCAAGCTGTGTTGCCTTGAAAAATGAATGTCAACTGGAACTTAGACCTTATATGTTTGTTTTGTCTGACGATTTTCAGAAGTATTCCTCGCTATTTAAACGCTGTGGCCTGTTGGAAACTTTAAATGATACTTCAGCCCTGAATGCACTGTATATGATTCGAGATTGGCACCAGGAGAAGAAAAGAAGCATGGAAGAAGTCAACCGCGATCTTCGGGTGGCTCGCGATGTTCTGGATTACCTGACGAGAGACGGAACACCTCTTCCTCCTGAAATTAGCAAAAACGTTTTAACTCCAATTCAGACCGAAGACGACGTGCTCATTCTTCAACCGTGCTGTGATGTCAGTTTCTGCGATGCGGAGTGGTTGAGGCTCGGCAACTCCGATAGCGACATCACCGAAGTTGGACTTATGGTACACAAGTGCATTTCCACTGAGACGGCACAGCTGTTAGGAATACCCTCTTTGAGCAGACATCTAGCGGTAACCGAGACTCTCGGTTTTCAGCAGAGTGGCCCACACGAACCAGTCACCACGCGTCTGAAAAATATACTGATGGATCACAGCGACGACCTAGCTATCTTCAAGGAGCTAATTCAGAACGCAGACGATGCAGGGGCAAAAGAAGTGAAGTTCCTTCTTGACTGGAGGAAAAACAATGCTGAGAAACTCTTATGTCCTGGTTTGGCGGAAGCTCAAGGGCCTGCGTTATGGGTATACAATGATGCTTGCTTTAAGGACAAGGACTTTGAGAATATCAACAAACTTGCAGGAGCTACCAAGGTCGGAAATGAAGACAAACTTGGACGATTCGGATTAGGGTTTTCTACAGTGTACAATATTACTGATCTCCCAAGCTTTATAAGCCGAGAGTTCATTGCATTCTTTGATCCCCAGACAGCGTACCTAGGAGACCTAATCACAGACAAATCTCGCCCTGGGATTCGACTAAATCTCAAGAGGAATCCAAAAGTGGTCATTGCTTTTCCAGATCAGTTCAAACCTTACCAAGGAATATTCGGATGCACGTTTGAGAACGACGAAGAACACTTTTTCTACGATGGAACGCTGTTCAGGTTTCCATTACGAACCATGAGACAAGCCAGTGAAAGTGAAATTTGCAGCAAGTATTACGACGAGAATTACTTTGCCTGCTTGATCTCGGCCTTTCAAGAAAATGCGACAAAGATGATGCTCTTCTTAAAGAATATTAGCACAATGAGCTTTTCTCAAATATCAGCGTATCAGAATCCTTCCAGCGCAAATAGACTTTTTGAGGTTACGAAAGAGACGCTGGAGACATTCTCACGAAGAGACTTAGCTCGTAAAGACAAGAACAACAATCACAAAGAAGTACTTTCAAGTGACCTCAATGAAATGTCAAACTTTGACGAGCAATATGATGAATGTCCAAGTCTATCCAAGCTAGTTTCGTTCAAATTTCAAACCTACCCAAGGGACACAACCCAGAACGCAAACATGCAAACCTGTCGTACGTGGTTAATAACGTCATGTTATGGAGACAGAAAATCGCTGGAAATGGCAAACAGCGAAGACGGGAAGCTCAATGGTTTAATACCCAAGGCTGAGGTCGCTACTCTATTGTCAAGCTCTAACAAGAGTAACGGGCAATGGAGCCCGGAGAAAATCGTGGGAGAGGTTTTCTTTGGCCTTCCGCTTGGAGTCGAAACAGGCTCACCGGTTCACGTAAATGGGTGTTTCGCAGTGACAGCCAATCGCCAAAACCTATGGGAAGATACTGGTGGTGGCACGTACTCGCAAAAGCCGATCGAAGTACTTTGGAATGAGTACCTGCTGGAAGACGCTGCTTCAAAGGCCTATGTACAGCTGCTAGAAGAGATTGCAACTCTTCGAGAACAGGGAAAAGTTATGGACCTCTCATTTGATGCTATTTGGCCAGATCCAGAGAAAGCCCCTTCCAAGACGTGGAAAACGTTTGCGTACAGTGTTTATGAGAAGATTTGCAGTAGTTCCGTCCCTCTTGTGAAAACACAGTTGCGGTGGGTGTCTATTAAGGACAGTGTCTTTTTGGATGAGAACGTGATGATGCTACCTGAAAGCCTCCCGATAATGTGGACATGTGGCTACAATGTTGTTCAACTTCCAAGATTCGTATCCGTCGCTTTTCAAAAATGCGTCCCATCGATCGTTGAACAAACCGTCACGTTGGAGAGGTTTGTTTGCGACGTGTTTTTCCCCAACATTGCTTCCCTGCCGAGAGATTTGAGAGATCCAGTTACATGTCACGTATTGGATGAATTTTTCAGGGGTGCTCGCAAGTTTGAAAAACCTTTAAAACAGACAAAGTGCATCCCAACCTCACCCATGGGAATTCAACTATCTCGACCAGCGGATTTAATTGATCCAACTGGTGCTGTCAGCACCCTTTTTCTTGACGAAGAACCTGTCTTTCCAAATGGTACCAGCTTTTTTCGACCTGAGCGACGTGCGGCATTAAAAAAACTCGGAATGGTGGATAACTTAATAGCATGGGAAGGGATCTGCGAAAGGGCCATATTTATCTCCTCGTTGGCTAATGAAGACACGCAAAAGGCATCACCGCTGTCACGGAACCTACTGAAATATTTAAACAACAACATGTGTAAGTTATCTCCTCCAAACACAACTCAGCGAAAACTGCTCTCTGAGATACGTTTTCTCCCAGTCATGGACAAACCTACAGAATACTGTCTGCCATGGAGAGGTGCTGAAGGTCGAGAAACTAATTTTCTCTGTGCCAGAGAGTTATGCCGGGAGGATTCAAAATACTTGCTTGGGTCAGTTAAGCCATTCTTAGATGAATCTCCAGAGACAGGATGTGACCGTTTAGCCAAAGACGTGGCAAAGCTACTGGGATTTGCTAATCAGCATGCTACGATGGAGAACGTCCTTTTGCAACTTCAATATGCTGTTCATGGGTTGGTGGCATGTGATGCCGCTAACAGAGAGTGCACGAGAAATGTATGCATTGCTGTGTATCAGTTTCTTCAAGACAGGATTAACACATCGGACAGGCAAGTCCTGCTAGATCAACTGAATAAACAGCCATGGATATTTGTAGATAACAAGTTTGTAACGTCGAGCCAAGTAGCATTTTCATGGCATTACCACGGAGACCCCTTCCTTTACTGCCTTCCAGAAGAATTCACCTTGAAATTCAATGAACTATTTAAGGCACTTGGAGTTCGGGAGTCCTTTTGTAGTCAGGACTTGGTGGACAAACTTTTCATGTTCGAGGAGACAAAGCAAGGCAAGCCTCTAACACCGCAAGAGTTTAGGACCGTTAAAACATTCCTTGAGGAAATTGTCTTGATGGACGACGAAGTCTTGGATTCGTATTTTGGGCACTTACCATTGCCAGATGTGAATCTTGTGCTCACAACTGCAGGAGACCTTGCAATCAACGATTCGCCGTGGATCCACCACGAAGAGCAAATGAAGTGCCTCCACAGTGATATTTCTCCAACACTGGCCCACAGATTTGGCGCCCAAACGATTCGTGAACAAAAATTAGACAAATATTCTCATACCATCGGAAGACCATTTGGTCAAAGCGAACGCCTCACACATAGAATAAAAACTGTGTTAGAATCCTATCCATGCGACGCTGGAATTCTTAAAGAAATAATCCAAAACGCCGATGACGCTGGGGCTACAGAGGTACATTTTGTACACGACCCACGCCAACATGGTACCACTCGTATTTTGTCGGAGAAATGGAAAGACCTTCAGGGACCCGCTCTATGCATCTACAATGATTGCGCCTTCACAGAAAGCGATATGGAGGGGATACAGAGGCTTGGAATTGGAAGCAAGGTAGAAAGCCCTGAGAAAACGGGAAAATATGGAATCGGGTTTAATGCCGTATACCATGTAACAGATTGCGCAAGCTTCATCACGAATGGTGATGTACTCTGTGTACTTGATCCACACGCCCGATATGCACCAGATGCAACTACAGAATTTCCTGGACGCCGCTTTGAGCCCCTTGACAATGAGTTCTGGAATCATTTCGCCGATCTTAGACCCGGTTATTTGGAAGAGTTTTTCGAACTGAAAAACTCAACTTTGTTTCGCCTTCCAATCCGAACAGATTCACAGGCCACGAGGTCGGAAATCTCATCAAAGTGTTTCAGTAATTCAGACATTGACCACTTGCTGACAATTTTTGAAGGAGAGATTCGGGATATTTTGCTGTTCCTCCAAAGTGTGAAAAAAATAAGTATCTCACGGATAGAAAACAACAGACTGGTAAGAAGATACGAGGCAACTGCAACGATCCAACGTGCCGATCTATCGAAGGTTCGTGCTCTTGATGCAGAAATAATGCGATGTAGGGGACTTAAAGCCAACTGCATCCCTTGGTTCGGGACTACTTACACCATTACCATTCAAGACACTCTCGGACGAAGAGAGGGGTGGGTTGTTCAACAGTGTCTTGGATCTCGAATGTATGGAGAAAAGACGTTAATCCCAGAAGGAAGTGATTATGGACTGCTCCCTCGAGCTTCTGTGGCAGCACGTGTAGTTACAAATGAGGGTCTAAGCCCCTCACGACGGAAACGTTCTTTAAATTCACCACCACAGACAAGCCAGAACAGTAAGATTTATCGTGCCTTTTGCTCTCTTCCACTGCCCATTGAGACAGGTCTTCCCGTTCACGTCAATGGGCATTTTGTACTTGATCGTTCCAGGAGAAACCTCTGGAAAGACGAAGGCGGTCACGGACAAAGAACACAATGGAATGAATTTATCAAGAATCATGTTCTGGCTCCGGCCTATGCAGAGCTAATTGAAGCTGCTAGGAATCACGTTCCTGGCATTTCAGAGGGTATCCACTGGCACTTCAGTGACATCAAAGATGCAACTAGTGGCTTGAAATGGTACCATGGTCTCTTTCCTGATCTAGAAAGCATTCACAGCGAGTGGAAAGGCATTGCTTTGACTGTGTATAAATTGCTGGCAAATTCCAACCAAACTGTCCTTCCAATCATACGCAGTGAACCGCCTCTTACAAACATAGTGGCCTCCCCTCTAAGGTTTTCCATGTATAGCACAAATTCACATTGCAATTGTTTATGGGTTCCACCATGCAGTGACAAAGATGACCAAGAGGCATTTTTCAGCGTCCCTTCCGATCCAGATCTGGAGGAACTATTGCTCAAAGTTGGCCTTCCCATCGTTCACGTGCCGCCAAAACTCTATTATAATTTTAAAGAAGCGGGAGCTATAGTGAAAACAGTGAGTCCTGACATCGTTTTGGCTTACCTTGCAAAAACGAGGCATTCTATGCTAGCGCTTCCGTGCTCTATCAAAAAAACTACCTTCAAAGACGCCAGTGACCTTAAGCGATTGGTACAGTTCTGCATGGAAGACGAAAATTTTCTTCAGCGTTTAAATGGTCTTCCCCTCCTACTTACCGATGACGAGGTTCTCAGAGAATTCGATCACAAAAATCCAGTTTTTCTCACGCCATTTTCAAGTCTTGTGCCTTCGCAACCAGACCTGTTTGTCAACAAAGAATTTATTCCATTGTTTGCCAAGTATTCAACGAATCAGCTTTGCAAGGCGGGGGTCTTTAAACGTTTCGACACTAAGTCTGTTGAACCTTTCTTGATCCAAATTCTGCCATCTCGATGGTTTGCTTGTGACAGGCATGTCTCATGGGAACCAAGCGAAGCTGTTTTACCGTCAGCTGAGTGGTTAACAACACTTTGGGAATTAATCGTGAACACGTACCAAGAAAGGCAATCAAACTTTGAAGATAACGAAGATGCTTCCGAAACACTGCGACCACTTGATGACTGGCCCATTCTCCCGACCTCTAAGGGAACTCTTGCGCCACTGTCCCTCGGAAAGACAGTGTTGGATTTAAGTTCTCGCATCCACGACGACGATAGAATGGTGAGAATCCTATGCAAACTCGGAAGCTCGCAAATAGATTTTAGCGTTCTGACCATGGCAACCAGAGAAGAGGCTTCCGTGATTGTATCGTCATACCTCGCAAAGCCATACTCACGACAAGATGTGATCAGTGTCTTGCATTATTTGTCTAAAGAAGATAACTTCCATTGCGACCCTAGTCAAAGGGAAATTACTACTCTTCTTAGATTTCTGCAAGAAGACGTAACGACCGTGTACAGCAACCAGTCTCTACTGAAGAAACTCCCCCTTTACAAGACATTAAATGGAAGGTTGGTTAGCCTCGATTCGTACACCTTTTCTTATGTCGTTGACCTACCGCAGTGTGTGCCATTGGCAGAGGTAGAGGATCGCATAGAGGAAGACAGTTGCGTCCTGTTAGAAGCAATACAAGAAATCGAACCGCTTTATAAGGCACTTGACATCACTTTCCTTTCTCAAGTTGAAGTCTTCGTAAAGTATATCTTGCCAAATCTTGATGTTATGTCTTCATCGAGTATTAAAGTAATTCTCACGTACATCAGAGACACACTCCTTGTCACCTTGAAGAACACTCGTGAGAGAACCACTCTCCTAGAAACCCTGCGAGAGACCAATATCTTTCCAGGTGACGGTGGAACCCTCTTCCCTGCTAGCAAGTTTTATGATCCTGAGAATGCGGTGTTCAAAGCAATGCTTCCTCTAAGTGACTTCCCACCGGAGGAGTACAGATTGTCCCACTGGCTTCCGATGCTCCGACAGATTGCTTTAAAGCAAACCGTAACACAGCAGCAATTTATCGAGTTTACCGAAGACTTGGCCTCGGAGGCTACGACTCGATTTAAGGATCCATTAATACAAGACAAATCCAAAACACTAGTCACGTGCTTATTTCAGCAAGATGATTTGCATGATCCAAGCTTTCTTCACATCGTCTCAAGCATAAAATTTGTAGCAGCAGAAGTCGCTGCGATTGAGCTGAGAAAACTACAGCCCCAATTTGGTTGCCCTTCAATTGAAGACGTTCCCCCTTTCACTGAATTTCATGGCGCTTTACCGTCTGAGCAACAGAGACTTGCCTGGACTTGTATGCCCCTTCTCCCAGCTTGGGCTACTCCACAAACCGCCGAGAAACAGTTACTAGAGGACCTCGGAGTCTCACCTCTTCCGCCACTTGATAAAGTCATAAATCACGTTAATTTTCTAACAAAGGCGCACAGTGGGAACGTTCACAAAGACACTCCCAAAGAGCAAAGAGAGCTTCTGCATGATGTCATATACGAGTCATTCAGTTTCATGAAGAGCGAGTGCAATTGTCCTGGCACGGCCTTGTCTGAAAGATGTACCAAGTCATGTCTTGCCATTGAAACCATTCTGAGGAAGATCCCATGTATTCCCGTTGAAGAAGGACGGGTGTTTGTTCAAGGAGGTCAGTTGGCGTTTGAAACAACAATAGAACTTGCACCTTACTTCTATAAGGTACCACGAGAGTATGGTCACTTTGAGCATCTGATTAAAAGACTTGGGGCAACTGAAAAACCCACACCATCACAATTTGCGGATATACTTGGGAGGCTTAAAGAGGTGTGTCAAGATAAACACATGGAACCAAACGAGAAAAGAGTGGCAAGAGAGGCAACGCATGGCTTCTTTACAACACTGTCACTGTTGGTCAAAGAAAAGAGTGAAGAAGCCGCAGCTCGACGTCTGGCATCACTTAATGAACTTTACTTACCTAGCAAAGAAGGTTTTCTTAAGCAATCAAGCGAACTGATATTTCACGATTGCCCAAGTTTTGAGCGACGTGCAAGGGACTTTGCTGGCGACTTTGTAGACATAAGTCGGGAGGGCGAACTCACTGCAGACCGCCTTTCGTACCTCTTAAGTCTACTACCATTGCGCCTAAGAGCTAAAACTATTCAGCATCTGCTGCGAGAAGAGATTCATCCAAGCTGCAGAGACAAGCACTGTATAGCAGATAGTGCCCTTGGTTCAAACGATTCCTGTCCATTCGTGAACAGATATCGGAATGTACTGTTGTCTCCAAAGCTAGTGAATGGTATTCTCCGAGTTATCCGTCACCAAAGACAAACGCCTAATCTTCCACAAGAAGTAAAAGATCAAGTCCAGGTTCTTTGCAGCTCCCTGAGTGTGACATGCATGGCCTCACTGGACACCCACCTAGTTCTTTTAGAATCAGGACGGTCACTTAAGGACAGTAATGAGACACAAGACTGTTTCTTAGAAGAACAAAATGGACAATGGGAGTTATTCATAAGGCATGGCACGGACGAAAACCCTCTACACATCCAGCTGTGTTTTCAAGTAAATCGTTTGATTCGCAACCAAATAGAGAAAGAGATTTACCTTCAAACGATGCTAGCTTGCAGGGTACCGGATGAGATTCTTCCCTCTCTCGACAGATGTGGAGTCGCTCAAGACCTCATGGGGAGTGAGGCGCGGACTACAGAACCTGTTCTTGGATCAGAGATACCAGTCATGTATCACTACCTTCTCAGGCAAGATATCGAGTACTTTTTTCGACAAGGCGAAATAGTGGGCTACGAGAAAGAGCATCGAACGGAAGATGGTGAAATCGATGACAGTGAGCCTCTTTATGTGTACGCAAAAGTAGTAAGAAAAGTACCTAATCGTAAACGGTCTATGGGCACCAGTAAGTTTGATTTCCAAGCTAAATATCGCATCGACATTGGAGAACCTCGCCTCGTGGAGGTCAGTGTTTTGGATTTGTATAAGTTTGATCGCTCTGTTAAAGAGGTGCCAACCGTGCCTATTGAACTCTCGGACTCTCTTGAGGTAACGCTCTTTACTGGAGATCCCAACAACACTGAGCACAAGTCAGCTACAAGAAACGAACGCCTAGAGAGAGCAAAGCGAGAAATTAAAGACACTCTTTGGGAAGCTTGGAAGTTGCCTGAAAATGAGAGAAGGAAAGTGATAAAACGCTTGTTTTTGCGGTGGCATCCAGACAAGAATGTTGGCTGCGATATCGCTAATGACGTCATGCAGTTCCTGCTCAACGAAATAGAAAGAATGGAGAAGCTCTTCCCTTCTTCTTGGAGGGAAAATGTACGAGATGCCAAAGACCAGGGACAGAGCAACGGTGGTGGAGGATTTAACGATTTCTTCAACCAGTGGAACCAGCGAGCTCGGCAGGAGAGACAAACGTACAACACCTTCAAGCGCCAGGCACATCAGGGAACGCCGTACGCCAAACGGTCGACCAACCCTCAGAGAAACGAAGCAAAGCGGTGGCTGAAACAAGCAAAAGAGGATCTAACGGCCGCTAGAAACATGCACGCTCAAGAGGCGACCTTCTCAGCTTTGGTTTGCTTCTTATGTCAGCAAGCCACCGAAAAGGTTTTTAAGAGTGCTCTGTACGCCGCCTGTGGCATCTCTGAAAGCCAACTGGAGACACACGATGTGTTGAACCTTGCGTACGAAATTACTGAACTAGATGGGTCGCCTGAGGACATTCCTGTCCTTGCGGCCAAACTGAAGAACTACTACGAACAGACCAGGTACCCTCATTATCACAGAGGTGACGTCATACCATCTGATGCGTTCACTTTTGAACAAGCGCAAGACGCATTGGAGATAGCTGAATCACTCATGGATAAAATAACACAGTTTGTAAATGACAATTTTGCTCAAGTGTCATGACATACAGTAATGAATAATGGGCAAAATAATTTGAAAAAGACTTTGAGCAAGTTTTTCTTGACCTAAGTGCAACATTTATAGATTTGCTCAGGACACGAACTTCACACAGTCGAACCTCGCCACAAAAGCGAGCTTGGGGACGAAAGAAGTGGTCATTCTGGCAGTTGGGTCCTTTCTTTCTGGCGATGCTACACGAGACGACTCGCAAAAACGACTTTTAGGGACACAATGTTGGAACAATATTGTAACAGCTCGATACAGTGTCGCAACAATGTTGTAATGCTGTGATACGCTGAAAATCGTCGTTGCGAATCGTCCCATTGTGGAGAGTTGGCCGTTACTAGAGGCCAGACTGTGTCAAGCAAAGAAAAACAAGAAAAGAAAACAAAAGTTGAAAACGTTGGTTTTACAAAGTGAAAGTAGAATTAGTGTAAAGCAACCCCAATGAATAACTTTCAATGTGTTATACGCTTATTGCAGATTAGCACTTTTCCCACTTATTCCGCAGTGAGGTTTACCAAAGTAAAGTTACAATTATAGGTAATCGGTGTAAAGTAATATCGATTGACGACGATTTTACATGCTTTTAAGTTAATACGCAATTTTTCCACCCACTCCATTTGAATTTTAGGCAATTATTTAGACAAAAACCGTACTGAATTTTTAAAAAAGAAACATGTATATATTGTTTCTTAAATATTTTCCTCATAGTTATTTGGGCGGGGGTGGGGGGCAGGTACAAATCAGCTAGTTAAAAAAAAGAACCATTAAATTGTGTGGAGCTGTTGTAACGCGGATATGAATTTATTTTTGGTAGCAATCTGATTAAAACCTGAATATATTATTAAACTGGTTCCATTGTCATGTCAAAATGCCTGATTACACTCCAGATGTTTTAACTTAAAGTTATAGTTTACTGTCAAGAAAATAAATTATAGCAGTCAAGTCTAAAATGAGAGCTAATCTTCATCCCAATCATATAAATTTACATGCTAGCAGGAGAATGAAAACTTACAAGTTTTTTAATCGATTGATTTAATAGAAAAAACCATTGCCAAAGACCAGAGTGGTTCTCTTCTAGGAAATAAAATACAACACAATATTGGCTTAACTTAGAAGTCTGAAGACAGTCTCCTATGATATGATCATATATGAGACCTATTCAGCGGTACGTTAAAATGGAAAATTTGTCATGCTGTACTAGTCATGTATAAACAGGTTCTAACTTTTGAAGCTGTGCATGATATCGTACAGTATGGTGAGTCCATTCAAATAAAACCTCTTCCACAGTAATTCTACTAGACTTACAAAAAAAGTCCTTCATCAGACTTCATTGCTTGCTTGGCCACTTTGCCGCCTAAAAAGCTCGCTCTACCCACTCAAAAACTTGTGACCTGGTCAGGTCGCCTTGAGGCAAGTCTGTACTTCTACAAGCCACTATCACAGCTCTAAATAGTGCCTTGTGAAAGTAATATAAGTTTTATTACACTATAAAAACATTTTCTTAATTTAAAGTCTGTGGATGAGATCTCACATTGTGCCCATTCAACCTGAACTTATTTTAGCATTTGAAAATGAAAAAGAGAAATTTACATTGTTCACATTTGAACTTTCGGGACCGGTACGATTTTTATATTCTACCCTGCAGTACAAAACAATGCTGTTCTAAAAAGATGGTTTCATGTCAAGCAGAGGTTCAAGAGCGTTTTAAAGGCTGGTTATTAAAAAGCTGGTCATCAGACTACATTTCATTGTACCACAGGCTATTTACAATACCTATCAGCCTTCATCTTTTCTCTCCTATTCAACATTTCTTCATGCAATGTTCCCTGCATTCTAGCTTTTTTTAGTTTCTTGTTGTCCTCTTCACTTAGGCGCAGATTCCTGTCCTGAAAACTCTGGAATTTCTTGACATAGCTAATTTCGTGATTCCTTAGTTCTTTTTCTCCCTCTGGTAAGGTGCTAGTTGACACTTTACTGCAACAAACCAAGAAACCAAGATGATCATCACAGTTATATACGCAACTTTTGCAGTTGCAAAAAGAAAGCCTGAAAAAAATTCAGGCTTGTACGGGATTCGAACCCTTGACCCCTGCAATACCAATACAGCGCTCTACCAATTAAGCTAACAAGCCAAATGGGAGCAGGTCGTTGAATTGGTTCGGTTTAAACCAGTGAAAGGATGGAGATGAAGTTATGAATATATGAAAATCATATATGTGAACTGCGGAGTGAAGAATTAAATGAAGGATGATCATCCGTCAGTTAATTCTTCACTCCGCAGTTCACCTATAATAGTTCATAAACAAGAAACCATAAGTAACCTGACTTGTTTGTACTTCTTTAGCCCTTAGAGTTAACCATCGATAGATGTATGTAGTTGTATATTTTAAGTCTGTGGACAAAACCCCTAGTGGTTACCATCCAAATGAAAACCAATTCAGTAGCACAAATGCATTGAAAGAGAAAATTGGTTCAAGTCACTCTTGGGGCTTCAAAGGATTTGAAAACTATGATAAGGGTGGGCAATGGTGACAATACGCCTATGTGTGGATTTTAATTTATATCATTAAACAGTGGAGTAGGCAGAAAATATTCCACCAGGAGCAGCTTTCCAGTTAATAATTCTTTCAAGCACAGGATCATGCAGACCATCTGAGGGGTCACTAAGACCACGAGCTAATTTTTATTGTTATATTTAACTTCACACTTATATGTCATCTGTCAGGTCAGGAAGCCTTCTTTGTCAGGTCATTGACCCAAGACCTGTCTCTTATCTGAAACACTGCAGGAGTGCAAAAATTGCATGCTGCTGGTTCATATTGACTGGGCTGCAGCTGGTGAGCCTTAACCCTTTAAGTCCCAGTAGTGACCAAAATCAATTTTCTCCTAACAAAATCCATAGATTGTCAAGAGCAAAGTCTATGAGAATTAATAAAATGATCACAAAGGCAAAAGTCTTTGATCTTAACTCAAATACTCTCAACTAATTTTTTAAGGAAATGTATGGAAATCATTTTGGAGAATTTGTATTTGGATACTCTGCAATTCTTATGTGGATGACTTCTCTGTATGCTAATGCAAAAAAAAATTAACTTCTCACAGTGTTAACACCACAAAACTAGTTGACTTACACTTTCACAGCACTGGTCCTTATGCAAAATGTTTCCTTTTCTCCAACGATTTTCTTTGTTGCAGAGAGTTGACCCTCATCACTCACTGACAAAAAGCAGCCATTGTATGTTTCTAGCGCAGCTTTATCCTCTTCAAACACACACTCAAACTGTTCTTGTGGACCAATGGCATCAGATCTACCACTGACATTTCCCATCATATCAACAGACATGTATTTCCCTGCCATTGGAAGAAAGAGTGCAAACATGTATTCACAAGCAACTACAGAATGCAGGGCCAAATTGTCAGGACTTAAATGGTAGTGGCTTGGTGGCTCGCTGGGTAAAGGCAAATGTTAAAAGAATGAGAAAGATAAATATTTAACTAAATAAAGTGTTAGATACATTTTAAAGAAAAAGTGAAAGTACATTGTATATTTTAGGGGTTTGGTGGCTTGTCAGTCAAAGTTAGAGTCTTGAAGAATGAGAAAGGTACTGGTATATATATTTTAGTGGCCCAGCACCTCAGTGGCTTTTCAGTTGGGAGTGCTGAGTCACCAAGCCACTTAATCATAAGGTTGTTTTATCTCATTAATGAACCTCTGAACCACTTGAAATAATAATGATAATTCTAAAAATAGTTGCCCTGTATTCTGTAGTTATGCCCATCCATCACTGGTGATGCATGTTGAAATTTAATATGGGAGCAAAAAGTTAACCAGTCCCAGAGTAAATGATAGAGGCTTGTGAGGTGGCTCCAGCTGTTTGGTCTGTGGATGAAATCATGTGGTAACAGCCGGTTTCGCTACTTCTCTAGTTCACTACGTTCGAGTTCGCTACATTTTCGCTACTCACATGCCAAATTTGCTACTTACTTTATTCTGTCATCCTACTTCTATGATCTTTTAGAACGAACATCTTGTTTTAAATAAGTCTGCTTGCTCAACCTGAAATGGGCGCCATGTTTTAGCTGAGTTCAGTTTGAATCAAAACAGTAAATTAACAGAGGCAGCAAATTTGGCATGTTAGTAGCGAACATGTAGCGACCTTGAACGCAGCGAACTAGGCAAGTAGCGAAATCAGCATAAAACAATCCTGAAGTGTGACTATTCGAATGAATTAAACCTTTTCAGCATTTTACAAAATAAAATTGGAAATTTTGTCAAATTTACTTAAGGAAGTGACTGGGTTAACCTTGAAGGCAAACAAAAATTTCCTTGGCCAGTTTACAAGCGGATGAGGCCCCAACTGAACTGTCAACGATGGCAAAGGCTTACACAATATTTTCAACTTCTACTGGTATTCTTCTGCAAATCCAATAGACCAGTTTCGAAGTAAAAATTACCGCTGAATACAAACATTAACGACACATTCATACAGGGTTAGCCTCGACTTAAAGCGACACATTCAGAAATTCCGGCAAGCAAGTGTTTGAAATTTGAATATATACAATAGACAGAGCAATAAACAGGTCTTTTTCTCGTTGGGATTTGTGAATATATTTACTTCAGATGGAGGCCCCGGATGGAGGATAAGCCTGTAAAAAATGTGTCTTCACTTCTTCAATTCAGCGGTCATAGCGAACTCGAAACTAGACTATTCCAAGAGAACTTGCTGGTGATTTTGTCTCCTCGCCATCTGCTATTGAGCTTACAAATAGAAAATATGAAGCCAGTCCGATTTGGGATAGGATAATGGGAGAGTTTCATGAAAAGATGTGGACAATAACAAGGTATTCAACTTGTGAACGTCTTTGATCGCGTATTAGTTTCTTCCGTACGTACCATAACCCGATTTCAGTGCTATTTTTTTATCGGACAACTGCACTGCAGTAAATACTTCAACAGGAGCCGGTGAATTTTCGCCATCATCCCTCGGTTCACCAACAGAAAACAAACCACTGTTTAAGGCCTCCACGTAAGATTTCTTAAACGTTTGCAGCGCGACGTTACCGCTAGCTTCAGCGAATGATTCAACTTTTCTCCAACCACCATGGCGAAGTGCATCGATATCAGATGGTTCTCCTTCATCTTCTCTTTCTCTTTTCTTCTTCTTGTGCTTTCGTTTTCTTGAGCTATCGTCCATTCCTTTGAGTTTCAGTCGACCTACTTTCACTTGCTTGTAGTTGTCCGCCATCTTGACAAATGACAGAGAGTAACTTGAGCCCGCGATAAAAGAGGAACTCATGAACAGCAACTTGGTCATGTAAGGCAACTGAAGTGTATCCGAGGTGATCCGGGAACGGGGGAAGTTGGCACAAAATGGCGTTCTACAGTCATTTTCGAAAAATCACAGTAGAGCCTGTGTTGTTCTCTTACATGATGTGCTTATTTATGTCATATCCCCTTATCCAACAGCTCGCATTCAAAAAGATTTGCCACGAGAAATACAACGGTGAAATCTGCAAAAACCTCACCAAGCCACAAGAAATCTATGTGCAGCAAAAGACATCGAAATGGATTCTGTACCAGTCTGTTGCATTGACTTTACCATCGATCTTTGCCTCCCTACTCTTGGGTTCATGGTCGGACAAAGTCGGGCGTAAAGTCATCCTCATTTTGCCGTCCGTAGGAAGCGTTTTGCTGTACATTAATTACATAATGAATGCCGCATTCTTTTCACTGAATGTCAATTATATTATCATTGGTGTTTCCATCTCTGCAGTGTTTGGAGGTTTTGCTACCACGCTCCTGGGCGTTTTCTCCTACATTTCGGACATCACTGACAAGTCCCAGCGAACCACGAGAGTAGCTGTTTTAGAATCCATGATATTCCTTGGCGGGACTGCTGGCAATTTGGTCGGTGGAGTGTTGGTTGAGCACCACGGTTTTATGCCTGCGTTTGGCCTTTGCTTGGCCCTAAATGTGTTAATAATACTGTACGTAAGTTTAGTCCTTCCAGAGTCTTATTATCCTCAACAAGATCAGGAAGGAAACTGGGCTTTACTTGCAGTACACAATCACCTGAAAGCATCAATAGCAGTCTTAACCAAGACTAGGCCTAAACATCAAAGACTGAATTTACTAGTGATTTTGTTTGGCATACTGTCATCCAGTATAACCAGTAAGTCGGTTATGTTATTTTTAATATAATTATACAAGAAACCACTCACTACAGGGCCAAAATTGCTGGCTAAGATTTGGCAATCTAGTACAGCAGTCCAGGTTTCTAATAAGAAATTTGGACAACAGGTACATCTACCAGCAACAAGCATGTCTTCTCTGGGACAGCAGAAACAGGGGAAGAGGGGCACTTTTTCTAGACTTACTAAGAGGAGAATCTTCTCAACTTCCCCACTTAAAGTCACTAGTGAGGTCCTTCCACCTTCATTGTCCCTGCTACTTATCGTAAGGTGATTTGTTGGACACAGTCTCTGAGTAATAAGGCAAGGGTAGTCTCTCCAGTCCATTTTCTTACAGTAACTGAAAATGGCTCACATACTCCAAGGTGTGGTAGACAGTGGTTTTCGGAGTCTAGCTCTCTCCTTTCAACCTTCAATGGCAGAACCAAACCCGCTACCTAGCATTAACATGGTTTTATCCAGTTTGCATATTCAATAAGAGATCAATGGAATCTGTTTTTTTTGGTGTGGTGGTTCTTATGTAACTGATGTGAACTACATTGTGTGACACCAATATGCCTTGTGTATTTGCCATTCTTTGAATGCTAGACAGCCCCCACACAGCTGTATTTGAAACAACAGCTATTTTCTTTGATGTTTGAAAATGTACCAGAAGTCTCACAGTGATCAATTTTGCCAGACTTCAGTTCTTACTATTATTCAGGTGATGTCTATATGATCAACACAATTATTGGGAAATTGTTCAGATCTCTAGACATTACAAAATATTGCAGCAATGGAACTCTGATTAGTATGTTAACCATGTTGTAGAGTGTTTTGTTTCACCAGTGGAATCAACTTAAGTCCAGGTGTAGCGCTGCTGAGTGAATTGACTTTCTGGTAAACTAATAGCCAGTGCCGTACATACATGTGTAGGTGAAACTAACCCTCTGGTACGGTTAAGTCCGTCTGCAAGCCAGTGCTGAAATCTTTGTGTTTTTGGTCCCCAAAAGTGAACTAGGATTTGAGTATATATTGTGCCATGATTGGCCTGTTAAAAGCCAACTGTTTTTGATTAGCCAATTAAGTGAAAGGGAAAATCAAAACATAATTTTGGTAATTTGTTGAGTCTGCCAGGGTTCCATAACAAGGATTTGGTTGCTGCTTCACAGACATTACTAGCAAGGGTGAGATTATGTCTACGACACAGTACAGCAAACGGACTGCAATTTGATCACACCATGTCTCAAACAGTCATGATGTAAAAAAGAAAAAGAACTATGTTACTATAACTCACAAATTAAGTGGTGACAGTCAGTGTTTTCAAGAAGTTCACTTTTTACTGGGGAAATTTTGGAGCTTTGGATTAATGGTTGTAACTTACAATGTGTACAAGAAGACAGTGGTCAACAAACATGGAAATTTGACTTAATCTCTTATAGAGAAAGTAGTTTTCCCAGTCATATGCTCAGGGATGGGCATGGGTTAGCCCTTGGGGGAAAGGGAAGGGGCTGTGATTTGTATAGGTTTGGTTTGGTTATGTTATGTATAATAGATTTGTTGTTGTGAAAGGTTTAAACCCAGAAGTCATTTCATAAGGAGGTTGGGTATGATCATCCGGATGAATGTAGTTCTGAATAGGACTGTTGTTGTTGTTGATAGTGACTGACTTTTTGACAACCTGTGTGGTAGTCATCTTCAGAGTCAAAGTGAGACTTTGCAGGGTGCAAAGAAAATCATTTTTACAGCTTGCCTTTCGGGCAAGCTGAAGCTAGAGTTTACTAGCCCAGACGTCATTTCAAATAGCCCCAAACCTTTTTGACGAGCAGAATTGATTTCACGTACAGTTCTTCTGTTATTCAAATTCCTCAAAAAACATCACTTGCCCGTCGGGCAACTTAAAAACAGAATTCACTTGCCCGATAGCAAAATCCACTAGCCCCGGGCTATCGGACACTACTTTCTTTGCACGCTGCTTTGTATCATGTCAGTTGATGGTATTAAACTCTGGTTATTGACCTGATTGGTCAATTAAGTCGGGATGTGTTTGTTTGTCTGTCAGTTAAGCCGTGATGTTATTGGCTATGAAGACTCTTAATGTCATTGGTGTGATTCAATCCATCTTTTGTGACAGTTAAACAGTTGTTTATTGTTAGTCAAATATAACAATTATTGTTAGTCAAATTTTCATTAATAATAATAATTGTTATAAATAATTACTCACTTTCATACATTATTGTTTTCAGTTTTTGGTGGGTTTAATGATATCACAGCCCTGTATTGTAAGCGCAGCCCACGGAACTTCAGTCCAGCCGTAATTGGTTATTTTTTTGCGGAGGTATCATTTATGAAAGGAATTGGAGTTGTTTTGGTAATACCATTGCTGAACATGATCCTTAAATGGACAGACTTTACAATTGCCATTACTGGTGCTGTTGTAGGCATTGGATTTTACACCTTTCTTGCTTTTGCATCAAACAAATGGATGATGTTTGTTGGTGAGTTTAATGTGTGTGAGGTGGCTGTGTGACTGGTCCTGAGGGAAACAGTTAACTTTGTTTCCCAGGAATCAAGGGAAACATACAAGTATTATTGAGAGAAACAAAATTAACTGTTTCCCCCAAGGGACCAGTCTTAAAGTGATTTGTTATAGGTATAGATGCAAATTTTGAAGCTGGAAATTCATTTGTAAACCTCGCTGTAACGGCGGTCGTTGGTCAACAGTGCACTGTTACCCTCTGACGTCATGGATTTTCCATTGTCGCCCACTCAGAGATTTTGGCGGGAAACAGTTTCACTGTTAGATGTCATGTGACCTTGAAGTAACCAATGAGAGCACACACTGTTGGGAAAATATTTCCAGCTATATAACAGTAGATTTTAATACCCTTGGAAACTGAAGGTGATTTTGGAGAATAATTATTATGTTTATAAAGGGTTTCGTTTATGTTTTGTCTGACAGATATTGACTGCGTACTGCAGATCTTTCTTTATCATGGTCGAAATATCCTGATCAATATATATCTAAGAGACAATTTCAAGGCAAGCAATAGATGAAACCTGTTATACACACGATGAACGATATCTTTCACGAAAATAATTCAGGAAAATCTAATTTGTGACTTTAAATCTGTATAAAACACATCATGTGACTGCAAGCTGCAAAGGGCCTATTACAGACTAATATTGCTATTACTGGTATTGGACAGAAACTCATGGTCCCAATGGTCTCTGCAATAATGCTAGTTGACTGACAGTGTTTTTAGAGGCGGATTAAACCCTGAAACAAAGTTGATTGTTTAATACTTTTTTTTTCCAGGTGGATTAATTGCTGTGGGTAGTAGTATCGTACCTCCATGTATGAGGTCCAAGTTGTCAAAACAAGTGGAACCATCTGAGCTGGGTTAGTGACAGAAGTTGAGCAAAATGATAAATAATAGGGAAATCTTTGTTTACACTTTTTGCCTCATTAACATATATATGCTTATCACATACATGCCAACTCTCCCGGATTATCCGGGAGTCTCCCGGATACGACACCAAACTCCCGGTGTCCCGTACAGGTCACCATATCTCACGGATAAAATCAACTGAGCTTTTCCGTGCCTTAGTTTGAGATTTAGCTCATTTTTATCTCAAAACTTAAATTTTTCTTATTCGTAGTACAGTTTCTGGGGCATTTTTGCACCTATTTAGTCACTAAAAACGATTATTTCTAGCATCAAAACGATGATCGCGAATTTTAATAGTATGTACGTCATGTGAGACTTAAGGTAATGTCCTTAGTCATTCCCATATTTGTCGGGGGTGGGGAGAGGGGACGTGAAAAAGAGAGAGTCTCCAGATTTTAGATCTCCAGAGGTTGGCATCTCTGTTATCACTATCTGATGATGCTAAAAAAAGAATTATTATTCAATACACTGCATGGTTTCTGAGAAATGCTCTTCAAAAAGCTCGAAATTTTACAGAGAATGTATGGCTCATTCATTTTTTTGCCACACAGCAATTTTGCAGTTTTTGATGGCTGATATTTCCTTCAATGTTGCTTGCAAAGAGCTGAAAATTGTACAAATTGCTCAACTTAATCAGCTCTGTCAACTTTTGCATTTAGTTCATATAATTATGCAGCAATTATGGCTTCTATGAGTTAATTATAAAGTTGTATGCTAATGAGGAAAATGTAACCAATGATGGCAGCAAAGATTCGCGTATTGTGTAGTACCAGTAGAAATCCATACCCCCCTCCCCCTGGAGGGCAATAGAAATTCCTAGGGGAAGGGGTTCTGAAAGGAGGCAATTTCAAGGCAAGGGGGTGGGGGATTGCTTCTTGAGGTCTATTTTCTGGGGGCTCTGAGCTTGCGTAAGGTTGGTAAGTTATTAAAAACAAACAGATGCTCTGTTGAGCAAGCTATCAGTAATTTTGTTTCACTGTTTTTGCAGTTGGCTGAATTCTTTTTTTGCAGCTTTTTTAAAACGTCACTGTCATTTGTCAACTGTCACAAAACAATGTTGTACTGTGCAACTCACCCCTAACACAGACATTTATTCTTTTAGTACAGTGTATGTAATGTTTTTTATGTTTTCCTTTGCTGATTGTAACCCTATACATCCTTAATGAGATAACTAACGGAGAGGGAGTGGGGGGAGTTTATTTGTTATAATATTACAACCAATATTTCTTTGACTGATCTTGATTGACTGTGGTCCATTAATAACACTGGCATGTTTTTCAATTTACATTTTGATATTTTTTTCAGGTACAATGTTTGCTCTTGTTGCATCATTAGAAGTTTTAGAGACTCTGTTAGCCTCTGTTATCTTCAACAATATTTACAGTGCTACTGTGGATTGGATGCCTGGGCTTTGTTACCTTTTGATGTCAGCAATACTCCTCATCCCAATATTCTTAATGATGTGAGTTGCATTTACAACACAAGTAAAATAATGATTATAATAGTAATAATAATAATAATAATACCAGAAATAATAATAATAATTTAATAGTCATCATTGTCATCATCATCATCAAAATCATCATTGTCATCATCATCATTATTGTGATAATATTATCAAAAAGATCTGGAAATCAAAGTTGCTGGAATGTAGGGTAGCAAGGCTAATTAACTGATCCCTGTGGACTGTAAGTGAACTACTAGAGTTGAAAGGGTTAAGTTTAGTATTAATTACCTTTTAGAGTTATAAAAACAGGTTTGATTTTCTTAACTTGGTAATGCTGTTGCTCCTCCATTTTTAGCTGGTTGTACATGTTACAAAGACGTGATGATGTTTATTCAGCAATGGATTCTGTGGGCATATTATCAAGCTCAGAGCATTCTGTCAATTATGGATCTCCTAGTGAAGATGCACAAGCATAAAAGCATTGCACTGCAGTGGCGGCTGGTATTTTGTGGCTAATTTTCTAGCCATAGGGAACCTTTGTACCCTAGTAATATACATATGCATGTAATGTTGAATCCTTTAATAAGCCCTAAGAGCCCGGGGGGGGGGGGGGGGGGGACTCCCATATGAAACAGACGGGGATGCTCGTCGGAAATTTTGAATTTAACCCCTAAAGGAGACCATCTGGGCGTGGCTCAAGCTTTTTGTGAACCCTAAAGGAGACCAATCTGGGCGTGGCTTAAGCAAATTTTGACCCCTAAAAGGGACCGCTTAAAAACACACAAATACGACATGCAAAGAGTTTTAATAATATAAAGACATAACAAACAAAGTTAAAAAGAAAATTGACTTCTGTTTCTCTTCACGTAATTCTGTGTTTCTTCGCGGAACCCTAAACGAGACCTTGGCGGCTTAAAATATTGGCGCTTTGCCCGGAACACCCTAAGCGAGACCAAAATCCAAAATTTACACCCCTAAGCGAGAAGACGAGCATCCCCGTCTGTTTCATATGGGAGTCACCCCCCCCCCCCCCCCCCGGGCCTAAGAGTGATCAGCATCAAATTTCTCCTTGTAATATCAATGCATTGATATATGAAACAGAGTGGTCAAAATAAATGAGAATTAGGGACATGATCATACAAAAACTTCTCCCCACTTCTGTATGAAATGAACAGGGGAAACATATGAGAATTAAATTTTTGATCTTAGGATTTAAAGGGTTAATACTGCTATAATCAAACATAGAGGTCACGGAAATAAGAGAACTGTTCAAAAGAAAGAAATCTTGATTTTAAGTAAGTAACATTAATAGTGCCATAATATTTATTGTTATATGCCTCACAAACCTGTACTGCCCCACTGATAATATAGAATAAATTTAATAATGTTCGAAGCTTATCAGCCAGGGTTAACATTGTATGAAGAACAGTATTATCTTTCTACTTAAGTGATTTCTAAGCAAATTTTCTGCACATGCATTTCATGTTTTGGTGTATTTTTAAATCTTTCTTTGTAAAAAACAATGTAACATTTCAGTGTTTACTGTTGTGCAGAACCAGTACACACAATGGTTTGAGCAGTGATATGAGGCTAGATCCTGATTTATTTTGAAAGTTATGTCAAAATAACCCAAAGTTTGGAACATTTTGCAATGTAGCTTAAAGAGATTGTGAGACTCAATGAATGTACTGATCAAAGTCTATTTTCATGAGGCCTTCTCTGTAGCATTGCTACAGCAGTGCATACTTAAGAGATTTTTCTTTTTATTTTGAAATTAAGGCTGGTATACTGTAATTACTTCATGTTTATCACAAAAAAATTGGATAAATGTATTATTAATTGAAACAAATTTGGATTGTGGACTCAGCAAACATGTGTACATAAAATAATAATAATAATAATAATAATAATAATAATAATATAATAATAATAAAATAATTATTATCCCACTTGTCATTCAGCATACAACCATAATGAAAACTTACATTATGTTCATGCTCAGTTTTACCCACAACAGAGATAAGACAAACTTTTTCCATTGTATATCACTTGACAACTTAATCGTAAGCTAGCATTACAGTTAGAACCCTGGTACCTTGAACTCTGAAGAGAAACAAAAAACAGTTTGAGTTAGTGGAGAATTTGAGTCATCCAAGTTCGAGTTATTGAGGTTCTACTGTATTTTATTTTGAAGACAAAATACTCATAGAGTAAAATTATATAAAAGTCATTTTTGTTGATTGAATGGAAAGTGGGTTAAAGAACAAGTTTTTTTCAATAAAAAAAATGCCATTCATATATCCTAGCTCATGTATATTTAAAGAAAGTAAAAGAAAACATTTTGTTAATCGATTGTAGTTTTAAAAATCATTTGAACAAAAAAAAATTACAAATGTTGTTGATTCAATGTTGTTAATGACCAGTGCCATACCCAGACCTCTCTCTCTCTATGAAAAATTTACATGCAAAGGAAGGTGGGAAGGAGAAAATGGGCAAGAGGTGCTTCGCCTTTTCCCAACCTATGGTCCCTTGACCTCCCTTGCACTTTGTTACCAGTCACTCGCGTGTCACGTACATTTCGTGCTTGCCTCCATGCAAAAAATGAAGCACTTGAGGAGGAAGAATGGGCACTTATTTAAGTTGAGCTTGATTGAAAGCATAAACCCTTTCCTTGCCTCATGATCATAACGCGATTCTCAAAGCTCTGGGGAAAATTGAGCTTGTAAACCACCACCAACCACTGTGAAAAAAAAAAAAATTTACCCCTCTCAAACCCCTTGAACCCCCCTTCCCCCTCAGGCGGAATTTTCCATGACCTGTCCATAAGTGGGAGGGGAGGATCATTAACCTGACCTGGGGGCAAGAAGCCTGTTAGAGCATCCATTTATTCTTTGGCTCAAGTTTTTTAGTTTCACCTGCCGAGAAAAACGGTGGGTGAAACTAGAAACTTGAGCCAAAAAACCAGATGCTCCTGCAGGCTAGGGGGCAAGCAACTGGCACATAGTAATACAGTACAGGTACTCGAGTCTTCAGAAATATTGCTCTTTTATAGTTCCCAAATCCAGTGAGCAAAACCTACTGACCTGGAAATGGTATTTTGATGTTTTAATGACATTTAGTTTTCTGAGAGTGACTTTACTTGACCCGTGAAACAGATCTAGAGAATAACCACTAGTGAAAAACAGCTACAAGTAAACAAAATAAGACAATAAAATTAGTGCATAATAGCGCTTAGTATTCTACTACAGTATCTATTACATGAGTTAAGTAAAATCACTCAGTCTATGCTTTAAAATATTGTGCTCAGAAACAAAGTGGAGTTGTTCCATTTTTGCAGGGGAAAGAGCTTTAAAATGCATCTAAAAAGAGACTGTTGTGGGAAAATGACATGATATAGGCCTAGTATACCAGATGTAGTTAATCAATAACCGATAATTGATAGTAATAATTGATATTATCAATCATCGATGAATATCGTTTTCCGATATCGATCGATAGAAATCAATAAAGAAAAAAGGTAGTGATTCAATTAATATCGATGACTTTCTGATATAAAATCAATAATGATTTTTTATCGATTACTATCGATTCCTATCGATTGTTATCAATTTTCAATTGTTAATCGATAAATTGTTTTTTCTGTGACTTCGATTTCTATCGATTTCCAAAATCAATAGATATTAATTGGCAGATTACATTGATTAATATCGATGACATCGATCAATTCCTGATATTGATTTTTATTGATCAACTACGTCTGGAGTATAGAAGTGTCATTAGAGTCCTAGTAATGGGAAGTACCTACTCTTCCCCCAAACAACAAAAACAGCTAAAAAATGTAACGTCATTTGAGGTAGGCAGCTAGTTTGAGTAGAGTAAATTTATCATAATTGTATCAAAGTTTAAAAGAACATTTCTTTAAAACCTTCAAGTTAAGGTAAAGGAGCCGACTTTACTGTTGAGGGAGGTTTTGGCCGTTATTACTTATCAAAAGCACCGTCAGTTCTTAATAAAGGTTTCCTTAGAAATGTAATGTGCACAAATGCAGCATTGCTACAAGTTAAACAAATCTGAAAAGTCACTGGTTTCATCACTCTTTTGGAAACAGTGTGGAAAATTTGCACAGGGAAACCAAAAAGGAATTATACGGCTGTCCAGCTGTGAGAGCCATTTGTTCCTTCTAGAAGACATGTGTTGTAACAAAGCATCTGAAATGTTTGCTAACAGTTCTCTGTATTCTGTGTTTGGTAAAGGTGTCTTCTCTTTGGGGTCGACCTCAACATTGAACAGCAGAGGAGGATCAAAGGACTCAACTGTTCCATCATCTACATCAAAATAAATAATAATTGAACAAATAATAACAATTAGTAAAATCCAACCAGTGGTCTATTATCAATACTGCATTCTGATTGGTTGAGCTACTACTAGGCTATATGTTATAGCCCACTATAGTAGCGAAAAGCGCCGGCTTTTTGGCAGCAGAAAAGGATTAAAGTCTGGCTTTAACTAGCTAAAAGTTTTTTATTTTTGATATTTTTGACCAACTAGTTGGATTTTACTAAAACAATATTATTCCTCTCGCCCTCATGGGAGGGCCACTAGGGAGAATGCTTTTCATAGTAATTGGTGTCACCCTCTTAAAATAAAGGTTATTACATGGCCTCTGAGTCAATAGCGCATTCGGCCTTCGGCTTAATAGGCTATTGACTCAGAGCCCATTCGGGCTCCAGGAATAATTGTTAAAATTAATAATGTTTCCTGATGGGCATTTCCATAATATGGACAGTTCTCTTGGTCTCAAAGATACCAAATTTTAAACATTCCCTATAATAAGTATCATAATTATATAGACCTTTCCCATACTCCACTCCAGTGAACAAACACAAAGAAATCAGAGGTTGAGACTTACGGTGGCAATTATCATTAAGAGCACTTGTACCCAAGACTCAAGTTGTTGCCTTTGTTTGCAGCAATGTGGGAAAGGTTGATATATTACATGCAACTTATAAAGGTAAGTCTGTAATGTGGACACTTGGCTCTGATCTGTCCCAGCTAAGTGTTTACAAATAAGTACAAGTATTTTATCAAAAAGTGTAAAACATCAAGAACCAAGTATGTTTGTCTTTGTATACAAAATGACAAGTTTCATTAATTTCAGGTGACTAACGGCTAACCCACAGGAGATCTGTTAACACACCAATCAATTCAATATACACTGTACTTTAATCGATGCTTTATTGTTTTGCTTCAAGTATTGATTAAAGGAAAAAGACAAAGAATTCTAATTGAGGTTTGGGGATGAATTACAAATTTAAATTTATTTTTATCACAGTTGGTCTATTTAGTACACACTCAGACCACTCATTTTGGTACCAGAAAGCATTCCCACTAAATTTTCCACCACCCTAAAATAAATAAGTGTCGTACATTATTCAAATTACAATTTTTGATATGATGTCAAATTTTCTCAGATTGGACCCAAGAGGGCTTTTCAATATTATTAACCAACCAGTATTAAAGCAAAAACTTTTTTGTTGTTGAGAACTAAATGCCATATTTTTTCGCTTATAAGGTGCAGCATTTTTTCAATAAAAGTTTGCTTGATAGCTCTAAATCTGTTGTAATTTTACAGCATTGGTGCTATTATTTTCAAATTTTTGTGCAATTTTTAGGGGAAAATGCAACTATTTTATTTCTTCATTATTACCTTTGATGTCTGTGTAAACAACTTTATAAGATCCTCTTGTTATGGCAGACGGCTTGGTAACCTCAACGTAATGGAAAATATACTGATGTTGAGATTCTGCCGATGTGTTGAACAAAACAGGCAACAAGCTTTTGCCATCTGACTGTAAAGCATCAGCACTATGGTTGAGTAATTCCAGCACAGTGGGCATAATATCCATGATGGTCACAGGTGTCTTTATAATTTGATTGGGTGTTATGTGTCCGAGCCATGTTATCACTGCTGGCACACAGATGGTTTGTTCCCAAACATCATTCTTATCGATACCTAGAGCAGTGTATTAACAAGACTTACATCAATCAACTCTGTCTTCACGTACACCTCTATAAGACAGTCACCTTATAGAACAGACAGCTATAGCCTGCGAATACAGCTGTTTCTCCTTGCTCTTCACCGCTGGGGACGTTTTGTGAGGAGGAATGTCTGTGACTTGGTAGCAGAAATTCTATACTGATGACGTAAAATCTGTCCGGAATCCAGACAGAAGCGCTGATTGGATGACGCAGTAGTTACATTGTTTTAGCTATTGTTTACGAATGACAGACAAAAGACAAAACGCCACAAAGGTCAATGTAAACACAATGACTTTCTAACAAAACAGTTTATATTTGTGGAATATAGTCCTTTCCAGAAGAAGCATTTGAGTTTTGCTGGAACTCGTTCACAGATGAACACAACACTTTATATTACCAAAATTGACCAGGAGAAAGGTAAAATTGAACCAGTTTGCATTTGGAACCATATGACTACCGGATTTATTAAGTAAACATTGATTTACGTCATCAGTATGGAATTTCCGCCGCTGATTCGCAGACGTTCCTCCTCACAAAACATCCCCAGTGGCGAAGAGCAAGGAGAAACAGCTGTTGTCACAGGCTAAGACACCTAGAGTTGGCCCCGCTGTTGTCAAGACACAGATAGCCCAAGCTCCTTAGGAGAAGTCACCCAGAATATGACATTGCATATTAACAATCTTCTTCAGTTTTGCCCATCCATGGCATCTGTTGTTGTTGTTATCATGCTATTTTAACCTTCCTTTAAAGTTTTAAGCAGTTATTTTTATGTTTCTCTTAATTTAATGGGCATTTTGTAATTTCCTAATTTGGCTGAATTTTGTGACACAGCTCCTTCAATATATGGGAAAGAAATTTAATTAATTCATGGAGAGGAAAACAGTGAACCTTAAATAATAATAAATGCTTGCTGAAATTATTATTCAGCAACAGCACCATGGAAACATAAATGATACTCACAGGAGGAAAGTAACTTTTTTAATTTAATATTTCTTTCTCATATTTTCTGTTTGAAACTGAGCTGACGAATTTAAATAACCTTGGTGTAACTCTACTACTTATTATGTATGCAGTAAAGAAGAAGTTAAGGCCAAGTAAAAAAAAAATGTTTCTTGTCCTTACCCACTTTATTTATTGGGGCCACCTCCTTTTTTTTGGAAAAGTTAAAACAAACAAAACCAACAGGCATCACTTTCAACACCAGTTATTCCACAATCCTGCATAACAGACCATGCTGTTTAAAGCACGTTGTATAAATAAATCAATTTTGTGTTTACTTATTATCTGGCATTTCATTTATTGATATTTGACCCAACAACTCCAAATTATTCTGGGAGAGGGTAATAATTTGTAAAAGAAGCTTTCAATTGGCAATACCCACCAACTCTAGTTTTTAACGGAAATCCAGATGAGAAGCAGTCAGTAACCTTGCAGCTCTTCAGAACTTCCAATTTCATACGTCCCCCTCACTTCACAGCTTTTCTGATCTTTTGTTTTCTGGCTAGATTCCATTGTTTACTTTGTTTGTTCATTGTTTTCCCAACCAATCGTGTGAGGTCTTCTGAGAGCTGCATGGTCACCAGAAAACGTGTCTTTTTTTTTTTTTTACTTGGCCTAACCTGATCATTTTTTTGGCAATTTTCACCTTTTGAACAGAGTGTTTCTTCATCTTCATTTTCAGATGGTGTAGAGCTGTCACAAGTTTCATCAACATGATGCCCCGTGGCTGATGTAAATATAACAATGGTATTGTTGTCAACTCTCCTTTCTCTTACTGTCCTCACTATCCTTCCAATGCTCCAGTCCACTTCTCTTAAGGCATCAGAATAACTACTCTTGCTACCATTAGAAAACAACTGTGACGCAAACACCGGCTGGTTGAGGTTCATGAAACTCACAAATAAAAAGAATGGTTTGCTTGAAACTGATGATTCCTCTAAAAAACTAACAGCACTTCTCGTAAACCGCAGAGTCAAATTTTCTAAAGTGTAGGGTTGTTCAATGATGTTGTTGTTCTTGTATAGTACACAGCTCCTTATCTGAATTACGTCCATGGTGTAGTGAATCACATCATGCAACACACTGGTATAAAATATAAAAGCTATTATAATTATGAAAACAGTGACCATGTTTATAGAATATCCATTATACCAAACAATAAATGCAACAATTGGTAAAACATAAAGCATTGGGCTGAAAAACGAGAAAACGGATTCCCAAGTATATTGAGAATCTGATGCCGCTCTATAATTATTTGTGCAGTGTTCTTTGTGGGCTGACGGTACGCCATACCAATAATCAAACCCATGATTAAGGGGCAGATATTCTCCATTCCTACCGACTCCAAGACCCCACAAACCAACAAAACTCGTCGAATAGCCTTTCGCCTTTAAAACTTTTCCCAAAGTAATTTCACTGTTAGGTAGTCCTCCAGTAGAAGCTAAAGATGGTATTTCCTTAAACGATAAGAATTTGCTCTTTATCATTCCATTTCGAGGTGGCAATAATCCTGTTAAGATAGAAGCTAGGGAGGAAATTCTCGAAGACTGAGAGTACCAACGTGAAAACAACACTCCTTCACGAGCCAAGCGATCGATGTTCGGAGTCTGCTGAGAATTATTCCCATAAATACTTAGATCCCGAAAAGAAAGATTGTCAGTTAAGAAGATGATTATGTTAGGATTTTCACTGAGAGCGGTCTTGCAAGAGAAACAAACAGAGAGAAGAAAGAAACTTGTAGATGCCGCCATCTTGAATTTAACTTATACCGCTGACCACAACGTCTGCTCAAGTTGAGCCCAGATCTCGTGCCAATCCCCAGGGCATTTTCTCTTTTTTTGGTCAGGCAAGCCCCGCAAAAAAAAAAACAAAAAAAACATACGAGATTGTTCCTCAGTCAATTATGTGCGTGTATGTGCTGTGCGCACAAAACGTGCAAAAATTTCAGTAGCTATACGACCCGAAAGTTTTCCTGGCAGCGACTGCTATAACTCGGAGACATAAGGGCACTTAAAACCTAGTGAAAATTATTGATTCTAGCTAAAGAGAACATAGGTTATCATAGGTAAATGAAAGGAGTTGTTTAGATGAGCGTTCCAGACAACTAGTTTCTCCCCAATACACGCCCTTTTCAGAACCAAATAGTGTTTGCAGTGTGTCTAAGTTTCTTTTGAGGGGGATTCTGGCCAAACGCCTTGTTTTTTGCTATTTTCTGCCCTTTCTCTTCCAAATCTAGCTAAGATTTCATTACAAAAAATCTCAGCAAATAAAACAAGAAAACTCTTTAGACGATAGCGGTGGAAACCGGGGACAATGCTGTATGCAATTTTTAAATAATTTCTTTACTATTGTTTACAGATTGACCACGAAAAACGACAACACAATCGAGTACAGAGAATACGAAAGTGCTTCAGTGACTCCAAAAGCAAAACAGAAATATTTCACCAATTTCCAAAATCCTTGTTTCTTAAACAAATGATCGTCAATCCCACTAAGGTTTTTTTCCCTCATTAGTCCAATGTAAGAGCATCTAATCACTTTTCTTTGAGGTTTGTTGGATGCCCGGGAGACAGTTTGTTTTGTGATAAAGCAGTTTTGAGTGCTAAGGCCTTTGTGCCACTATACTAAAATGTGCGGCCGAGAAAGCTATATCTGAGCATTCCATAAGTATGCCATGTATTAGAATAAGTATTTTATTTCTCTGTTTAAAAACTCTTGAATGATAGCTAAATGATATGACGCTCTTCATAGCATAAAAATAAATGAAGTTTACTCTAACTTTGCATTACATTAAAGTAGAAGCTGATCCAGCTATAGCCGTTCAGATAGTATATGAAGTAGCTCAAATATTTGCTGAGTTGTTTGCTCTGGTTGTAATTTCTTGATTGCTTTGTGCCTAAACAATCTAAAGTAAATAGAATGCCAAGCAAGCCTGTTCCGAAGCAAGAGAGAGCAATCTCTTAAGAGCATTCTCCGATAACTTTATAGGGCATCGGGACAGACTCTGGAATGAGTGCCTCTAGAAAATTTCTCTCTTTCTCCTTTCCCCACCCCCACCCTCATGTGCTCATTTGCGGTTCTCATTCAGTCATATGGGTGCGCTCGAATATCTCTAAAGAGAAAACAGAGGGTCTATGAACAGGCTATCTTCGATTCTTTCCCTTTCCCGGTTGGATAGTCCGTAAATGACTATCCTAAAGGCCTTCACCGTCGTTTTGCCTCTACTTGCAGCTTGGTCTGAACCCGAAGCAAATCAGGGACAACACAGACCAACGCTCCTTGTGTAGTTCTACTATGGCGCAATTTTTATAATGGCGCAAAAAACAACTGGAGAGTGTCATGCTGCAGTTTTAGTACTAATTTATTTTGGCGGTTAAAAGGCACAGATTAAGCTATGTTTCTTCATACTTTCACGCTACAACGTCTAAGCAACCAACCATGCAAAAAGAGAAAGTAAAAAGGGCGCCAAACATGATCGAGAGACCATGAAAAAAACCGCCCCGCCAAAGTAAGATATCAAAAACCAACTGAAAAATATAAATAGTGGGTCAAAAACATCGCACCGGTGCCTTGAAGAGTAAGCACTAGACTCAGACAAGTTTAGAACATACTTAACATACTTCTTCATGCATATTTCGCTGTGGCTTGAGACACCAGTAATCGAATTACCCCCCCCCCCCCCCCCCACCCCACAGTTTTGTTATTTGTTAAATGTGATATTATTATCGGGTTATGGCTGTTGATCATGCCCAGTGGTCTGACAGGTTTTCAACTTCGGCTCCGTTTGAAGTGGATACGCTTCCATGGCCATCAAATGCCATCAAACTACAAACATTTTTTAAACCTTCATCATTTTAACCATAGATCATGTGCTAAATCAGTGTACGTTTAACTGATAGAAACCCTCGTGTGCAAGTAACGATGAAACAGTTTTTTATAGTGAAACTTGTGTTAAGCGGACACTCATTTACTGAGGGGGAGGGGGACGATGAAGAGGTGTCAGTGTTAAAATTATTCAACTAACGGCATTCCACGTTTTTCTTCAAAGCAGTCGTAAACAGTAACTTATGGTCCCACTTAAAACAAAAATGTATAAACTTAGAGGAAACTACTCTAGAGAATATAATCTTCCTCACAATCACGGATGGATGAAGTTTCACAAACTAACAACACAAACTAATAACAGTGCTCTTGCACTGAGGGGCTATCCTGTATAAATATTCGTTATTATTATTATTATTATTATTATTATTATTATTATTATTGTTATTATTAACAAAACCGTAACACATAAAGCCGTTTTCAAAGAATTTACCAAATGTTAAATTAACATCGCCGCAGGGTATGTCATTCAGATGGTCGAATTAGTGTTTAATGCAATACACGGAGAACGATTTCAAAGTTGCGAAACGCAAATTTTTAAGAACATTGATGGAAAAATAAAGTTTCTTCTCAAATTTACCATGAGAAATTGTTTTAAAGTACTCAATATGCAACCACGGATGACTGGTTTGCTTACATCATGGTTGCTAGGATTGATTTCGATTTTGCTAAAAATTCCGACAGCGATCATCAATTAATGGGATTATAATTCGGCTGACAACTGACACTTTGTCATTGCTGCCAAGAAGCCAAACACAGTCAAATCGTGACCTGACTTAAGGGCCTCTTCATATGAGCCCGGTTGACCGGGCTGGCTCGGTTACCGGGATGAATTTCGCCTTGGGTTCATATGAGAAATTTTAGCCCGGTTTCCGAGATGAGAAAAGGTCAAAGATCCTGGGTACGAGTTCTGGCGCCAAATTTGGGAAACAAAGCAAACATAGCGAAACACAAAAATTTTAACTTTCGGGCCTATCTTATCATCGGTAACTCTTAAAGCTGTATCACTGCAGTTAAATGGGATACTTATGATGTGGAAAACACAGCAGGCAATGCAAGACGATGCCATCCGGACCGCCAGGGATGAACGGCGGGATGAATTCGGATGTTTATCGTTTTCTGGGATACCGGGTCCCATATTTTGCTGCAACCAACCAGGGGATGAAGTGTTCATAAGGCAAAATTTCCAGCCCGCTTACCAAGATCTCGGGAACCGAGCCAGCCCGCCCTTTCTTATGAACGCATCGAAAATTTTACAAAGGATTTAGAGGTGAGGCGAGATCTCGGAAACCGGGCTCATATGAAGAGGCCCTAAATTCTCCCGGCTTATCAGTATATCCTGTAGGGCCTTCCTCGAATCGTACACGCAACTTGCGATTGTTTTCACTTAGAGGCCCATTTTTCTCTGCTTGTAAATATGCGTAACCGTTTTCATTTAGATAATGTGGAAATGTTTTACACTTGCCATTTCAAACCTAAGCCCACTCTGCTACACGATGATTTTTTTCCTGTAATGTTTTCACAGTTTCTTGCCCTTGAGTACGTTGAAGATACTCAATAAGCATGCATTCGAAACCGTTCATCAATGCGCCTCCGATCTCGGAATAAATAATAGTTGCAAGGTTGTACCAAATATACGTTTTTTCGAAATCCGACCGGGCCATAACCTAGTCCACTCCACGGGAATCTAGTTCGCTTCTTCTTGGACATGGAAGTTTTACCCCCATTTTCAATAAGATAGTAAATAATTGGCGGCAAATTTCAGCTATTTATTCAACAGTAGAGGTTTGAATTCGAGAAAAAGCTTCCTAGGGGTGAATATTTGAGCATCATAAGAGCAGGAGGTGAAATAAAAGGAGATCCCGCCAGAAACCTATTATGCGTATTTTTAGACTTGGTGCATCAAATCAAAGAAACGCTTCCCAAATGATGGTTTAATAAAAATGCAGACTTACAGAATATTGCAAGATATTTGAGGATTTACCGGTAAAAAGGTCTGTTTTCGGTACCTTCCATGTTTTAATCTTAATTTTTCTGAAGACAAACAGAAATAAATCAAGACGAAGGCGTTGTCTGGCCTCGTTTAGCACAATGACTTTGCCAAAAGCTAAGGTAATGCCAGATTTTTCGATATTAAAACACCAATGAGTACCTGAGTCTAGCAAGATGTCCCAATGATAATTATAGCATTGATACGGGTACTAGTTCCTCTAACAAGAGTGACTCTCACAACCTAACACGTCCTAAGATTAAACTCGGTTTTTTATTATAAGGATAGTTACTCTTTCACTTCACAGTTCTTCACAACTTCCTCAACAACTTCTTTCTAACAACGTCTTTCTTCAACTAATCTTGTGTCCTCTGCACTTCGCTTTCTTTCTCTCTAAAATCTACTCGTTCGAATCTCGCTATTTATCTGTTTGTTGGTCGTTGACCATATGTTTACGTTCTAACTTGATAATATATTTATATTCTTATTAACATATATTAACTTGTTACGCAAAATTCCTTTTAAGAGCCTGTCTCTGGTTCTGAAGGAGAATAACCAGTAAAAGAAACTAACTAAGCAAAGTTCAGTAAAGGAACACACTTTTACGCAGCTACTTTTAAGTTACTTGGTTCTTTGAAGCTAAAAAACCAAAAGTGCAAACTTCATTATTTACAAACAAAGGATAGCTCCCCTATTAATGTATGTGAGAACAAGATAAATAGAGGGAAAACTTTACCAACAAAACCGAGCCGCATAACCCTAACTAGCTAAGTCAATTACTAAAAATGTGGAAATGTTCACTTAAAGGATAAGCATCTTCGAAGCGACGTCAAGTTCGGAGACTAGATGTCTCGCTCAAAAACCTCATTCCTATATGAACACACCAAAGGAGAAATTCTTAACTTAGTCAGAACATTCCTAAAGAGTCATAGAATGCACAAAGAATAACTTGAAAATACATGATGGTACAGATGGGGGTTGTCCTTGGTCAATAACCAACTAAGAAATGATGCATATGATCTGATTTCGTGCATGGTGCAACAAGGCACACTTTCAATCTTTAATCTTTTAGATAAGAAGTTCATTAGCAAATGTTATTTATCTTCTTTGATACTTATTAATAAACAGTCAAAATGTTTCAGAACCTAAAAAGCTTCCTACAACGATATATATCAGTATTTATGTCGAATTAACCAGCTCAGATACAATTGTCAGAAATCAATCGGCAGATTCCATTTTTCATGCTTCAGGGGCATCCAACGAGAATATAGTTCAAAACCACTTAAACATAGAATTGTTGAACGTATTTTAGTATTTAAACGGTAGATATAGGCATATTTTTATCCCCTAAAAATTTTTCGTCTGTTCGGATTTCCTAGCTGAAAGTCAAGTGATCCGAAAATTATAGGGATCAAAACTTACCTTTTCGAAAATTTTAGCCAGAAAAAAGGCTTCCGAAAATTCTAGGTGACCTTTTTAGGGTAAAAATCCGTTACAAATAGGCAATTATACCATTTTTTAGATGTCCAAAAATCCTAGGAGAGGTAGGCAAGCAAGAAATTTTAAAACAAATGTTCCGAAAATTCTAGATCTCAAATCGTCTTCCGAACAGATATTTTTCCGAAAATTGTCGTTGGGTGCCCCTGATGCTTTATCTTTTCATATTTTAAACATTGTTTATTGGCGTCATATTTTACTTATTCCGCAAAGGACACATTTAGCTAAATCAAGTCAAATATCGGTTTCATTTTAAAGATCATTGGAAAGATATATAGAACTTCCATCAAGTTATAATGTTTTTTATAAATCGGGGAGATACGTCCCGTGACAGCATTATTCTCTCGCAAAAAGCTTTTTGGCAAATATTTAGTCTTAATGCGTCGAAACCAAAGAAACGCTTCATATGATGATTAATAGGGGAAATGCTAACGTACAGAAAAATGTTTGAGATTCGCTAACGCACAGGTATAATTGTTTGGCATCGCGCAGTACCTTCTATGTTTTGAAATAAAAGTTCTTCAAGCTAAAGACGTTGTCTTTTTTGCCTCATTTTGGCCAATGACTTTGGTAGGAAAGGTCATGTGCGAAGTTTCGAGAAAAAGCAGCCCATGACTGAAATATTGGAACAGCAATAAGTAGGAGGTCCCAATGTTAATTAGGATTATGCCTTCGTAAAATTCTTTCATGCACAATGCGCCGAAACCAAAGAAACTTTCTTTGAGTTTTCTGTAGACAAATAGTTTTTCTTATCTGAGATAAACCTTCCTCGTGTCTTGCCTCATTTTAGACTACGCCTCTGACAAATTAGGTCATGCGAGACGTTTCGAGAAAATCAACCCATAACTGAAATATTGGAAAACCAATGAGTATTTGAGCTGAGCAGGCTGAATAGTATGGAACAGTATTCCCGACAGTGATCTTGCTCTACCTAAATATAGATTTAAGAATACCCTACAGAGTCGGCTACTGGGCACTTTGATACAGGAGGATACTTATGTTGGCGTGAGTACTTTATTTGACATATTTAGTAAATGTTAAATTTTTATTTTAATTTCATTCATACCTTGTTTCATTTACCTGTTTTGAATTATATGTATTTTTTGTCTTGTTAATTGCCAACGAGGCAACCGAGCTAAGAAGCGAGGTTGCCTGGGCGGCAGAATTATAACGCCGCGCAATGTAGGCCAATACTCTCAAAATCTGCGTAACACTCTAAAATTTGCATTTTTGACCATATTTGGGTGTAAGTAAGACGCCATATTTGGGTAGTGATATCGTGGTCTTGTATTTACAACTCGTCGTCCGAAATTGGGTGTATCAGTGTACAGCTGTTCGTTGTCTGTTTTAGAGGACCTAACAGGTGAGCAAGCTTTAATACGATTTCTAGGCAATTAGTGCTCTGGTTTGCTTTATAAATTGCGTTTAAAGCAGCAGCTGATCAAGGGATAGGGTTTTACGCTCAAATTTTTGTCAGAACCAGCTTGTTTTTTACAACTCGATTTACATTGAGGTAGCTGTACGCTTCAGGACTCAGCACCAGGGTTTTCAATGTCCTCTTTTCCCTTGTGAATTGAATTTTAAGCGGTTGTTGATCAAGGCATAGGGTTATATTCTCAAAAATTTTATCTTTTAAATGTCTTTCGAGATATTTTGTCAACCAGCATGTTTTTTTTGCTGCTCGATTTACATTGAGACAGCCCAAAACTCCCGCCGCTGGGGAATGCAACGAATTTGCGGACCTTTTGTTTTGAAGACTATCATTATGCCTTTCAAGAGACTCTTTGTCCTGTGACACTCGCTCATTAGATCTCTGTATTTTATTCAGGTTTATATTTTTATACCTCTGATACATTCCGCCCCATTCTTGGGCTTCTCACACATTTTACTTTACACCAATTTTTTTCTGGTGTATATTACCACGCGAAATATTTTTCTTATCCCTGTTGCTCGGAATTTAATTATTATTTTTAATTTTAGCAGTCAAAGACCTCATTTAAACTATATTTTTCTTTCTAGCGTTTACAGTTTTTCTACAATAGAATTTTCCCAGAAACATAAGTGCTAACTTGCTCATATTTACCAACAAAGCTTCAAGCCATGTTGTGATTGTTGAATAAAAGTGAAAGCCTTAAATGTGCAAGTTGTTCTTTTGAACTTGGGTGCCATCCTTTTCTTTCACGGAATCCATTTTAAACCTCTAAAATTATGAAAAAAATATCGCGAAGATCTGAATAGGCACATTCCACAGAAGATAAACGAATTCGCCTAGTTGGCACTTGCCGGAAGGTACCCCTAGTTTTAATGGCGTTGATTATAATGAGAGCTGAAGATCTGAGGTGCGGTAAATTGCTATTAAAAACTTTTTAACCTTTTGCATCCTACATATTTTACTCTTAAGCACTCTTGCAAAAAAGGACTTTATTTGAGTGTCAATGTATTTAGCACGAAAGTGCTATTTGGGGACACTATATTAACGTCTCCAACTGGAGACGGGACGGCCATTTTACGTGGTCATCCGAGCCACGCAAGAGGTCCAGGCTGTTGAAGTGCAAAGGGAGTACCTTCATTTCTCAGTAATTTTAAGACCCTGAGTATTGGTCCGACCACTGGAATCGAACCCGCGACCTCCCGCTCTGCATTCAAGCGCTCTACCGACTGAGCTAATTCTGCCAAACCAAGCAACAATCTGTGTTAAGCAGGACACTCCGTAGACTTCTTTGGTTTGTTATATAGAACATGCGAAAACGTGGGCCCGCTTTATGCAGGTCCCTCTGTCAATTCCCGATACTGGCCATGAGATGTAAAGAGTCAAACACCAAAATAAGTGGTGAAGAAGATTGAATTTATCAATCTGTGTTCAAGTGAGAAGCGTCGGTATAAGAAACTGAGATGAAGAACAAAAAGTTGGCCAGATGCACTGCTAGACCAAACAACAAGAAGAAAACTGACATGATCAAATCAAATAATGATAATAAATCTACAAAATAAGATAAAATAGTGCAAAGAGAAAGAATTTGGCATCTTTCTTTTGAAATAACTTCATCCCTCATCTTTACTTTGATCTTCATTTAAATTAAAACCAACAAATTAGTATAGACTTAATTGGCCATTGAGGTCTAGTAACTCGATTTAACAATGCTATAGATATGCAAAAAAGTAAATGAATAAATAAAATAAATAAAGAAATAAAACTGGCTTCAAAAAAACATTTGGCCATGGATCACAGACTGTACAACCCGGAGCTAGGCTTTGACAGAGCAATGTTAAGCATTTTTTGTTATGTTACATTGCCGTTTAGCCTCTAGAAACTCACAAAGAGCCACAAAGACCCTGAAATACATACGATAGCGGGGGTCTCCGCGGTTTTTTCTAAAGCTAGAAACGCATAATTTTCATAATTTTTTTGGCGGAACAAAAAGCTAGTGAAGCGACATACGCCGCACGCACGCGTAGGTATCGGGTCAGTGGCCACATACAAATTAATTGTTATGATTTTCAGCTGAATGTTTTTCATTTTTTTTAAAAAAAAGACATCACTACTCTATTGTCTTTGGACAATGAGCTCGCTTGAACGACATTGAACCTGTCAAAAAAACTATCAAAACCAACAAATTATCATATGTTTTATTGGTGGTTATAAATAAGCTTCAGTGATAAAGTCGATCATATCCAACAATATCGTTTGAACAGGTTTAAAGTTTGGTGATAGAGCTAAAGTTATAGTTAGAGCTCGTTAAGCAAGAGTTAGCGGTTTAATTAGATAAATATGCGTTACGGTACGTGATATTACAAAAGAAAAAAATGTAAATTGTAACAGTACAAGTTTGTTAGTTAGGGCCTGTTAATACATGGAGGTGGGGGACCCTAGGTAAGTGAGGCATTCCGCTTAGCTAGCGTAACCCGCCTGTCCATATAACCTCTCATTTTAATTTGATTGCGTTTACATGATAAGTGGGGTGACCCGCCAAGGCGGGTAGGTCGGTCTGCCAGACTGGGTAACCCTCCTAGCCGGGGTCAAATTTTGCCATGTAAACGTTTCAAGGTGGGGTAACCCGCCTAGCTGGGGTCGGATTCGTGATCCACCAAATTCTCACAAAATTCACTTTGGCGGCGGCTTTCTATCATTATTAAAGGTAAGAAGTGAGTGTAGAAGAGCATTAATCGCCAAAACGCATGGTTTGCCGGTATTTTTATTGTTTACGTGCTTAGCGAGCAATTCAATAATTCTTGAGAAAGTGCACCCCGGGATGGCAGGGTTGTAAGATTGCATGTAAAGGAGGGTTAATATTTAGCCCCACCTAAGTCGGTTACCTCAACTACCTGGGGTCCCCCACCTCCATGTTAACAGACCCTTAGAATTCTTGTACACGGATCATCACCACAAAGGCCATTAAAAAGGTATGATACAGTGAGTTTCCTATCAGTAAGTTCTTCATACAGTCTGCCCCTTGAGACGTATATTTTTCATAATTTTATTTGGCGGGCAAAAAGCAAGTGAACGACAAATGTCGCGAGTGCAGGCTTCGGTTCAAGGGGCATAAAAAATGAGTGACAAACAATACTTTATTTGGCGTTGAATTTTTTAAATATTTTAGCAAAATAAACACAATTCCATTGTCTTGGTATAACAAACTCAACCTGTCTAAATGGTGGAAGCAATTAATCAATATTCAAAACAGTCGAAGCAATTAATCAGCTTGACAATATATACACCTTTGTCAAGAGCCTTTGTTTAATCGTGCAGTTAAAAGTTAGAGCTCCACACTATCAAATCAGTTCGCCATTTGAGCTTTCTTTGCTAATAACGATTTTGACGCGACAAAGACATGATTATTGCACTCGGTATTGATTGCTCCTAAATTAATGATGTAAGGTTCAAGGTTGTCAGTCTTTCCTATCAGTACGTATCCGTTTTGAATTTATTGTAAGTTATGGTGGAAAACTTGCTTGTTGTCGTTAAAAAGCGCGCGCGCGCGCGCTAAGCTTAGAGCCGCCCGCGCAAACTTTTTCCCTCTTTCTCTAGTTTTACACAAGAACATGAGTAAAAGCGAATAAAGTTTATTAACTTGGAGCCGGCGATTAATTTTCTGTATTAATGTGTGCCAGTATTTTTGTTGATCACTGATAACTTATATGTAAGTACGTTAAAAGTTCAAATAGCATTGTGCCGGATAAAATTCAATTCTGGCCATAATTTATTTTCAAAATAAAATTTTATTCAGTTACGCCATCATAACTTGATTGAAAATAAAGTCAGAATTGCGCACAATAAATCATAATAACTATTAAATTTGCTATTTCTCGCGGTCATGTGAATAAGCCGCCAACAAAGCTTAGAAACTGTTACAATTACTTCGGTGTGAAAAATTGGCAAGAGCTTTTTGAAGCAGCGATACGATTTGGAGGCATAATCGAACTTCGAGTTATTATTAAGATTCTTCCAATATTTTTATTATCACAAGTTTGACAGCATTTAAGAACTTTTAAGTCTGTATGAGATAAATTATCATTATTCAACTTGGCGGGAAATTTTAATGCACCCGTTTTGCCGCATTCGAGCGACAGAGTGCATCTTATCTGCCTTTGATGTGTTGTTCAGTATCTTTCTTATCAATAAATTGATTTTTTTGGTGTTCAATTCAAAATTCTCCAGAGAAGGGCCTTCTTTCTCTCTAAAACTATCCGTGCATGGTGTATCCGTTGTGTTAGCCGCTAAATATAAAAATAATTGGATTATCGTTTTCTAAGCTTTTGATTTATTTGTCGGGCAACATCACCTAAATAAAGGTTTACATATTCATTATTTAAAAAAAAATCACAAATTTGAAATCGCAAATTGAAAAAACAACTTAAACAGGCTCATTACATCTTGGCTATACTTTTTAGTTACTAGTAAAGAAAGAACTAAATATAACTCTCGTTAAAGTAGCTTATTAAATGAGATTTCCTCACATTGATTTACTTTGAATAGTTAGTGATTGGCAGAAAAATATCCCGTGGCTTTTTTTAAATAAGATTATATGATTTAAAAAAACAACTAAAAAATTAAAAATGACGACACCTGTTTCAATCTATAGCTCGGATCTATATACGTTCTTGGTCTATGAGCCTTTCTACGCCCCTTTCTGTGCAGATCGACCGGAGCAAAATTATTTTTCATTAAACTGGTTTTGCTTTTCCGAAATTCAGTTGAAACAAAAACCACTTCAAAGATAAGAGACTAAATGAAACGGTTGATTCCTTTCATGCACATTGCAGATCCTTTTTGTCTGATCAACGCCGATCAAAGTATCATTATGAAGTCCGTATTTCCGCTTACCATGCTTGCAATTATGGCCGTTATGATTACGTCGGTCACGTCACGTGACATGTCGTCCCATCGTTCCTATAGAGGTGAGTTACTCTTCTGCTCCATTTTCAAAACTCTAATTGTATACTGGTTACACAATCTACGACTTCATCAACAAAAATACCCTGGGAGCAATCGGTTTACAGTTCATAGTTTATAGTTCAATTTACTTGTGTTTTTAAAATCCTTTCTGGGGAAGGGGTGGGGTTGGGTTTGTTGTTCTGGGTATTTTCCCCTTTGCTGTCCCTGCAGATAGTAAATTGATTGACCCTTGGTGTAACTGGGGGATTTGTTTCATTTAAAAATGATTTCCCCTACACCCGTCAGTAGGACAATCTCGTTTCCTGAGAGGCTGCGCTTGTCAGCACCAAGGATCACTAACCGTTGCCCCTCCCATGGACAATGGTACCAACGCTCATGGGACGGTATTGGGTATTATGGTTATTATGGTCGTTATTTCTTGTTATCGCGCATACTTTCTGAGCATCATTCACACGTAAGGGTTCAAGAAACTGGGGTTTTCCAAAAAAGTAAGACCGAAGTCGTGTAATACACAACATTTTTGCATAGCTTTGTCTAGGTGGGAAATAGATCTCAGGAAGAAATGTTCAAATCCACGCAGTCTGTCTTGGATGGACCGCACCTTTAAACTAAGCACACGACCATAATGCGTTTAAAATGGCAAGCCACCACAGGCGAGACATTGCAAACACCCATACAGCTCGGACGCGCGAATATTTTATCCTACTTTATATTTATATCAGAAGTCAGTTAGACCGGCTAATTAGCTGAACATTTGTTACTTCAGACGAGCTGTTCAGTAATAGCTTGTAATAGGGTTTACAGCGATTTACATGTGTCTCAAATACTGTCATAGCTTTAATGTATAGTTAATGAATTTTTTAAGCTTTTTTCAATAATTTTAATTTTACATTTCAGAGCTTCGTGCAAGAAATTTTAAAGCAAAGTCTAACTTTGACAGACCCGCTCGCTGGGAAGAGGTATCTTGCGAAGAATGTTATCCAGGTTGCTTAAAGGCCTTAGCGAGAGATGAGGTAGAAGGTGACCACGTTAAGCTGTGCAAGCAAGAATGCAGCTGTCCAGAGAAGCGAGGGCTAGACGTTTACTTTGACAAAGCTTCCATGGACAATAGGGAGGAAGATTTTGAGAGACTTGCCCAAATGAATGACTGGGAGGAGGAGACTTGTAAAGGATGCTTTGCAGATTGCTATGATTCCTTTAAAAGAGTCACTGGTTTCCTGATTAGTTTCTGCGCGGAGAAATGCAAGTGTGAGAATAAAGTCAGCACGGGTCCCAAGGATCTACAATATTGTGGAGGATGCTTCCCGGCTCCCGACGGATGTTATTGGCCGGAGGTAGACCGGGACAACCCTGAACAGATAGCCATCTGTCTTGATGAATGCAGGTGCATTTAGTCTCAATTAGACCTGTATATTTCATCTATCCAGTAAATTTAAACTATGAGCAAAATTTTGAACTTAAACTCCGGATGAAGTTGAAAACTAGTGAAAGCTTTCGACCTCAACTTCTTCGCTGGCAGGTGTCGTGTCCCGCGCATAACGTCGTCGGGTTTGAGCGAGGAGTAAAGGAAGCCATCTATATCAGGCCCAAGGGTCCGACTCTGAAAAGAGATGGGGGACGGTACAACCTCCCCAGTGCCCCAGTGTGTGGGACAACCTTCTTCTTAAAATGCAGAACCGGGAGGGGGGCTGGGCCAGGGCCTATCAACAATGACGTAATCGTAGCCCATTATGCGGACGACACGACACCTGCCAGCGCTTAAGTGAACAAGACTTCAGTTGAAGTCGAAAGCTTTTATCAGTTTTCAATTCTATTTGGATTTTAAGTTAAAAAGGTCACTCAATTAGAGCTTAGTACCCAGTTCCTCTCAAGCTATTTGGGCCGTGGTGGTACTGGGATGAGAGATACAATGCATTTAATCTTAGTAAATAATTACTATGTAGTGCTGATTGAACTGAACGAACGTTTAGTTACGTTAAAATTTTGTTCGGAGCAAACATGATGCTGATATGTTCAAGAGGTGAAATCCGCTTTGCAGAGTCTTTTTCAAGTAGGTACTTAATGCCCGTCGCATCGTCATATTCTGTGACGATGTAGCTGTTTCAGTTATAATTATTTGTTGATTTACTTGTTAGTTACAGCCTCCATATTGTACTAAACTGAGGCTAATAGTTGTCAATTTACCAGCAGTGAAACTATATACGTACGAACAAATAAATAACCAAAACACATCTGCGGCCTACCGTGAACTTTGGATCGACAATACATAGCTACCTTTTTTAAGAAAAGCAGCCGCGTTTTTAGGCTTGGTGTAAAAACCGTGTTTGGAGAAAAGCTTCCCCCATTGCAATCCTGTATTTCATATTGCAAGATGATTATTTGGCAGCCTGCTAAAACAGTTGACTATGTAGTATTGCGGTGATGTAACGCCTGCAAAACTATGAACCTTTCGGTTTCCCAACATAACTTTTTGAATTATATAAATTTGCCGGGTGTGAGTAGGGTGGGTCCTTCTATAATTTTTCGGTTTCTGAAAGCTCTTGACTGTTTTGTTTTAGTGTGTAATCATGATCGTTTGAAACACTCTTTTCGGGGATTTTTTAAACCATTTTTAAGCTTTTTATAAAAGTTATAGTCGGCACTTGTCCCCTATGCTCATATGGTTTTATCGACAGCAATAATAATATAGCATTAACGTACGTCAGTCAGTCTCTTATCTTTCCACCTTTAAAAATGGTATCCAGATCTCAACTGAAGTTGACTAAAATAACAGGGTGGATTAATTTGCCACATGGGTCTATTGCCGTCGTTCTTTGCCCGTTTGCGTGTTTGTTGTTTTTAAGCTTAAAAACAATTATAAAATAACTCTAACGGGCAAAATTCGAGGGTTATACGCATATGTGGCAAATGAAACCACCCACAGATATATTTGAAAACACCTTTGTGAGACCTTTGACTTGAATATCGCGGATATCTGACCACTCTGAACATATTTGGCTACACCTTTGTCAAACTTTTGACTTGAATCTCAGACATGTTGGACGGTTCCTTTGCCCCATCTTTGATCTGAGCCTCAGACACATTTAACGACACTTCAAGCGAGCCTTTGACTTGAATCTCAGACATCATTTTACCGCACCTTTGTCAAAACCTTTGGCTCGAATCTCAGACATACTTGATGACACCTTTGATAGTGGCACAAATGCTAATCAAAAAATACCTTTGACGCACGTTAAAGGTGAGGGGTAAAGGCATGAGATCCCCTGAAGACGTCGTGAAAGGTCGGTATTTGTCGCGTGTCACTAGGTGTACAAAGGTGGTCTTTAACGCGCGTTTGACTTCGCAGGATCCACTTCCATTTATTCAGTTCGAATCCGCCACAATTCACTCCAAAAAGAGAAATATTGCATAAGACTTTATTTTCAAATGCTCTTGGGAGCCGGAAGGCATATTCTCAGGAGCATTTGAGAAACAGTAACTTATTCGACCCAAGTAAGGGAATACGGATTGCGGAATCCAAGACTTTTTGCTTGCGTAATCCAGTATCCGCGAAATTTTTGCTTGTAGAATCAAGAATCGAGGGCTTTGGAATCTGGAATACAGCTCAAGGAATCTGGAATCCACTGACGATTGGTATCTGGAATCCAAGTTTCATGGACATAGAATCCGGAATCCACGGCGTGGAATCCAGCACGGGTCGAATCTTATTCTAAACCCTGGGGACAAACAGAGTGTATTACGGCGGATTCGAAAATAGAAAGTCACTGTCACTTCACAACTGTTTCTCAGTCGGAGTAATAGTTTCACTGCATCATGGGCAAACTCGCGCTTTGTAATAGCTTTCCTTTGGCCATATCTAGCAAATCTCTGATTGGCCAACGTTTACTTTGTCTCATTTCGTGAAAACGCGAAACAAAATGGTCAATATTTCCAGCCACCTAGTCCGAACACGTTTGATCAATAACGAAATCATATAGTACATAGGTCATCAGCGAAAAGTGCCACCGGGAATGTAAGTTTTACGGGAGGGGAGCGGTTTGGAGCCCCCTGTTCTCCAACCCCTCACCCCCGTTTTTGGTGACGAAAATAAGCATCAGTCGTAATCCAGTCACTCGGCTCAACGAGGCTAGTGTTCAGGTTAAATCAGTTGCTTTTTACTATTCTTCAAGCTTAGCCTATTAATGATAACGTTTTTTACACTCCCGACTAAAGTCTAAAGCACAAACTGATCTGAAATGATTGTTTATTCCAACAAAAAGGGAACGCAAGACAAATTACTGATAACAAATCATAAGTTACAGAATCAAGGACTCGAAAATAATTTTTTAAAGCAAAAATGACAATTTTTCTTATACAACAGAAACTTTCCAAGGCTCAAGACAAAAATAAAAAATTGATACGAACCTTTTTACCAGACTAAAATTTCACATATCCCGACAAAAAGCGTTGGAAATTATTAGCTGATCTTGAGCTGTAAGCGTTAACTGTCTCCGAATTGACTTCATATTCAGCTCCGGAATGCAGAACCCTCCGGTAAATACGGCCTTGTCGCCCTGCCGTGTGCTCTATACGCCTGGCCTGGTCTTTTGGTGCAACTACTGGGACCTGTCGACTTTCCGCTGACAGGTACACTTCACCAACCCTGTAGCCGGGGCCTACTCTGGCTTCGTATGGAATATCAGCAACTTTTGAAGGAACCAATCCGCCAGTTGTATCATCAACAACGTTTTTCACGCATCGTGTTGAAGTAAAGACGGACGATGTGTTGCCTGCACCGAACACCATTCGACGTCTGAAGCACCTCAATGATGAACATTTTTTATCTTGAATTTTGTCGTGTGCGGGGGAGCATTCTTCAGGTGGGTTAGCACAATTATTGCCCTGGACCAAAACGAGTCGCTGCTTGGATACATTCACTTGTGTGAAGGCCATGTTTGAGGTTAAAGAAGGATTTATGTCTTGTTTATTTCTCTAAAGGGAATAATTATAGTGGCTATTGTTACTGAAGGAAGGGATAAATAAATGAAAAAAGGGAGAAAAGGGGGAAGGAAAGAAATATCGAGAAGTATATTCAACATTCGTGAAAAGGAAGACGTGGTCAAAAACTGAAGCATAGGTGCCGCGCATCTTTTAATTTCAAGATCAGAGACAACCTCCTTCCCAGGATTCTCTTCCCATAAGAACGAGTGGGAGAGGTTCCCTGGGAACGAGGTTGAATAGGAGAGATGTGCACCTACCAACGAGTTATTTGGTTACATTTTACCAAAGAGGAACTTGAAGTCTTAGAAAACTTACGACACCGTACGTGAGTAAACTAACGGACCGGGTTCACTAGGTCTACCAGTGCTCAATTCCCCGTAATCTTCGTTGTAGGCTATTGAAGGAGAAGCGAAGATTCGGGTGCACGAGAACGCAAGGCAAAAGGCGAAACCTTCCCCCTTCATCGAGCGGCCTAAAAGTTGTCGCGCGCGGTGCGCCCCCTTCCCCTTCGAAAGCTTCCCATGCAGGCTAAATTTCCCGAGATATCAAGTAATGTTAGTATGTGTAATCAAATGGTGACGAGTGAAATTAGGGAATAATTTCACGCGCGTTTTGTACAAATCCTAACAATTTCCCTAGCCTTTCACGCATTACCTATTAATATCATGGGTGACGAATTACGTTAGCAATCGTGAATTTTTGACATTTTTATCCTCGATCGTATCGATCGAGAACTCCACTCTCTTGATCTATACCAGAGATTTTGAAGCCATTCAAAAAACTCGCAGTCGTGTATTATCAGGTGTAAAAACTCTTGGTTTTCGTTTTTCAAACAGTACATGCCACCAACAAACATCAGTTGAGTAGTAACAAGTCATGTAAAAAATACTGATGGGGGAACCGAAGGTGAGAGTTTAAAGACGACGAAGTTATGTATGTAACTATGTCTTCAATTAAGAACACTTATTAAGTCCTCGATAATAGTTTTCAGTGATACCATTATTTCAACGCCATAACTCATTTGCACGTTAAGACTGTGACAGCCCTACCTGTATTCTCAGTGAATAATAACTTCTTGACTTCTCTTCTTTTCCATACACCTTCTTCCTTTAGCCACAAATTAATGTTTAGATATGAAAGGAGCATCAACGAATAAATAGGCTTTGAACTGAATCATGTGATCAAAAAGACAAGACGCAATAAGATAATTTTAATTTAGGGAAATGTGCCTAATCACATATGTGTATAAGTTTTTCAGTTTCATTGGTGGATCAAAAGGAAAGGCCCTGGCACTCACCCCATGTCATTTTAGATCAAAGCGGGACCCAAGGGCAGAGGTGCTGAGATATTCTATTTCGGGTAAGGAGCGTCCCCACCGGGCCTTACCCTATAGGTGTAAATCGGTTTCTTGGTTGAATGGTTTTATTATTTTATAGTTCAGAAAATTGAGGCCGTAAAATAGTTTCCAGAAAAACAATTGCCATTTATGGAGGCGCATGTCCCATTCCTTTACTTTCGAAATCTACCAAGAAAGTGAACAACTGAAAGCGCCCCCCTTGAAACTGTCCGGCTTTTATTTTCAACGCTCCTACAACGCTACTTCTTTTTTGCTAAGACGGATGACTAAAAATCCGGACAGACAAAAGCAAACAGACAAGGGCTTTTGGAAACCAAAAAACCCCGCTATGTCTGGAAACCGATAGTTCGTAGCTTTGCAGCGGTTACATCACAACACAGTATTATCTAGCCTACGAAGTGGTCGTTTTCATTTCCTTGGATCAAGCGGGAAAAGCGCGCAAGTCGCTCGAGGGCATGGGGTAAAAAGGAGCCCACACACACATACACAAGTTAGGAGCGGGAAGGAGAGCAGGGAAAGAACGGAAGAAATGTTCCCGCAGATTTCCTCGCTCGCTCTTTTTTCTTTTCCCGTCTTAGTGCGTCATCTGGTTTATCAGGCTGGAAAATATATTACAAAAAAATGCAAGGCTGAAATGGGGGAATTATAAGCTTTCTGATCCAAATACGATTTGTAGATATATTTTAGTCACTTATGTCCAGGTTTGCACGAAATTTTGGCGATTTTTCGCGGTTCATTGTCATGTTAACGATTAAGTCGCAAGTCAGTTGCGGATTTTTCCAAATTTGCGAAACTTACGAAAATCGCAAGCTCGACGATTTTTCGCTGTGCTCAGGATTTTTTGGTAATTCACTTGTGATGGCAATTAAAGCATAAGTGCTATGTCCTAGTGCAAAACATCCTCGCGCTACAAGCTTAATGAGCAATCATAGAGATGCACGAATCTTCTGGGACGGGCCATACATTCCTATTATATCTGATACAAGGTGCTTTTAGTAATTCAAAACGAGAGATATTCAGCAGTCATTCACTACTACTCCTTCAAGATACCAGTTATATCTAGCCCTTGGCGCTGTTATAACGAGAGATTAGGAACCTGCATATGAAGAAGGACCAAGGTATTACAGAATATATTCATTATATACTACTTATTAACTGAGAGTGAAATCTCAGACTGAGTTTTCCCTGCAAAGACGGAACGGACGAGGTTAACTAGTTATTTATAATATGGCCTTTTCATCATAGCCAAAAGATAACGTTAAAACAACACATCACCAAGAGTTGTACACTTAAGCCCGCAATATAGTCAGGTGACTGGTCAGTGGATACCCTTTCTGACAGCTGTCAGTTGTCCATGACATGGATGGCCGTAAGAATGTCCGCTATCAAGTGATTCATAGTCAGTGAATATAGCCAGTGCAAGTTTAGGCTTACCAGAGAAAGGAATACAATCGATTAGAAGTGTTACAATACAAGAGTCAATAAATTCAAAATGTTGCTGCACTTTTTAATATTGTTGAAAACGGGTTGCAGCAAGTTCACTGCGTTTCAGCACTTCGAAATGGATCACTGCAAAGCTCCTTGATCGCAGTTTACATGCGTTAAATGTAAATATACGTGTACAATATACTGGTATCACAAAACAAAAAGATAAAACTTTTCAAATTAATATTTTGATGAAAGCAAAATTAGCCTTGCAACAAAATTTTTCCACAGCAAACATGATAGAGATATGTGCTGGTTTTAATTGTCTTAAAAAAAAAATCTAAATTAAACCATTCTGAACCAATTAATTCTACATAGTCTAAGGTCCAAACGAGTACGTTCCTGATGCTGACTTGAGTGGTTATACTTCACCCAAATAGTTCCAATGTGGATAAGCCTTATTGGTTTCCTCCTTCCCTGTCTACCTTGAATCTTCTAGAGATTGCTCCAAAATCCGCATCTCATTTCTAGACATAGGACACAATTCTTGCCCCATTTCAGACTATAGCGGTTTAAATCTGCCCAATTTTTCAAAACAAAGCTTCGCTGATTGGCGCCACACCTACATACATGTCATATTTAGCGTATAGAAGATTCAATTATCTGAAACAAGTGACTTTTCACTTCCGCAATGAAAGCCTGATCACAGCAAGTCGTTGCCCAGTACCTTCAGTCGCGTTCTTGCGTGCACCTGATTTTCCGTTCCTAAAATTTCCGTATCGCCTTCCGATGAAAACGACAAAGTCATCTTCTTTACCTACGTGACAGCCTTCCCGATCGCCTTTTTAATTTGGTTCAACCCAAAAGCTTTTTAAAAAATTCAAACATCCCAAGCTCTGTTCAGAGAAAGGGCCCTACGGAGATGGCAATACGGAAAATTAGAAAGGAGGTCGTCCTAAGCTTAATAGGGTGGACGCGTTTGTATTTTCTGTACTAGAATGTGACGACATGTCAGGAAAATAACAAGAATTCACTTAAAAGGCTGCCAAGACGGATTTCACCGCTTTCACATGTTCACATCATGAATTCTTTGAACCACTTTATACCTAATCTAAATGTTGGCACAGATTAATTATCAGAAACAAATAATAATTTTTAAGACTACTGAATACAGTTTTTTTTCTTCTCTTCGTACCATCCGTCACAAAATAACTGGCGTGACACTGAGCGCTAGGCTTAGGTGAACTAAACACATTTGCATTCATCAAGACAGGTGGTTATCTGGTCTGTGTTGTCACCATCCTGATAACATCCGCCAGGAGGAGGAAAGCATTCTCCACAAAATTCTGGATCCTTAGCGTCCATAAAAGGTTCGTCAAAGTAAACGTCCACATTTCGTTTCTTTGGACAGTGGCATTCTGACGCACACGTCTTAATCTGATCTCCATTGTCCCCTACCTGATAGCATCCTGGAAAGCACTTTCCGCATTCTTCAGCTGGTTCATTCATGTAGGCGGGTCTGTCAAACTCAGCCTTTGTTCTGAAGTATCTTGCACGAAGCTCTGAAATTGTAAAGTGAAGAAGTAAGTAAGCAAGGTAATTTTTCAGTGCTACCCCGTCAAGACAGACTGCAAGAAGTCGAGTCGAGTCTTTGCGGTATCGAAGAGAGCGAACGAGCCCAGAAGGGAGCTATCTGCTCGCGATACAATCCTAAGGGCCTGGTGCTAGCAGCCTTGAGTGGCTATTTTGGTGAGCTTGTTCGAGAAAATGGTTTGGTTCTGTTCGAATTCAACCATGGGACTGTATTTGATTTAACGGAATCGTTTCTTTTATTTTCAAAGGAGTTTACGCAACAAAGACGACGACTTTGGCGAAAACGTCTCTTAAAAAGTGAATTCACGCTTTTTCAAAATTCATCCACCATATTCTATGTCGTTCAATTTGTCAAATGTTGGATAAAGGGAGCGAGGAGAAAAAAGAGAGGAGAAGAGAAAAAAAGCAATGATTGTAATGTTAGTGTTTTAGTTTTGGCTACTTTGGACGAAAGAGCCGCAATTTTAAAGTAACGTTTTTAAAAATCCAGCTAGAAATCAATAACAAACTTCACCTTGACTTATATCTAACAAACCATGAACACTCCCAGAAAGAGAGAAAAGAAAATGAAAGGAGAATTTTAAAAAAAGCCCAGGGAAGAAAAAATGAAACTGATAATTAAAGTTATAATTTCTTTCAAATATTTCGTCGTTTCTGATTGGCTCCAATCCCCCAGCTAATTCTCTATAACCAGCCGGCACTTGCCATATTTGGAAGATGCAATCAATAGTTGCTAAATGTCGTTTATAGCTGAAAGCTTGTTCCAGGGGTATTATTTTCTTTCAAATACTAAGTCTTTATCAGATTAATGAAGTCATAATATTAGTAAGAAACAGTTTTATTTTCAAATGCCATAAGGGCATTAACATATAGTACAATTCTGAGCGCTTTGAACAATAGAGTGCAAGAGTAACTTACCTCTATAGGCACGACGGGACGAAACGCCACGTGACATTACTGACGTCATCATAATTGCCATAATTGTCAGCATCATAAACGAAAAGGCGGTCTTCATGGTGATAGTGTAACCAGGGCAAAACAAAGGACTAGAAGGATCTAAAACACGTATGAAAAGAATCGACTGTTTAAAGTGATTTTTAATTCAGTTAACTCATCCCCAAAACAAAAGCAATTCAATGATAAATCATTTGGCTCTAGGTAGTAGATCATACGCTTAGAGTGGCATAGGAAGATACGGCTGAACCAAGAAAGCACAAGTAGACGCAGTACCTGTGTGTTTTTTTTCTCAGTTAGAGATTTCGGTTAATTCCCTTTCTCAGTATTCGTCGAGAAAACAACTACAGGATTTTTCTACCAACCACCGAGCCATTACAACCAAAAACAAAAAGAGGAAATAATATATAAAGTCCGCTTAAGCCGCGAGTTAAGTTCTTTGTTTAATGCAGTTAATAAAAATGAAAGGCAACATACAATAAGTCAGTGAGTCTAAGTCTTTTTTTTGAATTCGCTGTCTCAATTTCAAGGTGTTTTGAAAATAAAACGAAATGAAAACTTTATCAGGTGATGTTGACTGAAAAAAAAAGAAAAGAAAATAACATAAAAAGGATAATTAGGAAATAATCGAGCTACGAATTATTTTTCTTTTAGCGTAACGGATAGACCATTAACAGACAATTTTAGAGGGAAAGAAGATCTCTATTAACGAATTAACATCAAAAAATTTAATTTATCGATGGGAATGATACTGAAACGGTCTGCTTTTCAACTTGAAAAGCAGACAAACTCTTTTTTGTTAGGGAATAGCGACTCGGTGGACACTTTCAATTTCACCCTTGAACTCTGCTGCTCAAATTTGGCAAAGCATCTTCATTTCCGGCAAGTCCAGTTGTGATTATTACCAAGTAAGTCTAATTATGACAATCATGCCATGCAGATTTATTAGTTTTGCTTGCGATGATAAAAAATGGAAAAGTTGAAATAAAGACACAATGGTCGATTATCTCTCGAAAAAAACCAAAAACCTTTTAATTTCCAGGCCACTTTTCCACTCCGAATTCAAATCTAACGATTTGGCCGGTTTTTTGAAAGACACGAGCTTGCGAGCTTGGTCAGGTCCTGAAGGAATAGTACAGTAGATAATTATGATAATTTATTTATTGCGCGCAATTCTGACTACTTTGTTTGCAAGCATCAAGCATGAAACATTACATTGCATTTTTTGGCGGCTAAAATTTGTTAGACAATATTAATAACACAAACAGCGGTGACAGACATGGTAAACTGAGTACACAGTTTTGAAACACTGCAACAGTTACCTATGCAAATGTAGGTTATCTTACGCCAGGCCGCTAGCAGTACATGTAAGGTCACAGTAAATTTCATTGTGAAAATGCACTGGTTTTCCTTGTTTATCACAATTGTTCGTGTTTAATTTTCAATCAAATTACGATGGCCTAAATGAACAAGTACTTATGATTTTAAAATTATTTCAGTTTAGCGCTTGTTCGTAAGCAACCCTAATCCTCAACTAAATGAAATATTAATACTGTGAAACCCGGCGACTAAAAACCTGGTTTTTTTCCAAGTTAGCATAAACAGCTTCTTAATATAAATGGTAGTTATCACAAGTTTAGGCTATTTAGGTTCTTAAATAGGTTATTTTCTTCTGAAGAAAAAAATACAATATATATATATAGCTCAGAGTATTTAGTGGTTTAGCTTATTCCTCATATAAAATCATTATAAAAAAAACTGAAGTTGTGTAAAAATGAACATCGTTAAAAAGAAGAAACTGTAAATTCTGCAATTGTATCAATGAAAATTTTATTTGATTTAAACAATGGCATTTACATTGCAGCTGGAATGATATGGCACTTACATATACGTTTCCAAAGAGGATTCTGAATTTTTTTCATTTTAGAAAGTAAGAACTTGTTTTAAAGTTTTGGCTGCACTTCCAGTGAGAATTAAGCCAGTTAAAATAGTCTTATTATCTGCTATGACATGAATTGCTATTCAAGTCTTTAATCGCTTTTAAAGAAGTTATCAGATACAAGATCATTAAAAATGGTTGAAAGAATAAGAAGCCTTTTTTTGTGTCACTCTCAAGTTTTCAAAAGTTACTTGGTCGATTTTACTATGTACTAATGTTATTGTGTAAAACTAGGGAAACAGGTAAAATCTTTGCGCGGGCGGTACTCGGCGAAGCCCGCGCGCGCTTTTTTAGACCGAGCTAATTTTCGATCATGAATCAAAAAATAATACAGAAGACTGTGCAAAGGATTAGATCCCATCAACATAACATTCTCTGAGTTAATTTGAGAACACATGCAATAACGAGGCAACAATAACTTATCTTTGTCAATTCAAAATCGTAATAATAGGCTCACCTCTTGGGACCTTAAATGATGTTTCCACCACAAGTTCAAGTGACGAACTGATTTGGCTGTATGGACTCACACCAATTAACTAAACGATTTGACAAAGGGTGTATAGTCTATTATAATAGACTAATTGCTTAGACTATTTTGACAGGTTGAAGCTAGCCTATTATTCTAAGACAACAGAGTAGCATTTCTTTTTGTAAAAAAATGAAAAACATTCAGCTAAATTAAAAATAAAACGTTGTCTAACCTTCAATTCGTATGTCCTGTGAACCGAAACCTGCGCATGCGGTATAGGTGCTTCATTTGTTCTTTTCCCGCCAAATTAAGTTGCAAAAATTATGCGGATGTGTTTCTAGCCATAGATGGAAAACTTAGGAAACCCACCTACCGTAAATGCAGTTCTCCTCTCTTGCTTGTTTTGGTTTCTGACTCTTTATGGCGAAATTCCGGCGTACGTTCTGGTCAACTCACCTGTCAGATGCACTAACTAGGGTCCTCGGAGTGCCCGCTTAGTATAGAAGTCACCGTAGAAATTGTCGCATGGTTGGTTTCACAAGAGTGCTTCCATACAGCATATACACAAATTAGCATTTCATGTAGGATTGTGAAACGGGTTATTAAAATATTTGTATTAGCAATTTATATACCACACTTGATGACCATTGTTAGTAACATATCCACTCCAGCTGAGGTGCACCCGGCACACCAAGCATAATCAACACCCTTAATTTATAGCTGTTAACAACGTATTTAACCAGGAGTCATGACGCCATTATCAAGGAATAAAAATGCGAGTTCAAAAGGAGTTAAATACAGCTTGAATAAGAATAATATCTGGGCGCGTAAAATTGGCGTCGGTTGGTTGCCTGGTGTTTCATACCCTATAGCGGAACTAACTTATTGAACTTAACTTTTCCACATCAAAATACAACACCTAGAAGTCGCACGACCCACGATGCTCGTTGCAGGACTCATCACCCACTAGTCTCAGTTTTCACTCACGTAACAAAGGAGAAATTAAAATGGAAACTTTTCAATACAGAAAGTCTAGAATCTGGGAAATGAAAGAAGATAAATATACAAAAAGCCTTGCCAAGAATCAGGTCTATTCAATAGTTCTAATGCGAGATATTCGGACAAACGTTTTACCCAAATTTATAAAGCTTTGTATGGAGACGCCATGTTTGTGTCCCTTTCAGGGGCACAAATATGGCCGCCGGAAAACAAGAGAAACATCTGTTTTTGAGTTTTCCTACTTATGCGTGAATTCCTCGCTTAAGGAACTCACAAAGATTAAACCAATATTTATTATAAGACAAGGAAAGTTTAGATAGCAAAATCTCCAAAAATCCGTAACGTTTTTAACCCACATAAGAGCTTTCCCGGGCGCCAGCTAAATGCCGCGTCATGCAAAAGCCTGGAAATTCAAGCGTCCTGTATCGAAAAACAAAGAACCATTTTGAACTGAAAATTTTTTTGTATAAAGGTTTTAAGGTGCTCTAATATCACACGAAAGTAGAAACGCAGAAGAAGCGATAGTTTCTTAGTTTGAATTTTGGTGACGTCACGTGAAAAACAAGAATTAGGGTAGATCGATTTCCACTTCCGTGTGATTTTTACGTGCGTTCGCGCGAAAATAAAATAGAGGCAAGTCATGAAAGGTCGTGCGTAAACGACAACGATCCCTGAGAAAGAACTTTTTCTATCTCAGCGATCGTTGTCGCTGCGATCGCTGGAGGGTGGTTTCCATATGATCACTGTGCCGGTGATCGCTGCGATCGCTGAACTTTGTTTTTCTCAGCGATCGCAGCGATCGTAGCGATCATATGGAGACCGGGCTTTAGATGATACACGTATCACTCATTATAACTGAATAACAATATCATTCTAATAATAATAATAATGATAATAATAATAATAATAATAATAATAATAATAATAATAATAATAATAATAATAATAATAATAAAACAAAACTTTATTCATAGATTTAAAAAAAAAATAGACTATTTACAGATTCAAAAATATGAAATATTAAAATATATACCCTATGTATATTTTTCTTGTCTACGAAAGAGAATTGTTGTAATAATAATAATAATATAATAATAATAATAATAATAATAATAATAATAATAATAATAATAATGATAATAACTTATTTTATTCAGAGAGGGTAGCACTTAATAACTCTTGATAATATACAACATTTGCTAGCCCAGGAAGTTGAAATTGCATTCCAGGGCAATTAAATTCACCATCGAGCCCAGATAAGCACTTAATATCTGACTGAATTTGATTCAATTATACAAGCCCTGTAGCCGAACAGAGCTTGGCGCCTTGCTAGGTGTCAGCAGAGAGCCCAGCCCCAGACCTAACTATGAGTGCTTGGCTGGCTTTTTTGTGTCAAAAGTAAGGGTAGATTTTTTCACTTTGATAACACTTTCAAGTCAGAAAGCAGTGCAAACTCAAAGAATTTTCCCGGTGGGCTAGCCCAGCCAAATCAATGCTCTGACTCATAATCATAATGCTACAAGCAGCCAATATTATTTCCAGGATCCCCCAAGCTCTTCTTACGGTCGCAAAGCCATATTGAAATGGATAAACATCATGGCAATTTATTTATCGTTTCTATGTTAAGTTATGTTATGTTGTTATTTATTTCGTTATTATTAATTTTTACAAAAATAATTTTTAATTAAAGAGTGTACACCCTTAGGTTCAAGGCAAGATAAAATCCTTCTTTTTGAGAAAGGTCTTATTTGACAAAACTGAAATTAAAAAAGGAAAAAATAACGACTGTATTTTTAGTTGATTGACAGCCACGTTGCTACCTTGGTAAAATTAGATATTGATAACCTTATTTTTGCCAGTTTGTTATGTTGTCTGGAAACTTCAGCCCTTAAAATTATAGAATTTGTGACATAATGTCCTGCTTTAATTTAGAGTATCGCACTTGTCATTAGAACGCGTTTAAAATTTACAAAGTTTTTTTACCTCCCGGCCGTGCACTTTATCATTATATTAAAATGTACCGTAATGAGCAACTCATCTCCTCATTGACAGTAGTCTACGACTGAAAGCCGCTTGCAGCATCTATACTGAGAAGCCGCTGCAACATATTATTTTTAAGTACTCCTTTGTCAAAAAACAGTTTCCGCAAGTCAGTAGATGTAGGTCTCAATCTAATTTCGTGCACCGAAAAAAAATTTTGGTCGAGATTTCTTCCTGAATTTATGCGAGTCAACTTCATGATCAGACAGTGTTTTTTTCCTTTTTAAGAAGCCTAAAGAAATAATCAAATTTCTAAGTTTGATCGTAGAACAATTTCAAGGGAATTACCTTAAAGCAGTCTAAGTTACAGGAGGTACGACAAGATTCTGTAGCCTGTAAATGCTTACGTGAGAAGATTTGTCCTATGACAAGTGCTCTTGTCGGCCTGTTTCGCTAACGTAACAAGCATTACGTGCACAGCTTTCCCACGAAAAATTTGTACGCGATACGCGTTCGAAGCCTGTCTGGGAAAGGATCTTTCACGTTGAATAAGTTGTTAATTTTAAAAGTACAGTAAACAAACTTAATGTCAATGGGTTTACAGAATCCGTTGAAGAGTTTGCAGCGGCGGATCCTGGGAAGGGCCCCGGGGGGCCCTTATTTTTAGACTAAACTGCTGATAGTCTGAATTACTGCCCCCCCCCCCCCACCCCCCCTTATCTCAAAGTCTGGATCTGGTACTGGTTTGCGCACCCTTGGTTGTGGAACACCTGAAAAATGCCCGTTGTAGGGGATCTTGAAATAGTGCCTAGGCCGTCTCTTGCTGTTCGACACCTTTTGAAGATCGTGTGTCTACTACTCTCGTGCGTAACGGTGGAGTAAACATGACTGTCTAATACATGCTCGGGATAGAGATTCTTGCGCAAAATAGTAAACAAATTCTGTTCGTCATTGTGAAAGCCACTGACAATTTTGCAATGACAATAATAAACGTGAGACCGTCTTGCAGAGGATATACACATCACTTACGTTGTAAATAATAACTGTATGAGTTTTCAGTTTCAGTGGTGGATCAAGAGGAAAGGCCCTGGGACCCACCCCATGTCATTTTTAGATCAAAGCGGGACCCAAGGGCAGAGTTGCTGAGATATTTTATTTCGGGTAAGGAGCGTCCCCACCGGGCCTTACCCTACAGGTGTAAATCGGTCTCTGGGTTAAATGGTTTTATTATTTTATTGTTAAGAAAATTGAGGCCGTAAAATGGTTTCCAGAAAAACAATTGCCATTGATGGAGGCGCATGTCCCATTCCTTTACTTTCGAAATCTACCAAGAAAGTGAACAACTGAAAGCGCCCCCCTTGAAACTGTCCGGCCAATAACTCAGGCTTTTATTTTCAACGCTGATACAACGCTACTTCTGTTTTGCTAAGAAGGATGACTAAAAATCCGGACTAACGAAAGCAAACAGACAAGGGCTTTTGGAAACCAAAAAACCCCGCTATGTCTGGAAACCGATAGTTCGTAGCTTTGCAGCGGTTACATCACAACACAGTATTATCTAGCCTACGAAGTGGCCGTTTTCATTCCCTTGGATCAAGCGGGAAAAGCGCGCAAGTCACTCGAGGGCATGGGGTAAAAAGGAGCCCACACACACATACACAAGTTAGGAGCGGGAAGGAGAGCAGGGAAAGAACGGAGGAAATGTTCCCGCAGATTTCCCCGCTCGCTCTTTTTTCTTTTCCCGTCTTAGTGCGTCATCTGGTTTATCAGGCTGGAAAATATATTACAAAAAATGCAAGGCTGAAATGGGGGAATTATAAGCTTTCTGATCCAAATACGATTTGTAGATATATTTTAGTCACTTATGTCCAGGTTTGCACGCAGCTGCAAAATTTGCCATTTTTCGTGAACTAGCGAAAAATCCCCAAAATCGAAATTTTGGCGATTTTTCGCGGTTCATTGTCATGTTAACGATCAAGTCGCAAGTCAGTTGCGGATTTTTCCAAATTTGCGAAACTTACGAAAATCGCAAGCTCGACGATTTTTCGCTTTGCTCACGATTTTTTGGTAATTCACTTGTGATGGCAATTAAAGCATAAGTGCTATGTCCTAGTGCAAAACATCCTCGCGCTTCAAGCTTAATGAGCAATCATAGAGATGCACGAATCTTCTGGGACGGGCCATACATTCCTATTATATCTGATACAAGGTGCTTTTAGTAATTCAAAACGAGAGATATTCAGCAGTCATTCACTACTACTCCTTCAAGATACCAGTTATATCTAGCCCTTGGCGCTGTTATAACGAGAGATTAAGTAGAACCTGCATATGAAGAAGGACCAAGGTATTACAGAATATATTCATTATATACTACTTATTAACTGAGAGTGAAATCTCAGACTGAGTTTTCCCTGTAAAGACGGAACGGACGAGGTTAACTAGTTATTTATAATATGGCCTTTTCATCATAGCCAAAAGATAACGTTAAAACAACACATCACCAAGAGTTGTACACTTAAGCCCGCAATATAGTCAGGTGACTGGTCAGTGGATACCCTTTCTGACAGCTGTCAGTTGTCCATGACATGGATGGCCGTAAGAATGTCCGCTATCAAGTGATTCATAGTCAGTGAATATAGCCAGTGCAAGTTTAGGCTTACCAGAGAAAGGAATACAATCGATTAGAAGTGTTACAATACAAGAGTCAATAAATTCAAAATGTTGCTGCACTTTTTAATATTGTTGAAAACGGGTTGCAGCAAGTTCACTGCGTTTCAGCACTTCGAAATGGATCACTGCAAAGCTCCTTGATCGCAGTTTACATGCGTTAAATGTAAATATACGTGTACAATATACTGGTATCACAAAACAAAAAGATAAAACTTTTCAAATTAATATTTTGATGAAAGCAAAATTAGCCTTGCAACAAAATTTTTTCACAGCAAACATGATAGAGATATGTGCTGGTTTTAATTGTCTTAAAAAAAAAATCTAAATTAAACCATTCTGAACCAATTAATTCTACATAGTCTAAGGTCCAAACGAGTACGTTCCTGATGCTGACTTGAGTGGTTATACTTCACCCAAATAGTTCCAATGTGGATAAGCCTTATTGGTTTCCTCCTTCCCTCTCTACCTTGAATCTTCTAGAGACTGCTCCAAAATCCGCATCTCATTTCTAGACATAGGACACAATTCTTGCCCCATTTCAGACTATAACGGTTTAAATCTGCCCAATTTTTCAAAACAAAGCTTCGCTGATTGGCGCCACACCTACATACATGTCATATTTAGCGTATAGAAGATTCAATTGTCTGAAACAAGTGACTTTTCACTTCCGCAATGAAAGCCTGATCACAGCAAGTCGTTGCCCAGTACCTTCAGTCGCGTTCTTGCGTGCACCTGATTTTCCGTTCCTAAAATTTCCGTAACGCCTTCCGATGAAAACGACAAAGTCATCTTCTTTACCTACGTGACAGCCTTCCCGATCGCCTTTTTAATTTGGTTCAACCCAAAAGCTTTTTAAAAAATTCAAACATCCCAAGCTCTGTTCAGAGAAAGGGCCCTACGGAGATGGCAACACGGAAAATTAGAAAGGAGGTCGTCCTAAGCTTAATAGGGTGGACGCGTTTGTATTTTCTGTACTAGAATGTGACGACATGTCAGGAAAATAACAAGAATTCACTTAAAAGGCTGCCAAGGCGGATTTCACTGCTTTCACATGTTCACATCATGAATTCTTTGAACCACTTTATACCTAATCTAAATGTTGGCACAGATTATTTATCAGAAACAAATAATAATTTTTAAGACTACTGAATACAGTTTTTTTTCTTCTCTTCGTACCATCCGTCACAAAATAACTGGCGTGACACTGAGCGCTGAACTAAACACACTTGCATTCATCAAGACAGGTGGTTATCTGGTCTGTGTTGTCACCATCCTGATAACATCCGCCAGGAGGAGGAAAGCATTCTCCACAAAATTCTGGATCCTTAGCGTCCATAAAAGGTTCGTCAAAGTAAACGTTCACATTTCGTTTCTTTGGACAGTGGCATTCTGACGCACACGTCTTAATCTGATCTCCATTGTCCCCTACCTGATAGCATCCTGGAAAGCACTTTCCGCATTCTTCAGCTGGTTCATTCATGTAGGCGGGTCTGTCAAACTCAGCCTTTGTTCTGAAGTATCTTGCACGAAGCTCTGAAATTGTAAAGTGAAGAAGTAAGTAAGCAAGGTAATTTTTCAGTGCTACCCCGTCAAGACAGACTGCAAGAAGTCGAGTCGAGTCTTTGCGGTACCGAAGAGAGCGAACGAGCCCAGAAGGGAGCTATCTGCTCGCGATACAATCCTAAGGGCCTGGTGCTAGCAGCCTTGAGTGGCTATTTTGGTGAGCTTGTTCGAGAAAATGGTTTGGTTCTGTTCGAATTCAACCATGGGACTGTATTTGATTTAACGGAATCGTTTCTTTTATTTTCAAAGGAGTTTACGCAACAAAGACGACGACTTTGGCGAAAACGTCTCTTAAAAAGTGAATTCACGCTTTTTCAAAATTCATCCACCATATTCTATGTCGTTCAATTTGTCAAATGTTGGATAAAGGGAGCGAGGAGAAAAAAGAGAGGAGAAGAGAAAAAAAGCAATGATTGTAATGTTAGTGTTTTAGTTTTGGCTACTTTGGACGAAAGAGCCGCAATTTTAAAGTAACGTTTTTAAAAATCCAGCTAGAAATCAATAACAAACTTCACCTTGACTTATATCTAACAAACCATGAACACTCCCAGAAAGAGAGAAAAGAAAATGAAAGGAGAATTTTAAAAAAAGCCCAGGGAAGAAAAAATGAAACTGATAATTAAAGTTATAATTTCTTTCAAATATTTCGTCGTTTCTGATTGGCTCCAATCCCCCAGCTAATTCTCTATAACCAGCCGGCACTTGCCATATTTGGAAGATGCAAGCAATAGTTGCTAAGTGTCGTTTATAGCTGAAAGCTTGTTCCAGGGGTATTATGTATTTTAAGTCTTTATCAGATTAATGAAGTCGTAATATTAGTAAGAAACAGTTTTATTTTCAAATGCCATAAGGGCATTAACATATAGTACAATTCTGAGCGCTTTGAACAATAGAGTGCAAGAGTAACTTACCTCTATAGGCACGACGGGATGAAACGCCACGTGACATTACTGACGTCATCATAATTGCCATAATTGTCAGCATCATAAACGAAAAGGCGGTCTTCATGGTGATAGTGTAACCAGGGCAAAACAAAGGACTAGAAGGATCTAAAACATGTATGAAAAGACTCGACTGTTTAAAGTGATTTTTAATTCAGTTAACTCATCCCCAAAACAAAAGCAATTCAATGATAAATCATTTGGCTCTAGGTAGTAGATCATACGCTTAGAGTGGCATAGGAAGGTACGGCTGAACCAAGAAAGCACAAGGAGACGCAGTACCTGTGTGTTTTTTTTTCTCAGTTAGAGATTTCGGTTAATTCCCTTTCTCAGTATTCGTCGAGACAACAACTACAGGATTTTTCTACCAACCACCGAGCCATTACAACCAAAAACAAAAAGAGGAAATAATATATAAAGGCCGTTTAAGCCGCGAGTTAAGTTCTTTGTTTAATGCAGTTACTAAAAATGAAAGGCAACATACAATAAGTCAGAGAGTCTGTCTTTTTTTTGAATCCTCAGTCTCAATTTCAAGGTGTTTTGATAATAAAACGAAATGAAAACTTTATCAGGTGATGTTGAATGAAAAAAAAAAGAAAAGAAAAGAACATAAAAAGGATAATTAGGAAATAATCGAGCTACGAATTATTTTTCTTTTAGCGTAACGGATAGACCATTAACAGACAATTTCAGAGGGAAAGAAGACCTCTATTAACGAATTAACATCAAAAAATTTAATTTATCGATGAAAAGCAGACAAACTCTTTTTTGTTAGGGAATAGCAACTCGGTGGACACTTTCAATTTCACCCTTGAACTCTGCTGCTCAAATTTGGCAAAGCATCTTCATTTCCGGCAAGTCCAATTGTGATTATTACCAAGTAAGTCTAATTATGACAATCATGCCATGCAGATTTATTAGTTTTGCTTGCTATGATAAAAAATGGAAAAGTTGAAATAAAGACACAATGGTCGATTATCTCTCTCGAAAAAAAAAAAAACCTTTTAATTTCCAGGCCACTTTTCCACTCCGAATTCAAATCTAACGATTTGGCCGGTTTTTTGAAAGACACGAGCTTGCGAGCTTGGTCAGGTCCTCAAGGAATAGTACAGTAGATAATTATCATAATTTATTCATTGCGGGCAATTCTGACTCATTTGTTTGCAAGCATCAAGCATGAAACATTACATTGCATTTTTTGGCGGCTAAAATTTGTTAGACAATATTAATAACACAAACAGCGGTGACAGACATGGTAAACTGAGTACACAGTTTTGAAACACTGCAACAGTTACCTATGCAAATGTAGGTTATCTTACGCCAGGTCGCTAGCAGTACATGTAAGGTCACAGTAAATTTCATTGTGAAAATGCACTGGTTTTCCTTGTTTATCACAATTGTTTGTGTTTAATTTTCAATCAAATTACGATGGCCTAACTGAACAAGTACTTATGATTTTTAATTATTTCAGTTTAGCGCTTGTTCGTAAACAACCCTAATCCTCAACTAAATGCAATATTAATACTGTGAACTGAACCCCGCGACTAAAAACCTGGTTTTTTTCCAAGTTAGCATAAACAGCTTCTTAATATAAATGGTAGTTATCACAAGTTTAGGCTATTTAGGTTCTTAAATAGGTTATTTTCTTCTGAAGAAAAAAGTACAATATATATAGCTCAGAGTATTTAGTGGTTCAGCTTATTCCTCATATAAAATCATTATAAAAAAAATTGAAGTTGTGTAAAAATGAACATCGTTAAAAAGAAGAAACTGTAAATTCTGCAATTGTATCAATGAAAATTTTATTTGATTTAAACAATGGCATTTACATTGCAGCTGGAATGATATGGCACTTACATGTACGTTTCCAAAGGGGACTCTGAATTTTTTTCATTTTAGAAAGTAAAAACTTGTCTTAAAGTTTTGGCTGCACTTCCAGTGAGAATTAAGCCAGTTAAAATAGTCTTCTTATCTGCTATGATAAAGTGCTTTTCTGAGAAGTTATCAGATACAAGATCATTAAAAATGGTTGAAAGAATAAGAAGCCTTTTTTTGTGTCACTCTCAAGTTTTCAAAAGTTACTTGGTCGATTTTACTATGTACTAATGTTATTGTGTAAGACTAGGGAAAGAGGTAAAATTTTTGCGCGGGCGGTTCTCAGCGAAGCCCGCGCGCGCTTTTTTAGACCGAGCTAATTTTCGATCATGAATCAAAAAATATGACAGGAGACTGTGCAAAGGATTAGATCCCCATCAACATAACATTCTTAGAGTTAATTTGAGAACATATGCAACAACGAGGCAACAATAACTTATCTTTGTCAATTCAAAATCGTAATAATAGGCTCACCTCTTGGGACCTTAAATGATGTTTCCACCACAAGTTCAAGTGACGAACTGATTTGGCTGTATGGACTCACACCAATTAACTAAACGATTCGACAAAGGGTGTATAATCTATTATAATAGACTAATTGCTTAGACTATTTTGACAGGTTGAAGCTAGCCTATTATTCTAAGACAATAGAGTAGCGTTTCTTTTTGTAAAAAAATGAATGTCCTGTGAACCGAAACCTGCGCATGCGGTGTAGGTGCTTCATTTGCTCTTTTCCCGCCAAATTAAGTTGCAAAAATTATGCGGATGTGTTTCTAGCCATAGATGGAAAACTTAGGAAACCCACCTACCGTAAATGCAGTTCTCCTCTCTTGCTTGTTTTGGTTTCTGACTCTTTATGGCGAAATTCCGGCGTACGTTCTGGTCAACTCACCTGTCAGATGCACTAACTAGGGTCCTCGGAGTGTCCGCTTAGTATAGAAGTCACCGTAGAAATTGTCGCATGGTTGGTTTCACAAGAGTGCTTCCATACAGCATATACACAAATTAGCATTTCATGTAGGATTGTGAAACGGGTTATTAAAATATTTGTATTAGCAATTTATATACCACACTTGATGACCATTGTTAGTAACATATCCACTCCAGCTGAGGTGCACCCGGCACACCAAGCATAATCAACACCATTAATTTATAGCTGTTAATAACGTATTTAACCAGGAGACAATTCTGTTTTAACCAATTGCAAAACAAAATACAACTTAAGCATGTAAAAAATAACGATTTAATGTTGCGACGTTTCGGCAACATCATGACGCCATTATCAAGGAATAAAAATGCGAGTTCAAAAGGAGTTAAATACAGCTTGAATAAGAATAATATCTGGGTGCGTAAAATTGGCTTTGGTTGGTTGCCTGGTGTCTCATACCCTATAGCGGAACTAAAGTATTAAACTAAACTTTTCCGCATGAAAATACAACACCTAGAAGTCACACGACTCACGCGAGACGCACGACCCACGATGGTCGTCGCAGGACTCATCACCCACTATTGTGCCTAGGGTAGATCGATTTCCACTTCCGTGTAATTTTAACGTGCGTTCGCGCGAAAATGAAATAGAGGCAAGGCATGAAAGGTCGTGCGTAAACGACAACGATCCCTGAGAAAGAACTTTTTCTATCTCAGCGATCGTTGTCGCTGCGATCGCTGTTATAGCTGCGATTGCTGGAGAGTGGTTTCCATATGATCACTGTGATCGCTGCGATCGCTAAACATTGTTTTTCTCAGCGATCGCAGCGATCGTAGCGATCATATGGAGACCGGGCTTTAGCTTCATACATACGCAACAGTGGAAATCCACCCTAAGCCTATAATCCTCGAATGTGACGGTACGCTGTACTCTGTAAATGTAAGGTTTGATAGAATCAAATTCCGTTCTTAAAGAGTCACAAAAATTAAATTGATGTGAATAATAATACAGTCAGATTGTACAATGCTTATCATCTTTTGCCTCATTTGATAATCATCATATTTGGATTAATGACATTTTTAGGAAGATACAGTTGATGATATCCTGTCAAAAATACTAAATAAGTCACAGTGCAGCTTATACTGGCTCGTTACAGATGATACACGTATCACTCATTATAACTGAATAACAATATCATTCTAATAATAATAATAATAATAATAATAATAATAATGATAATAACTTATTTTATTCAGAGAGGGTAGTACTTAATAACTCTTGATAATATACAACATTTGCTAGCCCAGGAAGTTGAAATTGCATTCCAGGGCAATTAAATTCACCACCGAGCCCAGATAAGCACTAAATATCTGACTGAATTTGATACAAGCCCTGTAGCCGAACAGAGCTTGGCGCCTTGCTAGGTGTCAGCAGAGAGCCCAGCCCCAGACCAAACTATGAGTGCTTGGCTGGCTTTTTTGTGTCAAAAGTAAGGATAGATTTTTTCACTTTGATAACAGTTTCAAGTCAGAAAGCAGTGCAAACTCAAAGAAGTTTCCCGTATTTTTAGTTGATTGACAGCCACGTTGCTACCTCGGTAAAATTAGATATTGATAACCTTATTTTTGCCAGTTTGTTATGTTGATTGGCAACTTCAGCCCTTAAAATTATAGAATTTGTGACATAATGTCCTGCTTTAATTTAAAGTATCGCACTTGTCATTAGAACGCGTTTAAAATTTACAAAGTTTTTTTACCTCCCGGGCGTGCACTTTATCATTTTATTAAAATGTACCGTAATAAGCAACTCATCTCCTCATTGACAGTAGTCTACGACTGAAAGCCGCTTGCAGAGTCAGTAGATGTTATTATTATTATTGCTTATAGCGCGCAAATTAACATTCGAATATGATCAAATGCGCGTTACATCTAAGATACCTAAAAACTATAAACAAAAGCAATAAGAAAACTATATACATGATATAAAAACTAAAAATACATCATAAAAAAAAAACTAAATTACACCGTATTAAAAAAAAAAAGATGTAGGTCTTAATCTAATTTCGTGCACCGAACGTTGCACTAACAAATGTAAATTTTCTTTTAGTTATGGTGCGTCAATTTTGAAATTCATTGTACAGATTTTTGGTCGAGATTTCTTCCCGAATTTATGCGAGTCAACTTCATGATCAGACAGAGTTTTTTCCTTTTTAAGAAGCGTAAAGAAATAATCAAATTTCTAAGTTTGATCGTAGAACAATTTCACGGGAATTACCTTAAAGCAGTCTAAGTTACAGGAGGTACGACAAGACTCTGTAGCCTGTAAATGCTTACGTGAGAAGATTTGTCGGCTTGTTTCGCCAACGTTACAAGCATTACGTGCACAGCTTTCCCACGAAAAATTCGTACGCGATACGCGTTCGAAGCCTGTCTGGGAAAGGATCTTTCACGTTGAATAAGTTGTTAATTTTAAAAGTACAGTAAACAAACTTAATGTCAATGGGTTTACAGAATCCGTTGAAGAGTTTGCAGCGGCGGATCCTGGGAAGGGCCCCGGGGGGCCCCATATTTTTAGACTAAACTGCTGAGGGTCTGGATTACTGCCCCCCCTTCCCCCACCCCCCTTATCTCAAAGTCTGGATCCGGTACTGGTTTGCGCACCCTTGGTTGTGCAACACCTGAAAAATACCCGTTGTAGGGGATCTTGAAATAGTGCCTAGGCCGTCTATTGCTGTTCGACACCTTTTGAAGATCGTGTGTCTACTGCTCTCGTGACGTAACGGTGGAGTAAACATGACTGTCTAATACATGCTCGGGATAGAGATTCTTGCGCAAAATAGTAAACAAATTCTGTTCGTCATTGTGAAAGCTACTGACAATTTTGCAATGACAGTAATAAACGTATTTAGAAAAAAAGGTTTAAAATACAAGAATCGACTACAGTCGACTCCCGTTAACTCGAACCTTCAAGGGAAATCGAAAAAAGTTCGAGTTATCGGTAGCTCGAAGAAAATAGCCAGAGTAAGGTAAAAAACAGTTTTTACTGTACGGTGAACATTTTAATCACATTTTATTGTAGAAATGTTAAGTGAAAATTGAAAGATACATCTAGGTTATAAATCACAACGTAACGTAACAAAACATACTAAATAACTCTAATTAGAGCATGCGTTTTACGGTCGTGAGAAGTAAAGTTATTGATATCCTCAATAAAGATTATTATTATTATTATTATAAAGCTGTTCACGTTAGATTTGTGACAAACATCAGCCTCCGCTAGTAAACTATGTGCCTACAACTCGTCAATGGGACTTCAAAATTCAGTGTTTCGGACGCCAGTGCACGGTTTTTTCCAGACTTTTCAAGCGCTCAAAACATGGTTCGAGTTATCGAGGGTAAAATTATATAGAAATGATCTGAGGGGAAACAAAAATTACTTCGACGCGAGTTAGCGGTTCGAGTTACCGAGGGTAAAATTACAGTAAATGTATGAAGAAAATCCAGGGGAAATCGATTTTGGTTCGAGTTAGCGAGTGTTCGAGTTATCGGGAGTCAACTGTCAAGCGATTTTTACCTGTTTAAAACGCTATTAAAATGTTTTGTTCCAAAGTATATCTTATTAGCGTTTTTATCGGTTTTAAAATTTAGTAAGGGTTTTATATATACTCGTAAATACGGAAAAAATAAAATACTTTTAAAATATCAGTATCCACTGAATTAGAAAAGCAAAAGCACATACTAGATGTGTTTCATTTAAAATGAAGTTTTATTCGTAATTGTCACATTACTCTGTACAGAGCTACATCAGACAGATAAAACATCGCCTTGTATCCAAGCTGCGACTCATTTTGGTTTGGGGCAATATCTTCGCGCAAGAAGCAGGAGAATACTCCCCTACAGCCAACAGAGTTCGAGGTAAACCAATCTGGGTGTGTCTGAGCAAAGGTCGAATGATGTACTATGATGGAGACAACTGGACCATCACTTTAACAAGCGACCTGCAAAAATGTTCTTCCTGGTGTTTTCTCCAGAATGATTTCGTCTATCTCTGATGCTGATGTCCCGTATGAAGCTGACTGGAGCCCATACTTGGAGGTCAGTGAAGTGTACCTATCATCTGAACATCGATGGGTGCCAGCGTTCAAGGCCCCCTACACGACTATTTGGTGGTCATCCCCAGCCAATCCGCAGCCAGACGTTCGGAGTGACCGAGTTGCCTGGTTCGACAATGAGGAAACAGTTAAGCAGTCAGCATATCGTTCTTACTTTCTGTACCTATGGAATATCTTCTCAAGGCTACATGGGCATCCAGGATCGCTCACCTAAATGGCCGGTAATCTTCTCGCTATGGGACAAGGCCTTCACAGATGTTAATCCTAATGTGCCGTCTGAGGACTTAGTGAAACTGCTCGCTCAAGGCGAAAACGTGATAGACTGTTCACAGTCCTCCATTTTTCCGTAAGAACGTCGAGATCGAGCGCTTTGCGTGACGGGCTGCCATCTTGCATGAGTGTCAAAACTACTCAGGGGGCGGGGGCGGTTTGGGAGGAAGCGAGAAAAATAGAGGGACTGTAATAACATCACTGCAGCTCGCGTTCAGGAGGCGTGAGAGGAATTTCACGCCTTTTACCATTCATTAATTAAGAAACTCCGCTGGTGATGAAAAACATGCCAGACACATTTAGCATCGATTACGCGCGTGTTTTTCGAAACAGTGATTCTATACTGTTTCTGGGCCATTCCTCGAAATAAAATCGGCAAACATGCACAAGAAAACATTTTCCTAATCAAAATACAAAAAATCCTTCGCGTGTTTGCGCAAGATGTGCCTTATGGTATGAAAGCGTACATTTTATGGAAACGTCGACTTGTCAACGACTTGTCAATGTCGGCAACTTAGATTAAACCCGTTGTCAACGCAAATTAACATCTATTGTATAATGACCAATCAAACGTATGCGTTGCTGGTACAACGCGCTCAGTGAACGCGAGCTGCAGTTATGTTAGTACAGTCCCTCTATTTTTCTCGCCCCTCCCCCCCCTTCCCCCCCCCCCCCCCCCCCCCTCAGAGCTATAATCTCCGACGCCCGCCCCTTCGGTACCTTTGAAAATCAAGATACCCGTGACGGTAAGACGCGGTATATCTAAACGATCTCACGAAAAAATAGGGGACTGTGAACAGTCTAAAAACGTGACCGTTCAACGCTTTGCTGGAGAAGGTACTGGGGTCAAAGTCACCTAGTCTATGACTGGAAGGTGGGTCAAACATATCAACTCAAGGTCAACGTTAGACCAGACAAAGAAGAAAGCGAAAAGGTCATATTTACAGGATGGTTTCGTATTCCTGAGTTGAATATCTGGCGTTTGCTGGCTTCCTTCAAAGTGCGTCCCTGGGCGGCAAACTACGGCCTTTACTCTTTTCTTGAGGATTGGACACATACTGGACGTCGACGACAGGGCTTGTACGGACCGGCTTGGATTAAAACAGACAATAGCTCTTGGGTTCAGGCAAAACACGGGATCGGCATAGGTCAGGGGCTATGGGGCAATAACAGGAATGTCTTCTTGACCGATGATCGCAGACGTCTTGGAATTACAATTGGTGGACCAGAACTGACCGAATAGGTCCTTAGGCCCGTACACCTGTGATGCTATCAGCATTCTACCTGTGTTGGCATTGAATCCTCTGCCGGATCGAGATGGAGCCCCCGCTCGCATTCAGTGACTCTTGAGAAAGGTTTAAAGTGAACTTGTCTGACATCAAACCGTATATCTGTGATTAATTTCCAAAAGATGATAATAAATACGAAATAAGTAGAAAAGTGACAGGGAATCGAAAGAGTCTGTTCAAAATTAAATAACATGTTAGAGGTTTACTTTATTACTTTATATGGCGGTTTTGCTGACTAAATTGTAGCTTTTGTAGCTATAATTTTGGGGCAATCTAATTACGATGGAAGTAAATTGTAATGAATAAAATTGTCGTTGTTGTTTTTGTTGTAGAATGAAACTGGAGCATTCTGTGCTCTATACTGAGTGTAGAACCAGTCTTGTTCGTACCCAGTGGCTTCTCTTATTGGCGCTGTGATTGCCTCAATAGTTTTTAAGCGTGTTTGCGCGGTTTGAAGAGAAGGAAGATTCTCCCTCCTTCCCAAGCGCCTCTGCGGGAATTAATCAGTTGTATTTACGACTTAATTGCGAATAGAGTCCGAATAGACAGAAGCTTGAATAAGCTGACACTCGGGCGGTACCAACTAGTGTAGGGAGCTCAGGTTAAGTTATAAAGCCGACAGTACTGTGGTTTAGGCTTTTGGCGGATGTGCTAGTAAAAGTATATCCCGTTGCTTTCCCTCCTTTATTTTGCTTGAAAGGCAAAGATAGAGCGATTTTCGTGTGACCGTGAAAAATAGTTTCGGTAAGTGTTCGTTATTTGTTTTATCAGCCAACAGATGAAAAAATTAAAACATGCCCTCTTCGTTTTCCCGCCAAAGAAAACGCTAATACGGAGAGGGCATTGTTCGATTGGCCAGTCGATTTGCAGTACGACGTCAAAGCAAAGTATCGGTTGATTTCTAGAAAGTTCTCGGGCACGAAGTTTTTCCACCAGAGCGTTCTCTTAACCAACCAAAAGCCATGCGCGTTTGTATCAGTTCGATAAACCAATCAAATCGCTCTTTTTTCGTTCGTTTGTTGTTTCTGTTTTGTTCGGGCGTTTTCATGTCAAGGTCATACGAAAATCGCTCTGACGTAAAACCGTCAAGGAGGCGTATTCTATTCTTCTATAATTCCTGAGCGTTGAGGAGGTTTTGTTGAAAAAAAAAACGGCAATTTTTTGAAGGAATGTTTTTCTTCAAAATGATCCCCCTCATCAACTAAATGGTAATCTTAGTATGTAGATCATAATGTTATCACAAATGATATTTCGTGGTAGTTCTGGCCGGGGTTGTCGCACTTTTTAGACTGACTAATAAGTAAAAAACGAGTCAAGCTTGATCTCAGTTTCAGTCGAACTTTGGTGCTGGAGTTTGCTGATGAAAAAATAATTTACAGACCTCCCAGTTTTAAAAATTGGAATGAGAGAAGATTATATTAGAACCATAGCCAATTTGTCGGGGTATCGAAGAAATGATAGAAATAAAGGCTATTTTTTACGTTGTCCTGAAAAATAATAACCGCTTCCTTACCGAACGCGAGGTCGTACTTGGGAATGTTGGCCCGAGGTCGTGGCAGTACGTACTGCCACGTCTGAGGGCAAATATTCCCCAGTACGGCCCGAGCAAGCTCGGTTAGTAAATTGTTTATTATATGGCACTCGGCTTCTGATAGTAAAATGCACTTCCGGTGGCTTGCACTTAAAGGGCTTCCGCCGTGATGTACTCTTGATGACGCGAGAAACTCAGACAAAAGCAAGCTGCCAAGAGTTCTAAGAAAAACTCATTAAACAAAACTTCAAAACACTTTGTAACGGAATCAGACAAAAGCAATTGTTGATTCTAAAATTCGGGAATTTGTCGATCAAACCATACTTTCTTGATTGAAATATGGATCAAGTCAGGGTCAAGTGAAAGTCTAAGTTTGAAGCTGTGAAAATTAATTCAAAACTGGACATAGTTAAAAAACATAAGTTCAAAGTCAATCGTCCTCATCGCTGTCGATAACAATTTGACGCGTCCTTTCATTCTGGACAATTTCCACATTACCATAAAATGTTTGGAATGTGCACCTGCTGATAGATCCCATGTTTAGAACTGGAGAGGTGGAAGAAAGTAACGGATCGCTTGACCGATATTCTCTTGCTCGGAGACCGAAGTGTTGTATAAAAGTTTTCTGTTGGTTGATAAAATCGTCTTTGGCCTCATGGCTTTCGGCGATGCCCGTTTCATTTTCTGCATCAAATCAATCCTGACCTCGCTCAGAAAATGTTCGTCTTCTTCATCCATCTTTGAAATCTCAGTAGAAATTCAGTCTTTTTAGCTTTTTCTGGTAGTTTCGCTATGAAGAATGACAATATTCACATTTTTTTTTTCGCTGTTTTGGTTGCAAATTTTGAATTTGCCGGCTTTGCTCCAAAACAAAACTACACGGCTTGGACCGTACTGCAAAATCCCAACCGAGAAAGAACCAATCAGAGCGCACGGATTTGCCTAGGACTGGTTTGCCATATAATAAAACTTAATATTTTTTACAATAAATTGCTATCATTGTTTTAATGTCAATGCTACTGAAAGGACCAAAAGAAGCATCTGGAAAAAGAAAAAAAAATTACATAAATTCCAAATGAAGTCATCTTTATATTTAAAGAAGGGATAATTATGTCCGTTTATTCGCATGCTCCGAGAAGTTAACAAAATTTCGATGAGTTGGTGTGTTTCTTATTTGAATTGTCACCTTTGAAACATTTGCACCGAATAGCCCACACGCAGCGCAGGTTTGAAAGTTAAGGAGCTTGACGTACAATATTCAATTGATAACCATTGAAATACGCAAGACATGAGCACAAATAGAAGTTATGAATAATTTATCTCCTAAAACATGAGTTCTAGACCTCCTCCAACTGCGAAAGAGCGCGCGTAACAAAGATAAACAATTATATCCTTGCAGAATGTTGTGCTTCTTGGTTTAGATTGTTGCCAAGGCATCGTTTCAAGGCCTGATGAACGGAATGCCGAATAAAGAAAAAGAGGTAACCATGCTTTACTAGCGGCAATTTTTTTGCCGAGGAATCGGTCTGTCGTTTTTAATGAAAGCAACCGTAGAATGAGTTTTAAGGAGGGCAATGATAATAATTTATCTCTGTTTTGAAGTTCCTGGTTGTGTGTTTAAGTTTTCCTTTTGTTCGACTCTTTGCCCACAGAAAACAGAAAAAAAGTTATCTGACGAACAAGTCGCCGGTAAGTCGCTCCACAGAAAACATTTTGTCGTTTAAACTACGAACCCTGACCACCAGTACAAAATTACGACGAGCATATTAATTTAGAATATATCAATGTGTCCAGCGTGCGATAAATTAAAGTGAAAATTTGTTTTGTGTGTGTGTGTATGGCGGTGATCCGAGCAGTTACGTGAATAAAAACTGAGTGAATAGAGCTTTCCGTGTAATTTTTGTCGGGAGATTTTTGGTCTTGTTTCCCTACAAGCGAGAGATCATATTATAAGCTTTATGAAGAGCAAAATTTTCCATTTGTTTCAGAAGTCACTTGGCAAAAGCTTAGCAATAAAGCAACAATAAAAACTGGAAATAAAAATGATATCATTATTTTTCCGTTATGGGATCAAAAGCTAGGTGAGGGTACCCTTAAAGAGCAGTAATCTTGGGAATACACGTCGCGTCTTTAAAACAAGACGTGTCATCGAACTGCAAAGTCAATGTTCGAAGTATTTTGAGCATGGCGATTGAATTGTATGCAAAACATCTTAGAATAGGAGTGATGTTTATTAAAACAGCTCTATGCAAGCACCTGCTAGCACCTATCACTGGCATGACGCTTCAAATTAGATATTTAGTTATTCAGTTGAAAAAACCTTTGTTTTGAAGCGAGTCCACAACATTTGGCTTGCACGGCCTTGTTCCTCGTTTTGCTCCAAGAACGGGTAAAAAAAAAGCTCTCCGGGAAAGAGAACCATATTATCTTTTTCACTTTATATCGAGAATAATACTCGACGCCGTGCCAATTAAAAGACTCGACATAAACAAAGCTATTTACATGAACCGTCACGTTTAGTTTCAGGCGGCAGTTTCATTCTTTCTGCTTTAAGAAACTGATTAAAACATGAATGAGTTAATTTTAGTTCATGACGTAAATCGTATTTTATATCATATTCATTGACACAGACACAAACAATATTTCCTCATTTATTTTAGTGAATACGATCGCTAAAAAATTCACCTTAACTCTCCCTTGTATGCCTTATATTACTAGACTTAAAATTTTGGCTGACTGCGTCCGTCTGAAATGAATGCTATTTGAAAGTATTAGTAATTTCTTTTAAGCCACTTAGTTCAGCCATAAAAAAGATAAAAATCGGACAAGGCTAAAAAGTGAGAGCAAATTAAGGATTAGCACAGTCGGCTAGTGCCAGTAGTGCGCTGCCTAATCTGGCCATATCTACACGAATGCGGACATTTTTGGAACAGCATATTATTTATCAGGATTCGTGTAAAAGGAACGTTAAACCACTCTGGTGATTGGTTTCAAAACAATGCGGTTTCGATGTCTGGATTCTGGATTCTGGATGAAAATAGAGCGTCAACTAATATAGTACTGAAATCCGTCCCTTTTTTAATACCAAGACTGGTCAACGTATTCCTGCAAGTGGCCCCAGCACTTTAAACCACTCTGGTGATTGGTTTCAAAACAATGAAGTTTCGATGTCTGGGTTCACTGCTTTCGTGGACGAAAGGCTGATTCCTGTAAAAAAAGTATTCGGTTTCAAAAATATAATTCAATTCATGACAGCCGAAGCAATTATTCGAAATTACTGACCTATCTCTATATTGCCAATAATATGTAAACCTGTGGAGAGGCACGTTGCACGATCTTACCTTGTCTAGTTAACGTCAAACAAGCTTTTACACAGTTAGACTGTTCACAGTCCTTTATTTTTCCGTAAGATCGTCGAGATCGAGCGCTTTGCGTTACGGGCTGCCATCTTAGATGAGTGTCAAAACTACTTAGGGGGCGGGGGCGGTTTGGGAGGAAGCGAGAAAAATGGAGGGACTGTAATAACATCACTGCAGCTCGCGTTCAGGAGGCGTGACAGGAATTTCACGCCTTTTACCATTCATTAATTAAGAAACTCCGCCAGTGATGAAAAACATGCCAGACACATTTAGCATCGATTACGCGTGTTTATAAATATCTCCTTGGGAAACAGTGATTTTATAATGTTTCTAGGCCCATTCCTCGAAATAAAATCGGCAAACACACACAAGAAAACATTTTTCTAATCAAAATACCAAAACTCCTTCGTGCTTTTGCGCAAGATGTGCCTTGTGGTATGAAAGCGTACGTTTTATGGAAGTATCGACTTGTCAACGACTTTTCAGTGTCGGCAACTTAAATTAAACCCGTTGTCAACGCAAATAAACATCCATTGTCTAATGACCAATCAAAGGCCTGCGTTGCTGGTACAACGCGCTCCGTGAACGTGAGCTGCAGTGTTGTTATTACAGTCCCTCTATTTTTCTCGTCCCCCCCCCCCCCCCCGCACCACCAGAGCTATAATCCCCGACACCCCACCCCCCCCCCTCTCGGTACATTTGAAAATCAAGATGTAGCCGTGACGGTAAGACGCGGTATATCTAAACGATCTCACGAAAAAATAGGGGACTGTGAACAGTCTATTACACAGTAAACAGTCAGCCTATTATCCTAATCACTCTTGTGAGACTGCAATGTTCAAGTCTCACTGACAAAACTGGCTTAGAGCCATTAACTCAGAAACTTGTATAGGTACAGTGCTCCTCGATCTAAGTAAGGCTTTTGATCTGAAGGATTACATTTTATTGTTATCAAAAAACAACAAGTATCATATCGCTAACACATCTCATCAATGGTTTCAATCTCATTTATACAATCGATCACAGCGCTGCTGTATCGATGGATCACTTTCTGATCCATTCTTTATCACACGAGGTGTCCTACAAGGCTCTATTTTGGGCCCGTCCTTTTCTTGTTGTACATTAATGATCTTCCACTTGGTATATAAGAAAGCTCTGTAGATATTAATGCTGAGGACACTACATTATGGAAGACTGGTACTGATCCTACAAGTATACAGCATGGCGTTCAAAGCAGTCTCATTAAAGCAGATCACTGGTTCTCCCGAAACAAGATGATGCCAAATGCAAAGAAAACAAAAAAGTAATGTTACTTATTGAAACTAAACAAAAGATTTCTCATTGTGAAAATCCGGTGCCGAATCTTCTTTTTGCGAGGCACCAAAATTGAAGAAGCTGTCAATGAAAAGCCTGGGGTGGGGGGTTACTTTAGGAATTTCTGGGTGGGGATGTGCCGCTGGTAGCCTGGAACCCTTAACCTTTACCAGAGCTAGTTCAGCGGAATTTTGCTACCCTATACTAGAGTAAACTTCCCAAATCCCCCTATCCTAGAGTAGCTGTGTACCTAGTCTAGATAAAATCTTCAACCAACTGATCAGTTTCCTGAAAAATGATACCCTATTCTAGAGCCAAACGCTCTGATTTATATACCCTATCCTAGAGTAAACTGCTTGAAAACCATACCCTTCACAGCAGTACGTACCTATATAGCCCATATATGGCAGTACCCCCCCGGGATGAAAAGCTTCTTGGCGTGATTCTATAATTATATGATCACCAAATTAATTATCTGGGTCCAGCCTACTCAAGAGGCCAGGGCCAAAAAATACCTGCCTCTTCCGCTTAGGAAATTATTATACAATGCTTTGATTAGGTCAATATTAGAATATTGCTGCTCTGTGTGGGGAAACCCTACGAATGATAATTTAAGTTAGGCTCCTCAGAATTCAAAAGCGCTAGCGTTGTGCAAGGCTAATTTTGGACACAAACATTTATGCCAGCTCAGTTGACCTTTTTAACAAGTTGGGCCGGATCTCCATTGATGATATCATAGCAATGACGAAACTTTATATTGTGTTCAATATCATTCATGGTACATGTCCTGATTATTTCGATCATAATATTTGCTACGTCAATACCAGAATTAATTATGAAACTAGAGCGTCAACTCATATAATACTGAAATCCGTCCCTTTTTTAATACCAAGACTGGTCAACGTATTCTTACAAGTGGCCCCAGCACTTTGGAATGATCTAGCTAGTAGAAACATTAGGGGTCTAAGTACCGTGGCCAAATTTAAAAATGAATCAGAGAAACATTTTTCGTTTGTAATTTTGAAAATGACCATTTTACTATTAGCAGAACTTTTAAACTTTTAATTTTTTTTACTACTGATTATTGGTAACTCTTTCCTAAAATTGTAGTCATTGTTTTTGTCTTTTGTAATTTTTAATATTTTTATATTTGTATCTGGACTACAATGAAATCTAGTAATTGTGTTATCCATTCAATTCCCTATTATTATTATTATTATTATTATTATTATTATAAATATCCGGATTCGCGTGGACATAGCTTCAACTCTTCCCTTTCGAGTCGTAAAACGGCTAGAGCACGAAGAAAGGGGGGTAAAATGAGCACAATGCCGGCCTCAGCTTGGTGACAGCCTAGTTAAACGAATTGTTACGAGTTTTTACCGACGTAAAATAAGGACCTTTACCCATTACCTATTTTAGAGTGAAGTACAACTAGGAGTTGGCCGAAACGAATGAATACGACGAGCCCGGGTCAAGACCGAGTCAGAAGACCAAGTCATCACGACGACCTCGGCAGTGGAAACGACACTAGACAAGTAAAGCACTTGCAATTAGTTTGTCGAGTTTATTTAAAGTCGTTCAGTTATAAAATGTAGGCAAATTTTCCTGAAGTTAAATTCTCATGGGCCCTATCCAAGCAAGTTCAAAAGGAGAAAGGAAAATTCATCGTCGTGTCTCGATTACTTCCTCAACAAAACGTTGCATTGGGACCGGTTTCTTGTAGTAGTCGTGCTGTGTACGTCGAAGAATTGTACTAACAAAATGTGCACGTGATGGACGTACAGTAATGTTTTTTTTTACTCATAAAGCCAATTGTTTTTCCCGCTCTAGTTGACGTCGTTGTCGTGGTTGTCCGCTTTCCGATGCTCGCGCTTCTTTCACGAATCGCTTCGCTCGCCACTCCTGAGGCGGTGGAGCTTTTCGAAACGTGGGGGAAGGGTGTGGGGGCGCTCATCTTCCAGTTACTACGCATACCCCTACTCAAATTTTCCGAAATGCCCTTTGCGTTGTTCATTGGTACAAGTAATCTTCACAGTGTTTGTCCTTTCACAGTGTCTAATGTGTCCGTAATCGATTTGTGACAATGCATCAGTAGGTAGATCATTATTTTCAGGCGATCAAAATGTGGGGGACTTCTATGGCTTAACTTTTGGGTGGCCCGAGATTCAAGAGGTTTTGCAGGGCATGTATTTATAGTTTTTATTTTTGATGGGACACAAACTGTGTAAGTGAGTTGAATCAGTGGTTTTTAGTACAATTTTCCCGCTCATCATCCGTTCCTTCAATTCAATGTAGTTAAATTGCTTATTTTTCTTCAGGAAAGTAGGAGTTAATTTAATTTATCCATTTTTCAATCAGTTTTTTGATTCATAAACGTTAAAAACGAACGATAAATCCGACGTTTTGGAGTAGTCACGACTCCATTATCAAGGAAAAATGTTTTTGATCATGCAATTACAGCATTTAAAGCGATGTGGCGCGAAAATCAACATAACAGGGTGCGAAGAATATGAAAATACTTTCGCACGAATTGAGTCTGATTGCACGTTGAGATTTGATTATTTTTTATGTCACATTCTCTTCGTACTTTGGTCATAAACTATTTAGGGGTGTTTACTGAGAACTCCCCTAGGCAAAATTTGTGAAGATTGGCGAAATCATTAAACTGTTGTGTAAATGCTAGGTTATGTTTTCCGGTTTTGAATTAATTATTTTATGTGTGCACATTATTGGAGGCACACCGCGCGTGATTTCCTCAACTTGCCAAGGTGAACAAGTTTAGTAGTTTTCAAAAGAGCTCAGCAGGACGAGGCGACCTTGTTCCAGAACTATTCTCTGTGACGGTTGGATAAAATTACACTTTTTTTCAACAAACGGCCTCTTTGTATTGTTTTCCTAAAACATTTGTCACGGAGCCATGGTGATCTTTTGGTACAACTTAAAAACCCGATCTGTCACTGACAGTCGATCTGCGAGCGACTCATTTTTATTAAAAGTGTTTAATTAACTAATGGATTTCTTGAATTTCCCCTTTGTCAGCTAAAAAAAAAATGTTTATTTTCCAATATAACTCCCACTGAATCTCGAACGAGGTCTGTAACTTTGATTGATTGGGTGAAATGCTTTAATTGACGAAAGTGATTAGTTTTATGAACGAGTCCATGCAGTGGAGAAACTTCACTGCTTGACCGTTAGATACCACAAAGATGAATACTGAAACGTCTACCAAACAGTGGAGCGGGAGCCAAAATCCTTCCCAAATGATGTCTGGTACGTAATTATGATTATCTATACTGGCTGCTGTTTATGATAAGGATCTATATTCAGACTCAAAATAAACCAATTAATGATTCAGATTTATTTACTGGACAACTCGCTTATATTCATATTAGTTTCTTTCTCAAGTTCAGGAATACGGTTTATAATAAAACTCCGTATTATTCGAGTAATTTGTTGGAACCTGCGTTTTATATATGGCCTTAAATCTAGTTTACACTGGCTTATAGCCTCTAAGCTTCGTTTTACCGGTTTCGTACTGAAATTAATGATAAAAATCACGATCAGGCTAAAATGTGAAATCAAACTATTCTACTTTTAGCTATCTTCCAAACATTTCACACTATTCAAACCTTTGCTAATTAGTAATAAAACCTTATCTCCTAAAGTAACATCGACGTAGTGTAAAATACCTTGACTTAATTTTCTCCTTAGCTATTACTTTTACCTATACATCTAAGTCAATAATTATGTTAACGATAGGTAGAGGGTAAAGGTGCACTCGAGCCAAAGGCCCACACGGCCGGAGCTTATTTCCTGTTTCCGTAGCATAAAGCATGCTTAGAAGTATTGCTACTACCCCCTGCACGGAATGCTAGTTCATCGAAGGGTTACTCCCCAGCAGTATGTCGCCTGTACCCATTTATACACCTTGGTGAAGAGAGACAAAGTGCAGTAAATTTCCTTGCCTAAGGAAACAACGCGACGGGCGAGGCTTGAGCCCCGGACCTCCAGATCCAGAGTTATATCCGCTTGGCCACACACTCCTCCATGATGTTAACGATAGTAATGAAATGTTTAGCCAGATCACCACACTCACCACAGGGGATTTTGATAACGTTCATAAAATTAATGGCTTCCGTCGTTTACACCGGTCCGGACAAATTTTTGAACGGTCGATTTTTTGCATGTGCAACCTTTTTACACGGAACCATAGAAATTCTGTTAAAGATTGCAGAACTGTTTAGACAGTCTATTTAAATTTTTGCACACTTTGCCTTTAAAAACCCTTCACGGGTTCCGTGTAAATGAACTAAAGGCGAAACCATCGGGACTCCGTTAACGGGACTAAGCAGACCACATGTCCGCACGATAAACACTTGCCTTGCAAGATAACGATTTACTTGAATTTTACCAATAGAAGACAGTTGGAGGTAAGGTTCTTTCATACAGCAGAGATTTTTTCCTGCTGTTTGGTCGACATCTGCACAATTGATGTCATTTGTACAGTTATCAGCAAAGATCTTTAAAATTTAGCAAACTTTAACTGGTTAAATAGTTACGACGATTTAGCCGGGGATTTAAAGGGGCAGCGTCTCGGCTGGCCAGTTCGTTTGGTCTCTTTTCTGTTTTTCTTTTTTTGGGGGGGGGGGGGGGGGGGGGAGGGGTCACCCCACCATTACATCAAACGTTACAAACAATAAAATGAACTTTGAAAAACTGTTATACTATTAACAATTCAAACTTTCGGAGAACCACAATTGCAATCCGTTTCAATCTTCTACAAGTTCGTCCATACTTGCATGCTTTTGTAACTTTCTTGTTGCAGTGAGCAGAGAGGTCTTGTGCCTCGCTTTCATGTCACAAAAATACATATATAATGTCCCGGATGGCAGGAACACCCCCTCCCCAGAAGCTGGAGAGATGGCACATTGATGAGTCACATTAAGCATAAAACCATTTATTTCTTTCAGAAATAAATTTCCATTGTATTTGTGTCATTTACACCTTTTTAACATTGCTTCTATTTTTCACTCAAGGACAGGGATGCTTAATTTAGACGTGCGTCGATTGATTTCATTTAGAGCAAAAATTATATGTGCTCAAGACATCTACTCAATGCCAATTTTATTTCCTTTAATTCCCTTTCCAGAGCTTCAAGAGGCATTCAGTTTGTTCGATAAAGATGGCGGGGGCTCGATATCATACTCCGAGCTTGGTGCGGTGATGCGATCGTTAGGACAAAATCCAACAGAGGATGAACTCAAAGAAATGATAGCTGAGGTGGATGAAGATGGTATGATAATTGCGGTTGACAATTAGACTGCTTCCTAACTTTAATTTTTTCATGGGGATAAAAATATCGAGTATGGCAGCCATTTTTCCTGTCACTTAAATTTACCTTGTTTTCACGCAAGCTAATTGCTTCACTTTCATGTTAAACTGACCATCGATACATCATAGGCGTTTTCCCTTTTCTATAACTTTAAAAATGCCACCCCAGGCCCAGTTTCCTGGTTAAAAACTAAAATTCGTTCCAAGATTTTGAAATATTTGTTGTGCCAGCAAGGAATAGGTCCTTAACGAGATTAATGGCTGCTTATTACATCTTCATTCTACTGCATATTAGGTTTCTTCTTTTACAGGAAATGGCGAGATTGATTTTGAGGAGTTTCTTCAAATGATGTCCAAGAAAATCAAGGAAACTGATACGGAGGAAGAAATAAAAGACGCGTTCAGGGTTTTCGACAAGAATGGAGACGGAATGATAAGCGCACACGAACTGAAACAAGTTATGGCAAACCTCGGCGAAAAACTTACGGATGAGGAGCTGGATGAAATGATGAGAGAAGCTGACACCAATGGGGATGGACACATTGATTATGAAGGTAAATAAATTGTTACAAACAAAAACATCTGATATGCCGAGGGGAATTGAGGCGGAATCAATTGCCTGTTTTCACATGAGGTCATCGATATTCGAACTAAATAAACTATCGATCCTTCATGGTTTTTAATTTCTTGACGTATAAGAGCAGATATCTTTTAATGTGCCATGACGCTTCTAAATTTGTACTGCTAAAAGTCTAAACTCTTTTAGAGCATATTTGCTTCAAACTTGAGGTAATACCTCGAAATACCGCTGCTCAAGAATGCAAAATGTCCACCTCCGGTTTACGTGCGTCGCTCAAAAACTTCTTTGCTTATGAAACCATCTTATCGGCGTACATTATAGCAGAACTATAACATACTTCAACGTCTTTTCGTTTCACAGAGTTCAAATTTTTAATGATGAAATAAGAAATCTGAGTGAATGAAAGCTCCGATAAGCTGGATTGAAGACAAGTTATCTTTCGACGTGCCAGGAATTCTGGAAATTATTGCACTTGTACTGGATGAGTGCTACCTTGAAGCAGATCAAAAGCAAATGATGAAGAGGTTATGTTGTGGACACATTTAACACGCGCTACTTACTGAACAGCGCTTAGAATCCTGCTGTAAACATAATGCGATCACTTTGCAGTAATTAGAAATTTTTCCGAGACCTATAGTTTCTAGGGCGAGGCGAAGACTGCAAGGACGATATGATACGATACGATGGAGTGCACGCGCGTGAACCAGCGTCATTTTGGCGGGAAAAAGTGATAGCCCTCGTAATTATACTACGGGTTTTAATGAAGTAACGGAAACAAGTTATCAAATGTTAGAAGTTTTATCATTTTGAGCGGATCAGGAAAGAGCTTATTACTCCCCTAAATAAAGTAATTGGCAAACCTATCCGGGGTGTCGAAATTTTTAGAAAACGGAAAAAAAGACCTTAAGTTAAAACTCGTCCTTGTTAGTCTTGATCGTTCTGGAATCCAAGGGTCTCCGTTTTTGGGAACAGACCATTTGTATAAAGTATTTTACGCTTATTTTGGCCATGCTGATCATATTATATTCACCAACGTCTAGAATACTGTAAAGCATTTTCTTAGTGTTGCGTAGCACAATTATCTTGTACAGTAAACACCCGCTAAAAAGAAATAGAGGATATTACATGGCCTCGCGGAGATACAAAATTGTCTTCGAGTGTTGAAATTTTTTTTTTTCAACTCGAGAGAAGAAATTTCGCATCTCCAAGCGGCCATGCAATGTTCTATTTATTATATAAACACCAATGAAATACCAAACCATTTCACTTTAATGGTTTTTTCGTGTGAAAGGCGCGATTAATTTTGTAGCCATAGCAACGGTGATCTGTTCACAAGTGAAGATAACAATGTTATTTTCACTTGTGAAGATATCGTGTTTTCGCGCGAAAGCTCACCTGGCATTTCATTGGTGTTTATATAATAAAATAGGTTCTTTTATTTTGGGGTTCTTATCGGCAATTTAGATTATTAAGTAGGTTTTTCATTAAGTTCTTAATTTTTATGAAAGAGATATAATAGATTGATGATTACCATAAAAAATATATAAACTTGGGTTAGGTCCTAGAAAGCACAGTATTTAATCAAAATTGTAAATTATTATAACCCTAACAAATCTGATTGCCGAATTTTTATACAGTTTGGCCAAGAGCCTTGGTTTGGTACAGTATGTTCTTGCTATACTTATGAATTAATTTTGCAATCTAAAGGTTACACTCCTTGGTTAAATTGTTTATCATAATTTAACTGTATCCGCCTGGCACATAAAATGAGCCTACTTGATCTTGCTTGTCTAAACAGGTTCTTGTACTTTTGGAAATTAAACTGGCAAATTTCTGCTAGGAGGTTCTTAATCCTCTTATTCGGGGGTGTTTATTGTATTGCAAATTGAAACTCATATTCACGTTTTAGACTACTTTTTTAATTTCACTTCATAATGAAGCATTTTGAGCTTTTGAAGTAGCGACCTTGTTTCATGTTATTTTTGACATTGTAATGATATTATTTATATCGTTTTTAATACAATCAAGCAGAGTGAAATTTCTTCGACTAGAAATACATCAGATCATAGTATATGCAATGTAATGGAAGATTTATTAACTTTCCAAACCTTTTTAGATTTCATAATTCCAAGAAAGTTAACTTTGGAATATTTAAAGTTCAGCAGTAATATTGAGCAAAGCGGCAATTTCCTTAATTTGCTGGGCTTTCAATGAATTTATCGAAATGAACCGAATTCAATTATAATCGTATATTTTCACTCATTTTAAAGAGTGATTGCGTCCTGGCATCCCAGTGAGCTTCATTTTCTTTATTGAGACGTTTGAGTCACCGCCACTGCAACATATAAATCATCTGCACATAACGTATGTAGGCACGAGCCCATAATCCGGAGCGAGCAACTCCCTAGGCCTATGTCACGGCGTTTTTATGGACCAGTTTATTTTTAGATACATTTTAGGCCACTCTTTCCCGCGAAAATAAAATCTCCACCATATTTATGAGCCCATTCAAAGTATAAAGGGAAGACTAAACGACTATTGTCGGACTATTGTTATGAATACAAGAAAATACTTAAGGGGCTAACCATTTGACTTTTGAGGGGAGTGGGTGGGGGTATGGGTGATTTGGCTCGGGTAAAAAAAAGATTTCCCCAAAATCTGGTGATAGAATTTTTTCCGGCATACAACGGTGTAAGATTTTTTTTCCAGCTTTATACGCCTTGAAAGATATTTTTTTCATTATAGGAATTTTCTTCGCAGGTATTTCTTTGCAAGAATTTTTCCCCTCGAAAATAAGTCTGCAGGACATTTTTTTTCTGAAATCACCCATACCCCCATCAAAAGTCGAATGGTAGGGCCCTAAATGGAACATAGAAGTATTTAAAAACTTTTAATGACTGGTGCCGATCAAAAACAGAATCCTACCAATTTAGATTTAAGAGAAACAAAATTAACTCGCTTCTCGAGGGATCAGCCTTGACTTCCTTTAAGAGGCCTGCAAGCTAAGGAAATGCAGACCTTGAAGTAAATCTCAACTAGTGGTCGAATTAATAAAACGGGCAACATAGCGCTTTCCCCTGTGAATTTGATAGATTTTGCAATGTTTCCCCCTTACCTTTTTCTTGTCGGTCATCATGTGATTTCGAAGGAATCAAAGGCAAGCGAGCTAAAGGGAAAAAAGCACCAGTGTATAACAAAACCATTTGTTATCGCTTCGCGCCGCTTTCAATAAGGGAGTTGAAATGAATCCTGTTTTGGAAGAGTCAGTGGCGCCACTATAATATTTCGGAGGTGACGTCATGTGAAAACGCTCTATATATAATTTTATAAACAACACAGGTAGCCCAAGCGTAATGGAAAATAAAAAAGTTTGTATTGCAAAATGTAAAACTTCTTTAAATTAATTAAAATGGGTTAAAGTTATCAGTAAAGTATAAACATTGTTACCTGTCTTTCTTTCTACGAAGTTTCAGTGCGATTAATAGTTAAGCACTATGTTTTGTGTCAGTATATAGTAACTGACAATGTCATCTGCTTCAAAAGCAGCTCCAAATTTGTTCTTTGAATACAAATTCAGCCGTGGCAACCAAGCAACGATGCTGATAACAAATTGTTTTTCTGAACACCAAGCTATTGGTCACAATATCCACCCAAACAATGTAAAAGTACGTATTAACACCATCAAGCGTAGAGTCAAGGAGGCCATTGCTATTAAACAAAGGAAACCGTCTTTGAATAGGAGTAGGGATATGATGAGGGACCGGACCTGCCAGTAATTTACAATGCTCTCTTGGGATTCGTAACTTTTCTGTTACGCAACCTGTCACTTCATAACCCTGATGAAGTACGAGTGATTCGCACGAAATCAGTATTCGTTTCATTTTAATTTTTCGTTCTGAGTTTTGGAATTTTCTGCACACTAAATGTCTTGGCCAGAGCAGATGAAAAAACTTTTTAGGTAACCATTCCTATGGCCTGCGAACGCAGACGTCACGCGTTCCGGTCGTCGCTTGCTCTTCGACCCGTAAAGCGTGGCTCTCATATGTTGCCGATGCACCTGCGACGTGGCCGCCGGTACTGCTGGGATACTGTTCCGATATGATAACAGAAGAGGCCGGCAACATTGCTCATCCCAGTCTTTAACCCAGGCATGCCTGCGAAGTTGACTCAAATTCAACTTCGCAGGCATGCCTGCGGTAGAGCTCTGCGATGGCTCTAGTTGCCGGCGGCGCATGTCCTCATTTGTCCGAGAAGTGTCCTAGGCGGTACTGGCGGCTACGTCGCAGATACATCGATGACATCAAGGATCTTTCAGGGTTTCGCTTTCTTGTGCTAATTAGGGCGTTTGTTATTCAAACCTCACTGGGATTACAAAATTTAAATATGAAAGGAAAAAAGAAAAGGATTCTTGTCGAAGTAGTAAAATGTGCAAATATTAATGGCCTATTAGCTTTCGGTTGGAGAGAGGTGATAACCGGAAATACACCTGCGTTCGCAGGCTACAATTTCTGCTTCTAATAATCAACGCACTAAAGCCTGTCAAGAGCTAATGCAAAAGACCTGGAAGAGGTGTTATAAACAAGAGAATTAAAGCTCTAGGCGTAATCTACATGAGAAACCGTTCCATTCTGTAAAAGATCTTAGTGCGTTATATCCTAAGAAAGTGTAGTCGCGAGGGCTCACGCCTAACCCTCGACCAAATTAAAAAGGGGGGGAAATGAGCTACGAATTTCCACTTATAATCCTAAAGAAAGGAGTCTCTTACTCTCTCTTAAAGAATATTACAAAGCTGCGTTTAAAATTTAGGGACTTTTTCGAACTTTATTGAAAGTAAGTGCACTCAACCATTTTTTCAAAATATTCGTATTGTTCAAGAATGGAATAAACTACCGCAACAGTAGTAAAGGCGAGAATTTAGAAACTTTAAAGTAATAATATTTAAAAAACTTTTTTTTTACGCGGAGTGTTTTCAGTTTAGTCTTTAAACTCTCTAAATTATGGTTTAAATCATTTCTCAACTTGTAAATAGTTAGTTTAAGTTATATCATTTCTGTTTCATTATTGTTACCACTGCGGGCTTCTTCATGTTCATAAATTATGTTGTTATTCGATTTTCCTACTGTTTCCTTTACACTGATGTATTTTATTTATACTTTTTTCACATAATGAATAACTAGTAGGCGTGTATTACGTAATCTTCTCCTCACTATCAAAATAGGAGTCCATTGTCGACCGAGTTTCATAGACTATTCTTTATCTAGTACTGTAGAAAGTGTACATAGCGTTATGGTGTTTAGAAGTCGTCTGAATGGAGTATATACTAGTATTCTTAGTGTGCTGAAGGAATCGTCCTATGTTAGCAAGTATCTATGCACCTGTTTTGACTAAAAAGATTAGGAAGCTGTGAATAGCTTGAGTCTACACATCTCAAACTGGTCAAATTCATTATTTAAACAAGTAATATATTTGGAAGTTTCGTGTAATCCATCCTTATTCTACTTATGTTTTTAAGACAGCTAATTTTAGGAAACGCCGTGTTTCTTTCCTGAAACATATTCAGTTTTAACCAGAAATTGTGATGAAGTTTTGACTTCAAATAATCAATTTATTCAAGCGTAATAAAAGCGAATAAAAAATTGTCAACCTTGTCAGTTTTATACATCCAATCACATCGAAGCATTTTAGCTGGGTACAGGTGCTAATGTGAGCTATTAGCTGAAAATGGAAATTACTTCGGTGTTTTCGCCGCCAGCATACAAAACTCTTTGACGTCAGAGCTAACGAAAACATTGAGAATTTATGCGAATTAGAGCGGTGTGTTGATTGCAAGAACTACTTGTTTATCAGCAGCACGCACCACAGAGAAACGTTTATGACTCTCGCAAGGTTTTCGCATCCTCTTTCACTAAGAAGCGATAAATTATGGTGGGTATATGTCGTTATCGCCGTACCATGTTCGTCCGATTTTGCACGATTCGCTGCTCAAAGTGCTTTCTCGGTTTGAAGCGTCAAAACAAACCCAAACCGTCTCAAATTATGCCTGAATTATTTTTCTGCCAGACGCTCTTTTATTTTTCCCGTTTGTCTGCACGTTTCACACTCTTCTGTTATTTAAAATCTTATTTTAGGCTGACCGTGAGCTTTCCGAGGAGCAAATAAACGGTAAGCAAGCTTGACATAAGACAGATGATCGTTACTAAAATATCTTGACAATCTCACATGTGATTTAATCTTTAGCTTTACTTATATCGCTTCAGTAGCTACCCAGAATTGATGTTTTTTTTTTTAAATAAGAAATATCGTTCGATTTTTTTCTTTTGCGCAGAGCTACGCGAGGCTTTTTCTCTTTTTGACAAGGATGGGAGCGGCACTATATCAAATGACGAACTGGAGGTTGTAATGAAGTCATTGGGACAGAACCCAACTCAAAGCGAATTAAAAAAGATGATACAAGAAGTCGACGTGGATGGTATTAACTACGTTTTTCTGATGTTAAATTTGTTTTGAAACGTTGCACCTTATTTTTAATGTAAACCAAAAAAGTGCTATGTATATTAGAGACGTCAATAACATGGTCAAACTGAAAGAAAGATCGTTATTATCTCAGTATATTTAAAATTGCTGGAACCAAGCAGTGACTGAATTGGCTGCTGTCGCGGATTATTAACAAAAACACACAGGTTTTAAAAGTCGTTCTTGGCGGATACATCATTCACATTTTATGATATAGCTTCCAAGTCGATCTAATATTTTGCTTGCCTTTGCAAAATATTTTGTGACACTGGTAAATTTCCGGGTTTATAGAGCAAAAAAACAGAGAAATTAATCTCTAAGCGAATTACTTCTCGTTGACAAACTTATTATAATTGAAACTGTTCTAAAGTAGCTAAGGCTGAAACAACGAGCAACTTTAGAACCACTTTTCGGCTGCAGTATCAGACATAAACCTTTATGAAACTGAAAATACGTGGAGAGGTCAGTTTATTTTCGTAATAAATGGCAAACTGATGCAAAGCTGTCATTTCAACTTTCATACTCGGTTCAACCAAACACGTTTCAGATTAGCATGACAAAAGCTTGTCATTGATTTCTGATTTCCACACACTTGTTCCGTTCTGATGTGAAGCCATCGATTTTCTTCTATATAGTACCGTAGTCTTGGCTATTCTATATATATTTTGAAAAGAGCTAACAAAGACGGCGGTTTCGGCCAAATTTTCCTCAGATTCGCTTAAAATGAGAGCGTTGCCCAGTACTAGGTGCAATTGGCTCGCGAGCAAAAATAAATATCTTGCCCCCAAAGCCGGGCTCAACCGCTGAGCTCATAGTATGTTACTTATCAAGTAAAAACGAACACATCAAAACCGACTGAAATCCATATAAAATCGTATACCTTTCCAAAGGCTTTTTCAATTAAGTGATCGATTATCTAATGGAGCTAAACTCACGGCAACGTAGAAGGCCTTAATTAAAAGTTTATATTAGGGTTAGTACGTACGGAAATGGGCATTTTCCATGTTTGCCTTAAAACGCCATGAAGACTTTTTGCGGCTAAGCGGCATAAGTTCAGTTTATCATCGTCCGTTGACATAAATAAAAATAATGGAATTGATAAATTAAATTCCTCAATTCTCTTTTGTTTTTAAGCCCAATTACATTAGGTATAAAGTCGACACCCACATATCTATTAAAATTTAGCCTAAGAAGCAATAGATTGTATTGCTGTTGTATACTGTTACAACAGTTTTTGATAAAAAAAAAAGACAAGATTAAGCGCTTACCCACGTAAAGTTAAATTTAATTATACTGGATAGCCTTCAAAATGACAGCAAAAACTAGATTTAGCTTTGATTTTTTTTTAATATTTATTATTTTTATTAATTTATTTATTTACAAAAAATAATTACAAATACGTGTTCTTTTAACTATTCAAAACTATTTTCTTTTTCACAGCGGGCTGAAAATAATAAAAAGAAAAAAACTGAATTCGTAAAGGAAAGAAGCCAAATTAAAAGGAAAAAGACGGAAACCTAATAAGTGAAACAGTAAAACAGTAGAGTGTAGCTTAAAGGAACAGATCTGATACCTAGGGGAAAAAAGGTCTCTCGTGATGGAAAACAGTTGGTTCAAGCTTAGATTATCCGCGCCGGAAGCACGCCAACTACGGTTCATCTTTAGTTTTAAATTTTTTGGATATCTTCAGTGGCATGACTCGCGTCCAAACGATGTGGTGCTTTTCGATTAAGGCGGCAGAAACTTAAAAACCTTTTGCTGGTTATCTGGCAAGTCCCTCGAACATTCTGTAAAAAACTGAAATTTTGATTCGTCATTTTGAACTTGTCAAAACATTAAGCTTCGAGCAAACTGCTGAAAATCGGCCTGCAATTCCTTAGTCTTATGAAAATTTTTTTTTTAAATTTATTTTTGCTCCGAAAATTAGGGTCTTTTGGGATTTCGAGAGTTTTATAATCGACATTGAGGACTCCGCTTGCGAACGTGATGTCGGATCGGAGACGGAGAGACTGGAGAGAGATCATCTGTTCGGAGAATTCCGACCAGCATACATGGGAGAGATAAACTGAATGATGATGATGATGATACGAACCATTTAAATGTGAGAACTTCATTTTAAAGAAGTCTTAATTCTGGGAATTCTGGTAGGACTAGCACAAATCATGTTCAGTTTCTTTTAAAAAAAACAAAAACATTATAGGAGGTTGTTATTTATCTGAAATATCATAAAATGCGAACTCGTGATGTCTAAAAGATTTATCAATCAATTCAATGACGGTCCGACGAGAAAATAGCTTCCTCTTGTTGATTTTACCAGTGAAGAAGGAACCCTTAAGTCTAGCAAGCTAACGATACTGCTGATCATAAACAGAAATATGAAAATAGCAACGATGGAATAATAATTATAACATAACGTGCCGCCCATCATTAATTCAACCAACGTGTTGACTATGCAAGGATAGAGTACTGCGATAAGGTCACGTTCAGTTTGAATTTATCATTGATAATTGGCATACATTATGGTAAAAACGTGAGTTGAATCGAACAGATGATATTTTCTCTCCGGTATGAATTTACTAAGTGTCTGCAAAACGAAGGGTTTGTGAAAAAAGAAAACGGACAAACACGCTCCGGAACTGGAAAGGAAAAAGAAAAGATGATCCAAGATCAGATAAAAAATCCGGATCTTTGGGATTCAGTTTTTCTTTAAGAAAAGAAGTGATGTATCCAAAAAAAGGATTATTCTTCATTTATTTCCATATAAACGACCCACAATATCAACGGTATTTCGGAAAATAACACGGCTACGGACAGTGTAGCCTCCCACGCAGGCGTTTTTAGGGGAGGGAAGAAATACGAGCTCCCCTAAAAACGCCTGCGTGGGACGCTACGGACAGCGTTGCTAGTTTGCCGATCTTTCATTGTATTCTGGACGATTAGCTAAAGGAGACTGTTTTAGACGGGCCAAATGAAGACGAGTCTTTCAGTTAGATATGCCTGGAAAAGTAAGTCTTGTAAGACGGGCCGGCGAAGTTGTGTAGCTGAATTTTGTCCTTGTGAACTAGAACAATGCCTGTTTGTATTGCAATTTTACCACCCAAATAAAACGGACAAAATTCATTGTAGTCAAACAGCTGATATATGTATTAAAATTGTTTCGTGTTACCACTGACAGTATTCACTCCATTTGGATCCGTAGCAAAGAAACGCTTCGGAGCATGTCATAGGATATCTTAAAAAATACTTTACATTACACCACCCCCCTTTAAAAATTCTGAGCAACCTGTAAAGAGCCAGGCCTTACCCTACTTGAGTAATAGATAAATTTCATTTAAACAATCGCCCCTCGCTACCTCTATAGGAAAGGTATAGGGGCAAGAGATGAGGATTTAAATTTTGGTATTAGAGTTTGAAGGGTTAATTAACCCTTAAGATTGGATATTAGAAAACCAAATTTGACTCTCCCGATAAAACTTGGAGTAAATTGCAAACGTCAAGTCAATGATTTATTATTCTCATGCAGATAAAACGCATTTTCTAAGACTCTTTGAAACTCAAAAATGGCCTATTGAAATACTAGTCTGTTGTAAGTGAATTGTAGGAAACCCAATGCAAACACAATCAAGTTTCTATAGATGCCTTCACAATGTGTTCACGCCTTTGCAATTTTCCTCTTTTGTGTTTTTGACGTCGCTTCGTCTGCCCTTAACTACTCATTACAACTCTTAATGTGTTTTCCTTCTTCGTTCACTTCCAATAGTATAGACACGGTTTAAGTTGTGTTAAAACGGAAAAAGAGTTGACTTAACATCGATGTTATATCAGATAAGATCGACTTGGAAAAATAGTGCTCATCGTTATTAGGCAAAAAGTCAAAAAATGCCAAAACGAGACTAAACGTACCAATAAAATGAAAGACATGAAGTTAATTTATTTTCATTTCTTATTTTGCACTTCATTGAAAAGATACTGGAAATTTGAGAAAACAATTAGTATGACTTTCCGTTTTCAAGATATGGAACCCTGAATAACTGTATTAGTGTTAATAGGTAATCACATGATAAATAAGCACGAGTAGAGTTTTCGGAGATCATCAAAAGTGCAGTGGGACAAGCGAGCTCCTCTAAAATTCTGGCGTATCACGGCCTTGCCCGGCGCTCATTTGATCCACTCTCGCTCGTTGTCGTTTGCTTCCATTTCAATTAATAAAGAAAATGGGAAAAGATCGAGGTCACTTGTATTCTGTGTCTACACGAAAATACATACATATAATTGATTTGGATTAGCCTTCGGCAAGGGGCTGACTATTTGGATTAATTATTAAGACCTGGATACATCAACTTAATCATGAAAGGACAAAACAATTAACCTAGACTTTCTATTAACGTCCTTTAACATTTTTTTCCCTGGTGATCGCTCGATCTCGCTGCGCGACCTCTCTGAAGCTCGCTTCTCTAGCTAAGAACTTATGATAGGTCAACTTGTAGTGAGTCTACAGTTCACCGTATTCTCAAGCTCACCTCAGTCAGTTCTTTTTCCCTAGGGAATGGAGAAGTAGACTTCGAAGAATTCTTACTGATGATGAAAAAACAAATGATGTCTCGAGATGCAGACAGCGAAATGCTTGAAGCTTTCAAAGTTTTCGACAGGAATGGGGACGGACAGATCAGGTGGGATCTATAGACAAGATGAGGTTCTGTTACATTCCTCACTCGCAAATCTCTTGAATTATGCTATACCATCACCCTGTACCATCTTCCGAATTGGCGAACGTGCGTTTGTCGTCTTTAAGAGTATCATTTTAAGTTCCTGCCTTACTTGGTCATATTCAAACGCAGCTATAGCCAGTTAAAAAGGCATTTGTAGGGAACAGAGTCCTTCTTCAATCTTTTTAAAAATGGTCTTGCCATCTGGACTCACAAATTACAGCTATGTATCTGAGGGCGGTTACAGAATGTGGCTTCAGACGGACGGTTTCTCTTTCGTATTTCCATGTACGCTTAATAATTGGCTCTAAAACGTCCCCGTCGACTGTCGTCAAAATCCACACCTCAACAGGCATTGTATTGAACAGAGTAATTCAATTTAAAGTTATCTCACTACAGGGCCGTAGCCAGGAAGAAACTACAACCGAGGCGAACACACGGTCCGTTGTACGAAATCAGCCGTATGAAATCTTCTAATATTATCAGTCTGATAAAAAAAAAAATAAAAATCGACAGTATTTGATAAAATTTTACCGAGGCGAGTGCCTCGGTTCGCCTCATACTGGCTACGGCGGTGCACTACCTGTTTAGAGGTAAAGAGACTTTTACTCTTTATGGCATGTAAAAAAGACCTTGTCTCATTTGAGACGGAACGTTGGGCGAATCTCAGGCTTACTTTGTCTAACACTGAACTGAAATTCTTCTCTAAATGTTCTCAGTCATCTTTTGTCATCTCTCGAACTCTAAATGAAAAATATCAAAGGATTCTTCCAAAGCGAAAACAAAGGATGATCGATTTTTGGTCATTTTTCAACAACACAGGAGTTTATCGAAAAAGTTTCCCCAATCTTTTTGTCAAGTTGTAATCCGTTTCCATCCAGTCCAACGAAAGCACATGCTCTTCAGGAAAGATAAAAGAGTAAAAGAAAAAGAACGTTTTCTTAATAACGTTCAAAATAAATGGCGATAAGTTGTAATATTTTCCATTTGTCTTTGTTTATAGTCCAGGCGAATTAAGAAATGTAATGACGAGTTTGGGGGAGAAATTGACCGAGGAAGAGCTTAGTGAAATGATGAAGGAAGCTGATCTCAATGGAAATGGTTTTATTGAGTTTGAAGGTACACTTAGTATTAAATCTCAGTCTGCCCTGGTAGAGTACCCTTTGGAATTCTTGGTGCGAATGTACAACCGTTTTTTCCTATTTCAGTGGAAAGTGGGCGGTTTTTTTTTGCCCGCTCTCTTTTACACAAGTAGATGCTTGTTAGATTAGCCCCTGATATTCGCCCCCCAGATTAACCCCTGATATTTGCCCCCCAGATTAGCCCCTGACATTCGCCCCCCAGATTAGCCCCTGATATTCGACCCCCTCCGATGAGCCCCTGATATTCGCCCCCTAGATTAGCCCCTGATATAGACCAATATTATTATTGCACGATGGTTTGTTTCATTGCAGAATTTGTTCACATGGTGTCAAATATTTCCAAGAACCCAGAAGGACCTCCTCAGTATTTGCTGGCTACGAAATAGTTCAGTTAGTTTAGAATCAGTCGACTTTCCGTTATCCACTTAAAATATTCAGTTTATTGAGAGTAATGTTCGAATGAATTTCACACGACGGCAACTTCCTAGATCGAATCTAGACGCATTGCGTCGTCTCAAAGACTCTTCATTCCTGGAGAAACGTGCAACGAAGACGATTAGAATATAACCGCATATGCCGCGTTTTCCGCTGCAATTTGAAACATAGAGAGGTCCAGAAATTGAAATACTGTTTCAAACAGAAAAAGGACTCAAGGGGAAAGCCACCGAGTCATTCGAAGACTGCTCTGTTGTAAAAATATTTCTGCCAAGTTATTGCAGGAGCAGGGCTCCTGGTTATTGTAAAATAGAAACTGAAGAAAAGCATTATTTAGAAAAGCATTATGCATTTGAACATGGTTCGATCGTGAGCCAATTAGACGAAGGCGCCTGGTTGCGCTTGAGATTGGGTCAAGATTGTGTCGAAATTCACCTTGGGACTGTTTCAGGGGACGAACTAATAGGACAATTGAACGATGACGCCATTTTACTACAACTACCAGAATCCTTGAGTTCGTTGTTTTCTTCTGCAAATTAAGACTATTGTTCTGTAATCCTCAGCGGGATTGCAAATTTAAAAAACAAAACAAAACCGAAATGAATTCTGGTAGTTGTAGTCCAATATCGTCATCGTGCAATTGTCCTATTTTCTCCCACTTTTCAGTGCAACTTTAACCACATCCTCAGTTAATCCTTCAGGAAATCGAGGGTGAAAGGAGGGATTAGAAGGGGAGAGATATAAATAGCCCTCAGCGACGGAGTTGCGACAGCAGCAGCAGCAGCCCATAATCCGTAGCAAGCAACATCCATGTACTTGTGTCATTTTCACTGACCAGTTAATTTTTTTAACGATTTTGGCGCGAATTTGTAGCATCTTCAGTTTAAGTCCCACGAACCAGTCAGCAACCTACCCTGAAAAGGATATTTTGGACCTTTTAATGACGTTTAGTTTTCGTTTTTCATATCCTATTTTTTGAATGTGCTCGTAGTCGGAGAGGAGCTTCCATTTTCGCGGGAACAATTATTCTAAAATGTATCTGAAAATAAACCGGTCCGTGAAAACGCCCTGACGTAGCCCTAGTTTGGGAGTTGCTCGCTCCACGCCCCCTGGTTGCAGTAATTGTACAGCGGAACCTCTATATAACGAAGTCCTCGGTATAACGAATGATTTTCTTTACCCCAGTAATAGTAAAGTGTATGAAAAATAACCTCGATAAAACGAAACCTCGTCAGTATAGCGAACAAATCTTGCCAGTCCCTTGGCCCTTCGTTATACATCGAAGTTCTACTGCGCATATGCAAACAATCAAAAAATCAACTGGGTCTCGGGTAACATAGCATCGCGTCATTGTCAGTTTGATGGTTTGATTATTTAAAAGGTAATATTTATTACTGGAGAAGTTTTCAGTGTTTTCCCGTCGAAACCTGACCGTTCACGCCAATTCCGGTATGAGGGTGATCTGACCTTGCTCACAGCCCTCTGCACGAGCTGTCTTCGACTCAACAGTTGTATCATCAATATGATCTCTAACTGATCCGTTATAAAAAGTTTAAAGATTTAAATACCAAGTGTTTATTCCAAGACAAACGATAAGTGAACTTATCAATGCACTTACCATAATGGACAATATCTTTCACTATATAGATTGACACTGATACATATTAATGCAGCAACCAGCTGACGGGTACTCACCGAAGTTATATACGGGAACGCTCCGCCCCAAGGTCTAACCCCCTATCATTTTACATACCTTTTTTAACAGAAAAGGTACCCCTTTCTTATACCTTCTACTGACAAATGGTACCCCTCACGACACAACTAATTTAACACTCTGCTTCACTTTTAACTGCTGAAAATGCTCCGTCTTTTCAATACGAATAAATCACTAAACCAAAAAGTTTCCTTGTCTCTTTCGCATCCATAAAATGCGTCTGTTAGACCCTTCTGATCCTTTTACAGACCAAAATAACAGATTTCCCTACCCTTTTATATACTTCCAATGATGAAAATCCTTGTCTTACATATACCTGAAGACCCCTTTCGGGCGGAGCCTCCCCGTATAGCAAATCCCCTGGGAGAGCACTGACGGTAGTGTTTCCCGCTTATATCAAGGTGGCACTTTTTCCTGGCAACTGTTTTTCTTTTGTGAAAAATTTACTCTTTTGTACATATACGCTACTACGTAGTCTTCTACGCATTCCCAATGTTGTGCAACTAAGTTGTGTGGGAGCATTTGTAAAATAAATCATCAATAAAGATAAAGCGAGAAAAGTACGTTGGTCAGAATTATTACCTAATGCACACCAGCCAGGAGCTCATGAATCAAAAATAGAAAGATACGGGCAAAGGATTCCTCAAAGATATAGAGCGTATGGAGGTCCCAGGTCAGGCGCTCCAGCAGGCAGAGGGGGATGGGTTCCTGGCAAAGGGGGTCAGGGGCCTGATAGTGTCCCTTTAAGCCCGCGCTGGTGTAAGTTAGTTTGCCTCCCATAGTATACATTCAATTGGGCAAAGCTGATCGCACTAAAAATATACGTGGAAATTAACTTTGAAAGACATCAACACAACACCGACAGAATACAAAACAGAGCAGGGTTCCGAGCCGTCGACAGCTGTTTTCGCCATTATTGTGGCTCATCAGGACGGTGCAGACACAACAGAAGATGGGCTGAGAAAATACCCGCTCATTCTGTTTTAAGCCTCAACGTTGAACTCCATCACCCACCGAATCATGCTATATCACGTGTCTCCAGGAGGAAATTAATTCTAAGATGTCTTGTAAAGAAAGTGTACAGGATGTGGTCAAAACCAACCCGAGAACAGTGGACAAAACCATGCAAAATGAACAGCATATCGGATCTACAGTCCAAAAATGTTATTACAAATAAAGGAACATTAACTGCAAAGGACCACAGACGATTATGCCCCAGAACGTATGATCTAAAGAAGACTCGTTTGCGCAACTTTGCAATTAATTATCATTTATTACTTCCTGCCGCGGTATAGCCTGGGCGACCGGCACAAGTAAAGAGGAAGTAAAAGGAGAAAGTCGAACCCGTGAGAACCGAGTGTCCTTCGAGTTCTAACGCGCGTGATTTTTCTTTTACTCAGCTTTCAGTCTCTCTGTCATGATAGCGTACCTAGCGTACATCAGTGTAGCATGCAGTCAGCCTAGCCTCCAGAAGTTCTCAGCTCGCTCAAACCCGGATTCGACCCTGAGCGGTAGAAATCGCCTAGGGGCTAGGGTGGCATGCAGTGAATTGGCCATTTGGGACTACATACGCTAGCGCTTTGAGACTGAGCCGGCTGTTGTGTCGAAACATTATGAGAATGTTCTCGAAACACTATCGCGAGCCTGCGCAACAACAACAACAAAAAAAATGGACGAAAAGAACATAAACACCAGCTAGAGACAAAATTTCGTCTCCCATGACAGGCCCACAGTGCAGCATCCAGTGTTAGACACAGCCTCGGGTTTGTTAGATTGCTGCAAGAGATAACGTTTCTTCTTAGACTACGTGAAGGTCTCTCTATCTATGTCCTGTAAAAGTCATCAGGGGGAAAAGCAAAAGAGTTCGCCCTTGTCACTCCCGTAAAATGCCCTCATTTTCTCGGCATCGGCCTGATCGGCTGGGGATCGGCCGAATCCCGTTTGAGATAACCCTTTAGCTATCTTTTCTGTTTTTGCTCTTTTTTTCCAGCTTCCCACCACGGCCACCACCCTTATATTGTTCTAACGTTTGCAATTTACAGTAGGCTACAAATTAGGAATAAAAGGAAAAAGAAAACAAAATAATTATAAAGCTAATAATAATAATAATAATAATAATAATAATAATAATAATAATATAAATATTAATATTAATAATACCCAAGAGATCATAATCAGTAAATTCTTACTTGACGGTATTACGAAATGGTCGTGACTAGAATGGATACTCCAAAATCAGGTATCCGCTCGGAGACTGGAACTGAATAAAATTATTTTTCGGCAAATCGCTCCGACTCTTTACGACCTTGTTGTGTTCAAAGAGATAAGTATACAAAGACTGAAAAAGGCCAAGATGAGAATGGTTACTCCAAAATATGGATCAAAGCCTACATGGAGGTTAGTTGTTTTTCACGTTCTTTTTGTAAGAATTTAGTGCAAGGAGCAAACAATGTCTGTTTAATTACAGTACCACGACTTCCGTGTAAAGCTTATTCATAGCAAAGTATCTGTTTGGATAGCTCAGAATAAGGTGGATACTTCAGAATAAGAATGGCCAAAATATGAAAGTTTTGGCCATCTGGATTATTATTACTGAACTTACCAATATAAACATGATCGTTACGTTTACAAAGAGGGTACAAATACACTCAATTATTTTGTAATTATGGCTCAGTTAATTCGAAGCTTGCTTATAGGATAGCAGGCCGGGTGGGGTGGGGGGGTACTCGACCAATATTTGGGTATAGGTGAGCCGCTGAGGGTTTGAAACCCATACCTTGTTCAGGATAACACCCTCAACTTTAGTACCCTGCACGAAATTGTATACCCTGTTTAGGACAGACTTGTGCCAAACTATATACCCTGCTTTGGGACAGAGAGGATGAAAACCATACCCTGTCCAGCGGCACATCCCAGTGTAGGCCATATAAGGGAGTACCCCCCCCCCCCCCCCCCCCCAGGGATAGCAGACAGTTGTTCAATTTATGGCTCAATTAACATAAACTATTTCTTTTTTATATATTATGGTTGATTTTTTTTTTTTCATTTTTAAGTAGTAAGTTGCTGTTTAGTTTAGTGTGACAAGAATGGATACTTTATGAGATCATAAAAACCAAAGTGACCCTCACAACCTGTGGGATATGTGGGTCGACCTTTTGGTGTGCTGGGTACAGCGTGCAAAGAAAGTGGTGTCCGGTAGCCCAGGACGAGTGGATTTGGCTGTCGGGCTAGTGAATTCTGTTATTAACTTGCCCGATGGGCAAGTGAATCTTTTGGGCAGAAATTCAAATTACAGAAGAACTGTAATCAATCCTGCTCATCAGATTTTTGGGGTGCTAGTTGAAATGACTTTCGGGCTAGTACATGCTAGCTACAGCTTGGCCGAATGGCAGGCTGTAAAACTGACTTTCTTTGCACTCTGTGGATATCTGGCACGATTAGCCAACCAGAACCCAAATCCTTTTATAGTCTTTTCTATGACCAAAAGGCCCAATGTTGGCTACTTTTGGCAAATGTAAACTATGTGATTCCAAGTTAGTCATTTTGTATTCCTGAATCTACTGTGTGAACCTTTGTAATTTCCAGTCACATTGAAGGTGTTGAAAAGGTAACCCCATTATAGTCCATCCTGTCATGAAATGTTGCCCCGTCCACAGGAAGCCCAAACTCTGAAGGAGTTTGTTGGACTTTGAATTATAAGAGAATGTATGACAATAAACAAAATGTGTCCTAAATTCCATTTTTGGACAAAAATAGAAATAAGAATGACTTACCTTGTGCTTTTTGTTTTGTTCAGCTAAAACGGCCTGGATACTCTACTTCAATAATTATTATTCATTTATCAGTATTTTAGTTATTTATTCTGATATTAGGCAGGTACTACAAGGAAACGATTTGGTTGTTCCTTTTTAATTCAGATGATAAACAACTTTGTGGGTGATAATTATTTGTAATGCACTGAACTGGGGACCTTTCTGTGCTACCAAAAAAAATCTTTAACTTTTAACGTATTTTCATAATAACTGTTGAAAACTCTCATCTAAAACAGAAGGATCAAGGCTTATTTGCTGAATCAAGGGACTGTATCGTGGAACACAGTGATTTTTAGAATTACCGCCAAAAGTAGCAGCTATATTTCCTGAAAGACTGATTATAATGGAAGCTTTATTTAATGCATGGCTAATTTCAAATTTTCAGGTGACTTTCCAACCCAGGTATAGAGGGTAGATGTAAAAAGCACATTGTGGAAGTGGAGAAAGAGTAAGAGGAACGTAAAAGAGAGGAAAGAATTATGGGATTAAAAGAAGAAATGAAAAAATGGTTGTAGAATTGTAAACATTTGAACGACTTTACTTTTATAAAAGTAATAAACAATTTATTTTACACATTTTATCAAACTCTTAGAGTGGTTTGTTTGTGGTTTTGAGAATTTCATTAACCAAATGGTCAAGCTACCCACATATACAACTGAGCAGCCAACTGCTTGGCCTCAATGAAAATGTTTTTTTTTCCTGTTTTCTTTTTGTCTTTTTTTTTCTTTTCATTATTTGCTTTTTGTCTTGAAGCCTTCTCCAGTTTTCTTCATTTCTTTCTCCTGCTGGTTTCTCTGTTTGGCTCACAAGCATTTGTCTGCAACACCCCCCGGACCTCCAACTCCTCCTCCTGTTACAGCTGCAAAATGGATATGCCTGCATGATCATTTTTGTTCCTTTTTAAATTTATGATAAGCTCACCATACTAAGTGAAAAACAGAAAGTAGCCCATAACCAGCTTAATGCTGAAGGTCTTGTCTCATCAGGAGCTCAGAAGGCAATCAAGGAAATAGGTCACAGGGAGGGGAAGGAAAACAGCTCCCCCCCCCCCCCCCCCCCCTTGAGTGGAGGAAGAGGGAAGAAAAAGAAAAAGAATTCATCCCAGGATAAACAGGATCTATTTCCACACTTTTTCAACACCATGATGGTACCACTTGGCTGAGGACTGTTGTCAGACAGTTCAGTGTGGGATAGGGTATGGAAGGCAGAGAGTTTTGGTGACAATGAGCCTCCTGGGATTTGAATAAAACAAAACAAAAAACAAGTGCAAAAATGTAACTATAAATAACTGTGCAAAACTCCTAATATTTAGGATAAATAATTTGGATTGATTCTAGAGTTTCTAGTAAATGTAAAAAGATAGCAGGTGAACATGGACGGGCTGGTAGTTGCCAGCAGTGGATCTAAGGGAGGTCCCCAGCCCTCCATATTTCTAGATCAAACCGAGGACAACAGTGCCAAGAAAATTCTTTTCTGGATTGAGCTCCTCCATACCTTAAGGTCTGGATGAGTGGTTCCTCCCCGTCACCTTAAGGTCTAGTGAGAATCCTCCCCCCCACCCCCCCCCCCCCCCCACCCACCCCTCTTATCTGAAGGTTCCGATCTGCCACTGTAGGCTCCAGGACCTATATCAGAACATATACAGAGACACTACACTAATACAATCTGCAAGACCGTTTTTTTTTTTTTAGAAACTTGAGCATATGCCTGCCTGCGCTTGAAATAGTGATCACCAAGCTACAAGAAGTATGACCTGAAGTAAATCACGTGTCTTTTACTTTTGTTAACGCTTGGAATGAACTAACCCATAAAATTACAAGATGGTTAATGGTTAACTGACCTTAACTGTATTTGTACCCTCTTTGTAAACGTAACAATCATGTTTATATTGGTAAGTTCAGTAATAATAATCCAGATGGCCAAAACTTTCATATTTTGGCCATTCTTATTCTGAAGTATCCACCTTATTCTGAGCTATCCAAACAGATACTTTGCTATGAATAAGCTTTACACGGCAGTCGTGGTACTGTAATTAAACAGACATTGTTTGCTCCTTGCACTAAATTCTTACAAAAAGAACGTGAAAAACAACTAACCTCAATGTAGGCTTTGATCCATATTTTGGAGTAACCATTCTCATCTTGGCCTTTTTCAGTCTTTGTATACTTATCTCTTTGACCACAACAAGGTCGTAAAGAGTCGGAGCGATTTGCCGAAAAATAATTTTATTCAGTTCCAGTCTCCGAGCGGATACCTGATTTTGGAGTATCCATTCTAGTCACGACCATTACGAAATCACCATGAGTGTACAGCGGAGAAGTAAAAACTGCATGCGCAACAATTGTGCGCAATATCGTATGAAAGAACGCCTGGAAGATATTAGCGTTTTCAAAGATGGATAAGCCAAATATAATTGAGCACGTACATAAACCCTTGGATTATACGCTTTTTGATGCTCGATGGATCCCTTGCAGTCCAAGATTTGTTGTACTTGGAAACTACCCACGTGGCACTGGTGCTTTGCAAATATACGAGGTTTCGAAGGGCTCTGTCAATCTCCTGAAAAACGTAAGTAAAACATCAGACATGCTGCATAATTTAAAGTAGTTCATGTAACTTGTCTGTCGCTCAGTCAATCTACTGAAAAACGTAAATAAAACATCAGACATGCTGCATAATTTAAAGTAGTTCATGTAACTTGTCTGTCGCTCTGTCAATCTCCTGAAAAACGTAAGTAATTACTTACGTTTTTCAGGAGATTGACAGAGCGACAGACAAGTTACATGAACTACTTTAAATTATGCAGCATGTCTGATGTTTTATATAAAACATCAGACATGCTGCATAATTTAAAGTAGTTCGTGTAACTTGTCTGTTGCTCTGTCAATCTCCTGAAAAACGTAAGAAAAACATCAGAGATGCTGCATAATTTAAAGTAGTTCGTGTAACTTGTCTGTTGCTCTGTCAATCTCCTGAAAAACGTAAGTAAAACATCAGACATGCTGCATAATTTAAAGTAGTTCATGTAACTTGTCTGTCGCTCTGTCAATCTCCTGAAAAACATAAGTAAAACATCAGACATGCTGCATAATTTAAAGTAGTTCGTGTAGTTTGTCTGTCGCTCTGTCACTCTCCTGAAAAATGTAAGTAAAACATCAGACATGCTGCATAATTTAAAGTAGTTCGTGTAGCTTGTCTGTCGCGAAACAAACCAACTATGCGACAGACAAGCTATGCAAACAACTTCGTAAACGTTAAAAGACATGCAAGAGAGAAACCTCTGTTCACAGGGTAATTTTATATCTTCTCTCAGTTGAGAAAAAATTCTGATTTTTAAATACTGTAAATAATGAACATTCAATTTATTGGATATATTAATTAATACTGTAAATGGTGCTCAATTTATAGGATGAGAAAAGGACAGCTCTGAAATGTGGTACTTTTGGTGCTTCAAGTTTACAGCAGAGATATTTAGCAACAGGAGATTTTGATGGGAAAATGATGATATGGTGTGTCATTCAATTAACAAATAAATTATACTGTTTACAATCCCACTAAAGTATTGGAATAACTAAATGGTTGACAGCATGAGACTTTTAAAAAAGGTGTTATCAGTATGTTAACTAGTAGGAATGGCAAAGCCATGCAAAATCACCACCAATTCCATTTTTTGTTTCACCTAAACTCCTTTTTTAGCTTTCCTATGTCCCTTTTACTCAAGACCATATCATGAGGAGAGTAGAGAATTTATGCTGTCTTTTTGTCCTTTGAGCAAGCAGCTCTCTCATTTTGCTTGCCCGGGGCTACTTCTTGCTCTTCTTAGTCAATGATTTAGTTAGCTCAGTTGCTTAGACTGTTGCCCATTGGGCAAGTGAGTTATAAAAGTTACTTGCCCAGAAGGAAAATGTACCTGCACCAGACAACTTGATGGTACTTTTTTCGAGCCCTGCCCCTACTATTTTTCACTTGATCTACATGTAACTTTTAAGATTGTGTCTTTTGTTGGCATATCATTTGCATATTTAAATTCTTACCAGTAATGTAGTACCATTTTGGTTTGATGCAGGAATCTTGAGAATACTGAGAGACCAGTCTACTCAGTTAAAGCTCATTCGCAGATAATAAATGCTATAGATGGAGTTGGAGGTCTCGGGATCGGGGAAGGAGCTCCAGAAATTGTTACTGCGAGTAGAGATGGTAATTCAGTCTAGAGTCATTTTATTTTGTCATGGTAATAATAATAATTTAAAACAATTTTAATCAACTTTAAAAATATGTTCATAAGTTGCAGAAATATTTTGAAGAAAGGATTAAGCACTATACAACATTAAAAATTATATAAATCATAAAAATACAATCACTGTGTCCTTGTGGCTCAGATGTGATCAATAACTCTTGCAGGCAGTTCAGTGTTTTAAATTAAGTTATGACAAAAGAAAATTATCTGTCTCTGATATTAAAAAACAAACAGGTTAAAAAGGTTCGTAAAAATTAAAAAAAAAAACAATACAAAACAAAACAAAAAAAAACAATAATAATAATAAGCATTCACATCCACTAGTTGTTCATGGAGCTTTACAGACGTATTAAAAATATGATATGTGACCCTTCACGCGACTTGGGGGCTTATCTAAATTTCACGCTATGCCTATTTTCACGATCCAGGCCGTGAAAGTAAGAAAAAGTTTTGGAATGTGAGTGAAATTTCTCTTTCACGCCGTGAACACGCCGTGAAAAATTCACGGCTACCGTGAAAATTTCACGCAGTGAAAAAGTTTATAATGGCCGTGAAAATATTTTATGCCGTGAAAAATTTCAGTCACCGTGAAATTTAATTTCACGCCGTGAAAATCTTCCAACATGAAAATTAATGTAAACATTGTTTTCAAAAGTGTATTGTTTAGATGTCATGCAAGCCTTTATTTGTCCAGATGAATGTAACATGCCTTGGTCACTACTTTTTGATTTTTGATTTTCTGCAAAACAGATGAAATCGCTAAAGAAAGACACCGAAGATCGCCGAAGATAATCAACAACTGCATGATTCCGTCTTTGTATTCCCTAAATTTACAACCAAAGTATCGTTTAAAATGTAAAAGAATTTGGAAGCTTTTATCTCTTCCACGAAGTTATGCTAGACTCGGTGGCGACAAGATGAAGAAATATGTAACGCATGTTTTGATATTGCGTGATATCTTTTGGATTTATTTCATTTTTACCCTTCTGTTCAGATCGTTGTAACGGCGAAATTTTGAGTATAACATTTAGCAATGAGACAAGGAACTTGAAATGGACCATGATAAATCAAGTAGAGTTTGCACGTGTGATGGATGATGATGGGGCTACAAAACTGCAGATAAGATCAGTCACTTCACTCAGCGTCACTGCAATGCGCGTCGACACAGACGGCAATTATCCCGGTTTTAGGAATGGCAGTAATAGTTAGTCTTTACGCAAAGAATTTCGCTAGGTTTCTTGAGTGAAAACCTTGCCATGTTTGGTAAATAACTGATCGTCTCTGACATCGACATTGGGAAAATTTGCACGTTGAGGAGAAGAAAAAAAAAGAGCCATGACAGATAATGTAAACAATGCAAATTGACATGAAACACACGCAGTTCCGATCGTGCATATCTATTAAATACAATACTTGCCATGAACACATAAAAATATCGACAAGAAATTGTGACTAGTTTGATTGTGATTTGTGGCTTTACAGGCCTGAACGCGGAATAGTCTGAATACGCTTTTTTTTTTTTTTTATTTTTGTCATGAGCTATTTAAAACGGCTTGAATATGCTGAGAGAAATATTATTTTTTGCGTGGGATCAACTTCCACAAATTTAGCTTGACGTGACCAGGTATTCTCGTTTTTTTCCAGTTCGAAAAGGGGCAAGAAAAAACACAAAACAAAAAAAAAACAGGTTAGATTTCATTCACCCTCGACATGTTTAATTTCACGGCGTGAAAATGTGTTCACTCTTAATTTCACGACGTGGAAGTCTTCACTGATCTTTCGCAACATGACCAGTTTCACGCCAAGAGTGAAAAATTCTCGCAAGGAGTGAACGGGCGTGGAATTTGAAATTCACGCCGTGAAAACTCTAATTCACGCACCGTGACCGTGAAAAAAATTCACGGTTTTTAGTGAAATCCATAAGCCCCCTTTTCGCATGAAGGGTCACATATAAAACATTTAACTCCAAAAATAAATCAAACCATCATTAATAAGTTTAATTTCCTAAACGGGTAGGTCTAGAATATTAATAATTTTATTAATGATTGTAATAATTATTAATTAATAATTTATTACATAATTATTTATAATTAGTATTAATAATACTATTAGCAATTATTAAATGAGGTTGAGTATCATCTGAAGAATTATGGAGATAGAAAATGGGGTTGCAGCCTTGGTGGATAACACCCTGGCTCTGAGCTGAGTTCAAACCAAAGGTTTGATTGTATATGTTGTGGTTCAATTTTATCCTTGGTTTAAATTTTATTTTCCTTTGTTTCAAATTCATTATCATTTATTACCATACCCAACAACAAAGGGAAATATAATTTAAACCAAGGATAAAATTTGACTACAACGTATACACCCGTACTCAATCATCATCAAGTAAAATATAAAAGGTAAATATCCTGAAGAGTACTTGACTGTTGATAAAGTAGGAAGTGAAATAATCCTGTTTCATGTTGAATTAATCGCCTCCTCATTTCCTTTGTAATCTCCAAGCAAGTGAGACTTCTTGTTTCATTACAAACACTGGATATTGGCCTTGCTCTTTCTCCACATTAAGAAAAATAGAATTCATCAAATTTAAAAATGAACTTGGCCAATATCCATCTGTCTTGACTTTATACCTTGCCAGGATCTGTAAAAGTCTGGGATCCTCGTCAAAAGGACAAACCAGTTGCTAACATGGCTCCAGCAGAGGGAGAAGAGGGTAGAGACTGTTGGTGTGTTGCGTTTGGTAAGCTTTAAATGTGCTTTTTTTGATCTCATTACAGAGATTAATAGTTTTAATCATGCAGTGTTATAATAAGTGGACCGGTTGTGCATGTTATACATGTACAGATGTATTCATGACTGCCTCTTTGGGAAAGTGTGGCCTTGGGAGGGATATTGACTGAATTTCTTTTAAAACTGACTGTAGGAGTCATTAGTACTCTATGTTATAAAGCTAGCTACTGACTTTTTTATAGTATTTCACCAGACACTATTTGTATATTATTAATGCTCCTTGAGCAATAATATAATTATATTTTTATCTTCTGTAATTACTTGCAATTTGCTTGGTTTTGGTAGCTGCAGTTGCCGTTATTCAGCAACATTTGTTGTAATGTGATAAGTAAATTGGCTTAAAGTATCAAGTCATTGGTCGTTGTTTATGTTACATACATGTAGTACTTCCATATCAAGGAATGACATGAGAACAATAATAGGTTCCCTCCTTTGTTTGTAGGTGATGCATTTAATGCAGAGGAACGGACTGTTGTTGCAGGCTATGACAATGGAGATATCAAGATGTTTGACTTGAAAAAAATGGCAGTCAGATGGGAGACAAACATTAAAAATGGGGTACTCTCTCTGATCCTGTTTGACATTTACTGTTTAGTAATAAAATTATTATATCAAACATGCAGTGTTTCATACAAGAAAACCACACGGCAGGAAGTGTGTTTCGGAGCCAAGTTTTTTACACACTAACATTGAGTTGTCCAGATAATTATCGGTCTGAGACAAATCAGTGTTTAGTGTTTGCATGATATAAGCTTCAAAAATAAACAATTTTTCTTGAGGAAATTGAAAGCTATAGCTTTCAAATGCTTTTAGGCTGTTCATAGTCTCCTGCCTATTTTTTCATAAGTTTGTTAGGCATCAAGTGCTTTCTGGTACCGGTGGCCATCTTGGTTGCATATATACCAAGGGGGCAGGAGTTGGGGTTATAGGAGTGAGGGGAGGGTGGCTTCATCCCAAACCATGCCCTGCTCTGTAAGTAGATTTGACACTCATTCAAGATGGCCACCCTTAATGCAAAGTGCTCGATCTCGACAATCTTATGGAAAAATAGGGGACCATGAACAGTCTAAAACATTTGTGTTAATTATTTAGGACAAATATCCAATCCCTCTTCATGGTAGTATCTTCCTCTATTTTCTCTCCATGTATTTTTGGTACAAGTATTAACGACTGACGTTTCAAACCTGTTCAGGATTTTGAATTGTCTAAAGATTACAAACTTGATGCCTGGTGGTAATCTACAAGTGATGACAAATGTCATTTGCTTTGCAGTTTCGTTACTCCTTTCTAACCAACTCAGCTGATTTTTTTTTATAAGAACATCTATTTTTTAAGTTGAACCTGGACTGTTCTTATTTTCTGGGCAGTTTTAGCAATTTCAATAACGGAAATCTGATAACTCTTTTTCAGCTACATAAATATTTTAAATCTGATGACAGGAAGCGCGTTTTAGGATTCAATGTATCGCATTACACTGAGTCTTTAATGTGGCTTCACCCCATGCATCATACACGAGAGTTCACAAAGTTCAGTTAATTTCTTCTAAAGCCTCTTTCTCAGGCCAACCTCCCCTTGCCCATTTTGGGAATGTGTTTAAAGAACAAAATTTACATGCACTCTGATTCCATGTAAGACATTATGAAGTTCAGATTTTCTGGATTTAGGAAAGTAATAGGAATGAAAAATGAATATTGTTTTTCTCTGAGACTCGGATATGTTCTTAGTATGTTCTTAATATTTTGGCAAATTTCAGGCTGAACATTCTTAGAATCTCCATCCCTTTCCCATGTTTTATAGGTCTGCGGTGTAGAATTTGACAGAAAGGATATCATGATGAACAAACTAGTTGCTACTACACTGGAATCTAGATTTCACGTGTTCGATGTGAGAACACTGCACCCACAGAAAGGATTTGCTTCTCTCTCTGAAAAGGTGAATCATGATTAAATGTTTTTACGTGTGATTCGTAGTGGAGTAATCACAGTCTGGGTAATTGAGGTTTTGACTCTACTAATAATATTTCGGACAGGTTAGGGGCTAGACAACTAACAACTGGGTCACTGCACTCCTGATGGGTATTTTCAAGATTATGACTGTTTGCTGGTTGGCACTGGAAATGGGCAAAATGAAGCCAGGCCTGTGGTCTAAGTATTAAATATTCAGTCAAGCAGGCAAGGGGGCCAGTGACTTGCCCGTTACGATTTCATGATTCACTACATTCCCACAAATATAATTTGCTGTAACAAATCCTTTGCGTGGTTAGAATGGCTGGATAAAGTGTTGTTGTTTCATTGCATTACTGGTTAAGACCTTTAGGTAACCTGTCACCTTATTCTTAACTTTCTTAGGCTCATAAGTCAACTGTTTGGTGTGCTAGACATCTACCTCAGAATCGGGAAGTGTTCATGACATGTGGTGGGTCTGGGTCACTGAATCTCTGGAAATAGTAAGTACTTGCTATCTTATTGCATGGCTAGACGTCAACTTATGAACTTGTGTCTCTATGATTATCTCCAAAGAAATTGAGTGAGCAGAGTGATCAGTTCTTGCCTTTTTTTATAGCTTATTACCGGTAATAAAATAATGTTATAATAAAGTTCACAAATTTCATTTATGGTGCTGTGTCTTTAGAGGTAAAAAGGGTCATTTCTAAGATTTTTCTCACCAGCAAAATAAATTTAATAATTATTACATGAAAATCTATACAGCTGAAAATGACCTTAGACAGAGTTTATGGGGGCAGTAGAGTACATTTTTGTAAGCGTTGTGACAAATTCACAAGGACACACACACATTAGATTTAGACAATGTAGTAGTTGTCAGGACGTTAACCGTTTTCTATGGTGTATACCACCAGTTCAGCTTGTGTCACCATTAAGGCCAGTATGTAGCACTGTACAATTACGGGACATTTTCCTTGATAGAGATTTGTCCAGATTTCTCCTGTTTTCTGAGTTGTACAGTACGAGCAAATGTACCGCGTACAAGATATGTTTGTAATAAGTGGAGGATATTACATGGCCGCGCGGAGATACGAAATTTCTCTTCGAGTGTTGAAATTTTCGTGAAGATATCAAGTTTTCGCGCGAAAGCTCACCATGTATTTTTTTTTTTACTTTAGCTCTTATCCTGACCAGCGGGTGAAGAAAGATCCTGATGACTTGGAAATGGGCGTCATTGGTTCAGTTTCCTTACTTCAAAATGCTAATTTATCAACACAGCCAATCACATCCTTCGACTGGAGTCCAGATAAGGTTAGTAGGGCGGATCCAGAAAATTCAGAAAGGGGAGCCGGAACACTTGCTACACTGCAGCTTTCTAAATGGATCATATTTATTTTATCGAGAATTCTGTTAAACAGGGGCCCATAACCCGCGTGGAGCTAGCAACTCCCATGCTAGACCAATGTCATGGCGATTTCACGGACCGCTTTATAAGTATATTTTAGAGCACTTTTTCCCGCAAAAATGGACGCTTGGCTCCGTCTGTGAGCGCATTCACCGTATCACTCACACGTGTCACTTATCCCGTTGTCAATGACCGTTGGGGCGCCACGGACGTTGCAACCCTCTCCCTCCATTTTATTTTGTTTTCAGCTTCTCTTACAGCGTCGCAAAACTTCAACCATGTCCATTCAGCGATGTTCTTCTCCCAACGCTTCTTTTGGCGGCCCCTTTTTGCCCCTCCTTGCACTGTTCCTTGTAAAATCGTCTTGGCAAGCCCTGATGATCTTGATACATGCCCAAACCACTTTAACTTGCGTTTCTTTACTGTGGTTAAGATATCATCATGGAACACTCTCTATCAAAAAAGAACACTAAACGGAGGATCTCAATGGGGTTAACCGTCAGACGTCAAACGGCCTAAAATTTAACCGTCAGCCCTCAAAAAAGGTAATGAATTTTTTACCGTCAACCGTCAAAAATGCAGATTAATATTAATTGGAAAAAGAATTAACCGTCAACCGTCAAAGGTACCACCCCAATGAGACCCTCTCAACGTTGCTGACTGGTTTGTGGGTTTTAAAAGATATTTTAAATGCGCGCCAAAAATTCTAAAATTTAACCGGTTTGGTCGGTGAATACTTCATGACACGAGTACTTGGAAGTTGCTCGCTTCGAGTTATGGGTAGTCTCCTTCGCAGCCGCTCGGGCCGACGTCATTGCCTGACTCCGCCCGAGCGTCTGCGAAGGACACTAGGTTATGGGCTCCTGTTATAAAATGATTAAAACTTTTCACAGAAAAATGGGAGGCCGTGGTGTCCTCGGACTACAACTAAACCCGCCCATTAGTAGCTGTTGCTTTAACTATTAGTGAACTTCCACAAGAGGGCCTCATTGCGGTGGTGGCTTTAAAACATCTTTTTCTAAAAATTTTGGGCCAAGAGAATGATGATGAAAACGAAGAAGACGCGTATTTTCCGCGTCTCCTCCCAGTCTCACTCTCACTCTAGTCCTTTCACCGTCACTCCAGGCCTTTCCTTCTTCTGCTCGCGCACGCGTTGTTAATCTAGCTAGATAAAAAAATACGGACTGTTTTGCAGTTTACCCGTAGATAATTACTTTCGCTTTTAATACGAGAACAAGGCGTAAGCCAGATAATTTCAAAATATTGACTCTGTTATGCTTTGACTTTACAGGAGGGCTTGTGCGTATGTACCTCACTGGATCAGAGCTTAAGAGTGATCATTGTCACAAAGCTAAAGAACGTTTGACAACTAAGATACATGATGTAATCCTGCGCATTCGTCATATACACAAGATCATTTTTACAGAGCATTGAACTTTTTAAATTATTATGTAAATACAGTATATAAATGTTCATTGGTAGTTTTCTTCCTAAAAAAAAAAACAAACAAAACCAAACAACAAAAATTAACATATGCATTTTTTTTTCAAGAACTTTCATGTCAGCTTATCACTTGATCAAGGAAAACAGTTTTCCTTGACCCAATGTCTTGCTCTGACAAAAAAAAAAAACAAAACAAGGAAAAAAAAAACAAAAACTTGCTCTTTTACTTTGGAAAGCTTAAAACTTGTCAAGTTTCTTCACTTGCAAGTTTTCGTGGCAAGTTTTTTATGCTAGGTTTACACTAGAGGAAATTTTTCCGGGTTCGTGACGAACCTGGAATATTGTGGTATCGGATTCGTTTACACGCAGTTGTTCGAATCCGAACGCCTCGGCCGGTTTGGTTGCGTGCCCGGAAATTTTGCATTCGGAATCGAAAGTGCAGGTGAAAGTGAATACTTGGTAGTCGAATGAATTAGTTGAATGAATTTTATCGGGTTAACTGTTGCGTGTTAACGCCTACGAATCTGAATAATCTAAATGTAAAAAAACCGTAAATGTTTATGAATTTCGTCTAGTGTAAACCAAGCTTCATTTTCAAGGATTTTTGTTTTATTCTAAATGCGGATTTACTTGTGAGTTGATTGTGCGGGGCGAACCGTTTGACTTTTGACCAAGAATGGTCATGTACTTGTGAGTCCACGATACGACGTCGATTAGCCGCAAAGTGCGGCTTCGCGAGTCAAATGTGTTTGAGGTTAAAGGAGGAGAAGAAACTGCTGAACCTCAGGGTGTGGCCGATGCTGAGATACCCCATGACAACTTTTCAGCCACATTATTTAAAACGTGTTTGTTTTAGTGAAGAGAGTTAATTGCTAGTTCACACGCAAAGCTACTGAGAAATGGCTAGCCATACGAGTAGTCTGCTATCCCATATTTTTCTATACTTGATGTTTCCCTTACTAAAATATAGGGCATTCTCGACCCCAGTGCTTACGCTTCTAACCGTCATGCGCAGGAAAGCTCTGGGGTCGAGATTGAATGAAGGGCTACTCCTAATCTTTGACGTAGCCTGTAAATCTAGTCTCTACATCTGATCAGTATATGAGTCTTGAATCGTGGAAAGGAGTTGTTTTTCCCTCCCTTCTTGCAGGTGATGTATGTCAAAAAGGGCTAATATAACTTGCCTATAGGCATAACTCCAGGTGCGTTTTCGTTTTATAGCTTGCTTGGTTGAAAATGTTCTCTACAATTAACAAATCTTTTCTTTTTCTTTTCTTTTCTGTTTTTGTTTTCCTTTATTCTTTTCTTCCTTTTTTTTTAAAAAAATGAAGCACGAAAACACCTGGACAAACCACCAGGCCCAAACAACGGTTTCCTTCTACATACATTGAAAACACTTAGGCTATCCTGAGTACTTTTAGATCTCTAGCTAAGAATTGCATTCTAATTAAGTGGCGCCATAAAATTTGTATATGTCTGGCCTTCCTAGGGAAACTTTATTCTTTTCGAAATTACAGGGGCTTCAGAATTTTTTCCCGGAAATTTTAGATGCAACACACCTCTAAATCCGAAAATTTTAGTTTTGCTTTTTACTAAGAAAAACAGCCTAACCTGAAGAGTGAAATGTGAAAAATTAAACTTTTGAAAATCTTAGGGAATAGATGAGCTTTGAAAATTGTTTAAGCAATCGCCCAAAAACGTCTTCCGTGTTTGACATCGCCTGATATAAAGACGACAGGGGTTGGGAGAATTCGAGACAGTTATGCAAACCCGAGACGAAGACGAGAGTTTGCATAACTGTCGAGAATAAACCAATTCCGATATATTGAAATTCATACTTGGCTGCGAGGAAACTTTTTTTCACGCCTTTTTTTTCCCGCCTGTTTAGACTTTCCCTTGCCCCCACCATCTGCCCCTGGGTCTACGAGGATGCGAGGCCAAGCCACAGAGCCAAGTATGAATTTTAATATATCTTCTAACCTCCCAACCCTTCGAGTGTTTACATCAGGCTATACACTCTTTTTTTTATAAGAATATATTTTATAAGAATATCGAGGCTGAAATTTGCGAAATTTTAAGAATATTTTGAGAATAAAGCCGAGGCTGAGATTTTGAAAAGGATAGATATAATTTTGTGTGTTGAAACATCTGTAAATACAATACAATTTTATGTTTTTAACTTAACCGTATAAAATTATTCCCTTCTCTGAACGGCGAAACTAGCCACCATACGAAAAAACCTGCACTAGCCAGCTGACTAGCTATAGCAAAATGTTCAACGCTAATGACAGTTCGATGAACCGTACATGTAATACATGTACATATACCCCAATAAATTCTAAAACGGAAATGTCATAAGCTATAATTTAAGAATAATACAAGAATATTTTCAGCCTAAAATCGGCAGAAAAATAAGAATATTCAGCCTGGGCCGGAAAAACAACATTCTTATAAAAAAAGAGTGTATGCAAATACAGGAGAAAAGTTGTCCTATGCTTTTATCATTTTATTAATTAACTTTAACTTTTTAAAAGCATTGCACGCAAGCCAATGTAAATGTGCTATTTTTTCTGCACTTCGAAGCATTTACGATTGATTATGCAATTCGCATTATTTTATTGTGCCAGTAAACAAAAGCTCAATTTAAGATGAGAAAGTGCCTTAAACAATATTATGCACCTGCTGGCAGCTATTTGTATTTCCCTCAAGTTATTAACAGTAACACGCAGCCTGGGTGAATACCTATAAATTGTTAACTGTTCCAAATTTTGGTAACCATTTTTCTTTTCTTAGACAGTAACGGAAAACCACCATGGTTTAAAAGCGTTACTCGGCCCCTCCAGAACGGCAAGTGTTTTAGAAACATGAAAATAAAAGAATGATAGAAAAATAAGTAAATTAATCTCTCACTAGGTGTTCTTACGTCAACTTACAGTTAAGCCAAATAATAAAAATAGTAATCTCTAATTATTTTGGCAATTTACGTCAGTAAATGATGTAAGACTCCGGTTCTTCGGCCATCGCTCGGCCAGCGCAGAAAAGCCACGTAGTTATTCATGTGCGCCGACAATATAAAAGTCAGCGGCTAACATGCATTGAACAAAACAGAAATTGAAAGTGGCAGACGCGGAAATGATGGCTGCGAAAAGAGTATTTTCAGTCATAGTTTTTATGATTTTAAGCACGCTTAAGGAAGTACAGAGTGACGAAGTATGGCAAAAAGAACAATTCCCAAACCCAGCGAGAGATATCGAAGCCTGCGGTCGTCGAGGGAAGGTTTCGTGGATCTGTGATCCCGACAACACTCTCAGCTACGAAACTGCTAACAAGGTCGAAGAGCTTCTGTTTTCTGTAAGGAAGAATACAGTTTCAGGTTGTAGCACTAGCAGCGAAAATCCTGGATTTCAAATTGGTGTTGCAGTTATGAAGAAAATGCGTGGCGTTCCAGATGAATCTATCGCTGTTACAGCTGAAAATCTCGCTAAACACTTGCATGACAGATGGGGAGTTGGAAACGCGGGATGCGATGATGGCGCGGTTCTCTTGCTTTCGATCACAGACCGACAGATTTATGTGTCCACCGGAAGAGGAGCAAAGGAAAAGTTGACAGATGACCAGATCGATGTCCTTATCGAAGAAATAAAGCCGTACTTGAAGAAGCAAAAGTACGACCAATCTGTAGAGCTTGCGGTTGTAAGGATGGGCGAAGTTTTCAGTGGAAAGGTTTTAAAACAGCCATTCGACTACGGCCTAATAATTTTCTCCGTCATATTTTTTGGGATCGCTGGTTTTGGGCTGTACATTGCATTCAAGAGTGAAGATGAGCGTTATGATTGCACCACAAAACTGGAAAGGATCCAAGAGGAGCGAGACAGAGCTAAGCATTCCCAGAAATCTTATGCAAGCAAGTCCTGCCCCATTTGCTTGGAAGAATTCCAGCCCGAGATCAAAACCAGACTGCTAGCGTGTGGTCACAAGTACTGCGAGCCCTGCTTAGTGAAGTGGCTGGAGGATCATGTCACTTGTCCAATATGCCGAAAGGCAGCGGACGGACGTGGTGGCGACGATGGGGCCTGCCACTCATCTAGTACCTTTGATTTCACTCCTGAGCTGCAGTTCAGACTGATGATGCTTCAGTTACAGCACCCATTTTTCATCAACAGCAGCATGGTAGACAGATGGAGTAGCAGCAGCTATACAGGAAGCTTTCTGTCTGATCCTGCCTTTTCCAGATCATCCATGCCTGGTGGTGGTAGTTTTGGAAGTGGGAGTGGATTTGGTGGAGGTGGAAGTAGTGGAGGTGGAGGACGAGGGGGAAGCTGGTAGAGTAAGATTGCCAGATCATAACTGATCTAGTAAAACTAGACCCTGAATTATACTCTAGGTTCCACTCAGATAGTAAAATCGAGACCACTTCAAAGAATGAATGACAGTAATTATTTATTCCTAAAAAATCTGAGATTAATGTACCCCTGAAATAATACTACCATAGTACTGGTAATTCATTTATTTTGCAAGTATGCAAAACAAAATACCTATTAAAAAATCAACAGGATAATAAAATGTTTTAAGATCTGAAGTGCACATGATCTTCATCCTGTGTGTGCATATTAAAAAGCCTGTTGCACACACAGAGGAATCCTGAGTTTTCAAGCCTATGGGGAGTAAAGAAATACTGTTTTGAATTATCAAAGAGCTGTGTTTGGCTGGGCAAGGGAAGACAGTTTTGGCTTAAAGTGAGGTTTGACAAGCCAAGGATTTGTAAACATTTGTGATTTAGCTGTATCATTATTACTATGTTTCATGGTATTTGTGCTTCTGACCTAGCACTGAGATGTAGTTACAGTGTATGTAGTAAATACTTTTATGAGTTGTTTTGCGTATGAATGACTGTTTTGCAGAAATGGAATGAGAACACTGTGAAAACGAATATTTATTGTTAAAGCAGTAGTATTGATAACTAAAGATCTTTAACTAAGCAGTTTATTAAGAAATAAAGATCATTAAAATACATGTTTCTTATTTTAATGATTGTTGCATTTTAATTTAAAATGTCTCATGTGAAGAAGATTGAGGTTCCTACCAAGTTCCATCGAGGGGTTGCATTTCGAAAATTGAAAGACGCGTACCGCGAAAAGTGTAACAGAATTATTAATTTTTCCGGGGCACCATATATGGTGCTTGTAGTTGGTAGGATTTCTACACTGACGTCACTTTGCTACAAGAAAAAAGGCATGGCTGCTAAGTTGGCGTCTTTCTCGCATATAAATAATTATTTGTAAGTCTGTGTTGCGACTTTTACTGTCTTTTAGCTTCTAAACCCATTCCGAAGCTGTTTTGGTGAAGTTTAGGACACAACACAAGGTGAATTATTTCGAATCTCTTCAAAAAGAGGGAGTTTAGAACACAAATTGTTTATTCCCATACATTCTCTAATAAAATTCATTTTAAAGAGGATCATTGCAGTAAAAGATGGAAAAGAAACAACAGGAAGTGAAAAGAAAGCCTGAAAAAATGTTTGAGTTAAAGTGTTTCTTCTGCAACTACTTAAGACGCATGTTTAACTACGATGATCTTTATATTCATTTCTTCATTTTGAGGTTCAAATATATGAAATTTATATACTCATTGTCTCAAAATTTAATTAGCCTGTACCTACACAGATCACCCCCTATATTTTCCTCTTCAAAGTCCGTCGAGCGCGCTGATAAAAAATAAAAACCGCGGGGGATTTTTCTTTTAACGAATAGAAAAATAAAACAACGTCTGTGTGCAGGCGAAAATTCAATTTCTAAGTATTAAACAAACTCCCATTGGGTGACCTGTGGCCAAATAGGCTGTTCAGTACATTATAAGAGTCATATATGACGTACAGCGCTCTCTTGAGCAGCCGCTGGTTAATTGTCCACCGATAGCCGTCTCAACTTTGAACAGCTGAAACCGGAAGTCGTTCAAAGTGTGTTCAGCTGTTGTTCAGCTGTTACCTCGCAGTTGCTGTTAGCGAGCTGTTGATTTTTCTTTTCATTACATTTCAATAATGATAAGGCTAAATAGTACTCAGGGAGCTATAAGAGCAGGTAAGTGAACACTGCAGATAGGTAAGTTAGAAATGATTTTGGTTTTGGACGAACTATGATCTGAAGCGAAAGAACAGACATTCGATGTCTGACCCCCCGTGCATGCTACAATTCATATTTTTCTCACCAAAGACAAAATTTCGTAGATTAGGTGGAACTTTGGCCAGCTGTGGTTCAATTTTAGAGGTTAACTTTTGCTTATGAGTACAGATAAGAAAGCCTCTTTCTTTCTTGGGCGGGATCTTGATTTCATTGATAGTTTGCGCGCCAATTTTAAATTTCACTTGTTTTAACTACACACATTTTATACCATGCCAACCAAAAGAAAAATTCTAAAGAGACGAAAACAATCCTAAGAACAATGCTTGGGGCAATAAATGGCGATATGGAAATTCATCCTATGAAGATTTCTGAATTAAAGGTAATGTTTTCCAGAAATATAAAATCAAGAGTCTCATTGAGAAATTCTAAACTTTGTTTTTGAAGTACTAATTGAAGCTGACATTATCTGACTCATCAATCCCATTTTGAAATTCATAGTGACATTTTCAAAAGATTACCAAAGAGCAGTGGTATCATGTAAACGCGAAACAACCACCCGTTTCAGTGTGAAATTGGTCTGCCGGTAGACTGGAATGAATAGCGCATGCACAATGTTGGCAATTTTGAATCACACATGTATGTCATCAACATGAAATGACCCAGTCATCATGTAAAATCAAAAAGTCATCCCATTATGAGACTCGCACCGGTGCAAGTTTTCTCATGCAAACATCCCCTTAGTGTAAATAGGGAAACAATAGCATAAGCGCATGAATGACGTCAGAGTGACTAATTTGCAATTTTTGTCAGAGTTTTGTCATTTTTCTCAATTTAATGACAAAGACAGACAAACATGACAAAAGTGAGGAATTTCTTAATGTTTATTTCAGTTTGTTTGTCCGCATTTCGGGTCTATAAATAGTAACTGCGCACAGCACTTTTGAATCAAGATTGTAATGATGAATGGGATATACCACCTGTTGATATTATACTGTTATGCATGAGCCCATGAGTTGGGTGATGTGAACTGTGAGGTAGATGTCGAGGCATGGGGATGATTATAATGCACATTTGTGTAGAATCTGTTATGTTTTACTGAAAATAAACATGAGAGTCAGAGACCTGTTAGCTACAATCATTTACTTGTGTTTTTACTGCCTGAAAGCAGTATTTTGTATTTTATTTTTTACCCAATCCTACAGATAATAAATCAGTTGTACAATATTAATTAGTGCAAGGTTGTTTAAACTACACGTACATAATGTTAGTAAGAAAAAAATTTAGAATGGAGAAGGGCACATAACCATATAGTGAAACTAATTATGGCCCCTTAACAAGATTGACTTTATTCTATTATTAATAGCTTTTTTTAGCTTTGTTATTCATTAAAACACAAACATGCATGCACGCACACACATGTACACAAGTCAATATTGAGCAAAATAATATTTTGTAAGTGCCTTTTTGAACAACAGGGACTCTTACATGAAAAACTTAATTATTTAAACTCACAAAAAGGCAACAAATAACACTGAACTAGCCAACTTCAAAGACCCAGCCATCATCATCGGTGACCGGTGACCCTACTGGCAGTGCAGATAAGCTGAGTGCTTATCAAGACCACCATGTAACAGGAATTTATGTTGACGGATTTGGGAAATGAGATATGCCACCATGTCCTCTCATACATATAACTAGTTGTCAAATGGTGTGCCAATAACTCAAGAACAATCATTCTCTCGGCTCAGTTTAAGGAGAGTGCAGGTCTGCACAGAAAATTTTGGGAGGTCACAGGCTCAAGCGCTGGCCAGACGACTGACCATGCAGGCTCCAATTGTTTAAAAGATGGTTAGCGCTACGGTACACACCAGATAATTAAATCACTACCAAATGGATAGGTATAAGGAAATGAAGAACATTATTTACTGGATAGAATGAGATTTATTTGGCGCTTTAATATTTAGTGCTATCCTCCTTGGCTAGGTTGTTCAAAGCTGGGTTAAGATAACCCAAGGTTTATAGTCTGGAATTTGAATTTAGATATCAAAGCTTGATAGCAAATTCAGTTTAATTCTCTTTGTCTGCAATTTGTTGAGAGGATTCTCTAACTAGAAGAGAAAGTTATTGGAGAAAATGCTCTTGAACAGAAGAAAGAGAAACATGATTTAAATTTAATCCCAGGTTAGTGCTAATCAGCCTTTGAACAAAAGGACCCTTATGTTCAACTGGGGTCAGAGTCTAAACTGGTATGATATTGCTGGTTGTGATAATTAGTTCAGATGACTGCATCACTAGACGGTGAGTTAAGGCATTGCATTGTCTTCTTTGTCTGTTCATTGTCAATAAGAGGATGTAAAAAAGCCTTGATTTAATTTGCTTCCATTATTATACCCAAACTCTGAAGTTCAAAAGCCGCCTTCACAATAATTGCATTTTTCACTGCTTTCAATCATAATTATGATTACAAGCAACAAACCTTAAAACACAGAAATGCACAAAATGGATTCAAATCAACCAATCAGAATTCACATACAGTGTACCATGAACTTTTGAACTCCTTGAAATAGACTTCTGTTTCCTAAGAGGTCTGCTACGATGATTGATGGCAGCGAAGAATGCAAATTTTAATTGGCTATTGAAGTTCAGAATTCACTTGTTTTTGAAAAGCACAGTAAGGCAAATTTATCTTTCTTTCAATAAGCATACCATGGCCACTCAGCATGTGTATTTTTGTAGAGCTTATAGATTCAAAACCCAAATTATAACTTGTTAATTAAATTACCCAACATCATTTTATTAATTAAAACATAAATATAAACATAGTTTTACTCTGTAAAGTTCAGTAGGTATTAAATTAAAAAGCTACACCTTTTCTGATCTCCCAGCTTATGATATATCTATTTCTGAATTTCACTCTTCTTACTTTTTATGCTAGGTATCCATCGGCACTTTTAAGATGAAAAGCCAAGAGGACAGCAAAGTTAAGTTAGATCAACTCAAGAAGCATGGACCACTTCCTTTTCCTGAGATCTTATTGTACTGGGTTTTGTGGATCTCAATGTGTTCATACTCTATGTATAACATCTTTATAGCCTCACGAGGTATGGCATCTCAAACTACTGTGTACATGTATGTATTAATTGTTCCAAGGATAAAATGGCACCTGTCTCAACATTTAAAAACTACTCCAAACCATTTGGAAATAGGCATCACTTTCTCTATAAAACACTGGCTTCCATTAATTTAAGGATAGTTATTAAGCTTCCATCTCCATATATTTGACCCCATACCTGGTTTCTGCTCTCAGACGCATGCTTTTTTAAATTTGTTAAGAAAAGACAGTTAATAATATTAATATTATTCTTTTAAATCAGTAATGTTTCACTTTGAGGAGCACTTCAATCAATATTTAGTAACATTAGATCACATTATGTTGCTCAAATACTGACTGTCAACTCTCATGAAAACAAACACACTGGGGTTGGCGCTTAAGCTGTCCAGTTTTAGCTAAAACTTTGGGACCCAAAACATTACAAATATGTCACACCTTGCGAAATATTTCTCCACCTGTTTCCTAGATGTATAACCACGAGGTTTGCAGTTCCTATTTGCAAATACGTTTGGTGTTCTGTGGTCACTGTAAAATTCAGTTCATTTTAGGTATATATACAGGTACTCTTAGTTGTATTGTAAAACTCCCTGATGAAGTGTGTGCTAGACACACGAAACATGTACGAGACAATAAAACAATTTTACAACTCAAGAAGTTCACAGAAGTGCTTCTCACTAGTTTATCATTTTTTAAAAAAATATTTTAAGAATATTCTGAAGTAACTGAGGGACAGCAAGGTGACAGGCTGTTTTAGGGGAGTGATTATATAATGTGTTTATTGAGGAGGGGGTTCATAAATATTTATGAATTGAGTGTACTTCCTGGTACTTGGACTGCACCACCTCTACGTGTAACCCCCCTCCCCCACCCCCCTGTTTCCTTCTTACCTGGTTCGTGATTTGTGTACCTGATAAAGCATTATTTTAAAACTTAGTCTTTAACTCTCTGCTATAGTCTGTTGCTTCAAGGTCTGGGGGTTGCTCTTTGGGTAGGGATGTGCTACCGTGACCCCCAAACCCTTAGCCAATACCAGATCTAATTTGAGTAAAGTTTGCTAGACTAAACTCCACTAACCCATTCCAATTCTAGAGTCGCTATTCTCCAAAACTACTTAGAGTCAATTCCCTGTTTCCCTTGCCCAGACTAAAATCTTTAACCAGTTGATCATTATTTTTCCTGGAAAATAAAAACCTATTCAAGAGCCAAACTCTCTGATTTGTATGCCCGATCCCAGACTTACCTGTTTGAAAAACAGGGCCGTGAGGAGGGGTGGGCGCTTATTCGAGGCTGGGTGTTAATTAACTTTTTCTGCCTCTAGGATGGGTGCTTATACGAGGTGGGCGCTAATTCGAGGTTGGGCGCTTATTCGAATAAATACGGTATTTTTTAGTGTGCTACGGGTTTTTTTCGTACATAGCCCGCTTCCCATCCCAATGATAGTAGCAGCAGCAAACGAGAAAAATTAGGTTTTCCACTCAGGTAAAATATAATGCAAAGTAAATGCAATAAGTAAAATAGGCAACAGTCTGAACAGTACATGTGAAAAACAGTAGATAGACCTTGTGTTGGCGCTGCGACCACAGAAAAGTGCAATTGAAAAATGGCAGACTTAGCTTAGTACATCCACTTTATTCTGTTTATTCGATTTTCACCCCAACTTCAACTTGAATATCCATTGTTTTCAATTGCCCATCTTCAGCATCTTGCTGCATTCAGTGTTCACTCGTTCACTGGCTGCGGCTTTGCAGTCGCGAAATCGTATGCACCTGCCGAACCTTTCGAACCTTTGTTCGGATTGCTGTGTACCTTAACTTTCACTGCAAAACGAAAATGACACAGCTGATGATAAACAAGGAAAAAAACACAATCAGTCTCAGAAGTCTCACTGCAGCCTTGCAACTTTTAGAAAAAGAAACAGCTGAAGAAAGATGAACCCATCAGACACCTGAGACACATTCATTATAGCCAACTCATCAGCAGACTCATCAGACTCATAGCCAGGCCAACCACACCCAACGCGCACTCGTGTCAGTCGTGTTATAACAGGAATAATTCAGCCTGATAATTTACTGTAATCGTCAGCTGATAATTCACCTAATAATTCAGATAATTGTAAATTATTCAGGATTATTATCTATACTTGGAGGAATCTCCAGACTCCGGAATCTTGGTTATTCCAGTGTTCCGAGTTTTTTCTTACCAGATTAGGGACACACTGACGCCGAAATACAGGAAAAAGTACCCGATGAAACAGTTCTTTAAACTATTCAAAGAACTGAAATAAAAACGCGTAATCTTCTGATCTTTACTATCCCATCCTGCGTTCTGCCTGTCTGCCTACTCAGCCTACTGGATCTATTCTGCCTACTCTTCAGCTTCCCCCCATCAGCTGACCTCTCCTATTACCTTAGCACCCAGAGCACCTTACCCCTGACCCCTTGGGAACGAACACAAAAAAATGTACAGAACAGAACACTGAAGAAATAAACACTGAGCCGTGCCCTGGGCCATGTTAACTGATCCCAACTCTGCCAACTGCCTTAGCTGACTGCGTTCAATGTGCGTTGTAATCAGTCAGTGCCATGCCGTATTTCAGATTTTTCCGCAAGTCAGTGGCAAGTGCCGTGCGAATTGAGTTCGGCAGGTACAAGACGTTTCAACTGGCTTTAAAATCACTTAAATGCCTTTTGTTTTACACCTAGAATTTTCTATACATTCATTAGACGTTTCAACTGGCTTTAAAATCACTTAAATGCCTTTTCTTTTACACCTAGAATTTTCTATACATTCTATGTCGCCCTAGAAAATTCGGAGACATTCTCAGACTACATAAAGTTTTCGGAGAAAACTTGAAAGGACCCCTAAAAATTTCGGTCAAGGCAAAAGCTCGTCAGGTAATCTTACGTTTTCGGAAAGCTTTCACTGTAGGCTAATATTTTCGGGAAAGGCGAAAAACAGCCCTAAAAAATTCGAGAGGTTCAAACCACTCCTAGGACGACCGAACAGATCAAATTTTTTTAGCGATGCGAATTATTCATTTATATTGCTTTTAAAGCACTCCAGGATGCATAACGAGCCATTTCAGATCATTTCCCAGAAAACGGTCGTTGGGTGCCCCTGACCCTTGACTGCGTTACATACCTACCGGTATGTTTGTATATACAATATATATAGCTTTCATACATGTATGGCATTTTTTACACCCCCACGGGCTCCAAGGGTTCTTCTCAAAACTCTTATCAGAGACAAAGTATTGTGCTTGTTTCATAAAAATTGCTATTAGAGTGACCATCCTCTCGCTGTTCACAAGAGGGCAAGAACAAAAAAAGTTCTATTCGTTATGTTCTTGTTGGGTGTTGTTCTTTCACTTTAATTATTGCGTGTCAATTTTCATAGAACACAAAGATGAAATCTACGAAGAGGATTTAAAAGAAGGATGGACGTTTCTGGGGAGAAAAAAGGTCCACATAGTTTTTATTGTTGTTCTTCTTGTTGTTTTATTCAAATGGAGTGTACCGGTATGTCACTTATATTGTAACACTATAACGTTGGTACAGACTAATCCACTGAAGTTTCACGCGTGAGAGGCGAGCGAAGCAAAATTTTCACGCAACTCGCCCGAGCTCGTCCACGTGATGGGGAGCTGCAAACACGCAAGTAGACACGTCGATGTTTGACGCGTCTTTGGAAATAGCAATCAGTTTAACTTATGAGGACCATCGCATCTTTGCGTTCATCACCTTATGACATGACCTTTAGGGGCGCTTCGACTGGAAGTGATGGGCGGCGTTCGGGTGTTTGAGTTTCAGCAGTTGCAGCCTCCGTGGCAGGCGCAAAGAGGAGAGGGGAGAGGGAGAGAGAGGGAGAAAAACTCGAAATGGAAAATCCCTCTCCCTTTTCTTCCTCCTGCTGATCCCCTACACCTTTCAAATTTTAATGCCTGCTACGTAGGCTAGAGAAATTAGTGCACGGTTCTCGACTTACCTCTCGTACTGAACAGCAATAAAATACAATGAAATAATTGATTTGCAATAAGGTTCCATTCGTGAAATTTATGTTTGATGCACTTGAAAGCAGTTTCATTGTCAGTTTTTTTTTAACAAATCTAGTTAGCCCGCAGAATACGGGCGCTATTTTTTTGCGTTTTTCACGCGAATAGGACGTGGAGCGCGAGACACGCGCGAAGCGGGAAGAAAAATTGAAAGAACGCCTGTTCTATGCAGTCTAAAATCTAGTGAGATAGATGTTCTTCACTTTCAGAAGCACTAAATAACTTTTTTACAAAAAATGTAGGATGTATCAGATTTTGAATGGGAATTTTGGACAAGAACAGTAGCAGCCATAATACCTGCCATGTTGGTTCACATGATTGGAGGACTCTTTTTTTCTCGATTCTTTCCTCAGGTGAGATCTATGGTGATTGACTTGATTTAGTTTTTCCGTATTTTAAAAAAAATACTTTAGCTCAATTTGAAAAATGTGTGACTCAGACTGTACATAAATTAGGTTCATATTCGTCATCCTGTTCTATATTTGAGCACGAAAAGGTCGCGAGCTTTTCAATAGAGTGTTTTCACATGACGTCACGGCGGCCATATTGGTGTCCCAAAACAATGAAACGGCGGCCATGTTGGTGTCCCAAACCAGTCCTCTGGGAGTTGAACTCTTTTCTTATGCAAACGCGTTCTTTTGTTCCAATAAATTTGCATATATGCTGGCCGCGTGAGTGAAAACACTCTATAGCGATCTTTTTTGTTGATTAAGACTTGGTTTAGTACCGGGCTCGAGGTATGTTTGTAGCCCTCGTGTCCCCTCCCCACCCCCCTTCATTGTCCCCTTCCTCCCCGACCCCTATTCCGCGCTTGCAACGCAGCCCGCTCATCCCCAGGTAGACGTTCAGAAAAGTCCTACGTCCGATTTAATATGCGCAACTTCGTCGCTCGCTTGGCTGCTTCGCTGTCTAAAAAGCCCGCTCCGCTCGCTAAGAAACTCGTGAGGTCGACTTGTAGCAAGTCTAATCCCCAGGACTTTTCGCGCGCTGGCTCGAGGTATCCAGATGGGCGATTTTCGTCACGTGCAAAAATTTTGTAGCGCTTGAACCAAGGACGTGTTTTTTGGAAAACTTTGCATTTACTTGCAAAGTGACATATTGCCAATTTTGTATTTCCGACGATATAAGGCCCTCACTCAGTTTCTATAGCAGCGTCACATTGACGTACACGTGTCATTTCGAAGGCCAACTGACATATAAGACGTAGGCGAATCGACTCTAGTCGTGGGCGAACAGACCGTAGGCGAAACGACCGGATACCATTTCGATTCCCCATCACAAGCTATAGAATCGGGTTCAGTTCTTTTTTGGTAAGGCTTGCGAAGGGTGAAAGCTCTCGCCCTTACCTCCAGGCAACAGAATAAACTTTTTTATAAGGAACCTAACGACTGCGGGTTAATTAATCCATTTTCATTTCTTCATTACCTTAGTTCAAAGCCGTCTATTGCCTGATGTTTACATTGTCTTTTTTGCTGTATGCTACTGGATGGAAAGCGGTCGTCTTTATGATCGCTTACTGTCTGATTGTCTATGGATTTTGTGCTGTCTTCAAATCTGTTATCGTGCTGTGGACGTGCTGCGTGGTTCTTTCGCTTTCTCTCCAGATCAACGTCACAAGAATCGGGCAGGTATGATTATGATATTGCGATTCTTCGTAAGTTTAAAACAACCTGAGTCTGTTAGAGATTATTGTATTAAAGCAAGGGCGTTCCTTGGATTTTCCCGAGGTAGGCGCGCAGTTTTTCAAATCATCTCTACCCGGTCTCCGGGCAGATTGGCCATGTGGGCAACTTAAAGATACAGTCAAAGTCCTCTTTACGGACCAGTGGCGGATCCAGGAGAGGGGCCCGGGGGACCCGGAGGGCCCGGCCCCCCCTTATCTCAGGGTCTGGATGACCGCCCCCCCCCCCCCCCCCCCCTTATCTGAAGGTCTGGATCTGCCGCTGCGGACACCCGCTTAATACGGACGCCTCATTATTACGGACAGTTGCAAGGTCCCTTAGTGTCCGTATTAACGGAGTTTCACTGTATCCCCATTTTAATGATAAGGTAATTGGACGTTAGACTTCAGGCAGCAGTTTGGTCTTGCGCGTGTGGCAACTCGTCGGGTAAATTGCTCATTTTGCTTTGAAAAAGTATCCGGTAGAAGTAAACGCGGAGTTACATGGCCCCGGCAATTCCACCTTTTTCAGCTTTTTATCTACTGCTCACTCCTTTCCTTTGTTATGTTGTTTTTGTTTTTATTTATCTTCGCCCTTTTTTCAACGCACTTGCTTCAGGAGCGCTCTACCGGGAGAGCTTGCTCGCAGGCTAATTGTTTTTTTTTGTAAAATCGAACTAGTGGTCTATTAACAATGCTCCGCTGTGACTGGTTGAGCTACTACTAGGCTATATGTTATAGCCCACTAGTAGCGAAAAGCGCCGGCTTTTTGGCGGCAAAAAAGGATTAAAGTCTAGCGTTAACTAGCTAAAGTTGTTTTGTCTCGATATTTTTGACCAGCTAGTTGGATTTTGCTAAAACAATTATTCCTCTCGACCTCGTGGCCTCTGAGTCAGTAGCCCATTTGGCCTTCGGCCTCTTGGGCTATTGACTCAGAGCCCATTTGGGCTCAAGGAATAATTGTTAAATAGTGCGTACGGAGCGAACTTTTCTTTAATTTCTTCCCTCGTGCACGCGCATCCTCGAAGTTCCTCCTTTCGCCCAACCATCGGAGGTATTCAAAGAGGATAGAGACGGCAAATTGTTGTTGCTCGAAATATTTAAAAGTCTTAAGTGCTTTCGGAACTTTACGGTAATAATTGTCACGTCAATCATTATTTCTTAGATCGATGTTCTCAGCACCGATCCTCAAATAAAGAATCTCATCTTGTTTGCGTCCATGATGTCCGTTTTACGATGTATAAGTTTTGGAATTGACTACTGCTGGCGGTCACGTGAAACACACAAAGACAAACCACTGAAGCCTTACTCTTTAATGGATCTCCTCGTCTACAACTTTTACTTCCCAGTGTTTGCCAATGGACCAGTTATCACTTTTGATAATTTTCAAAAAACGGTTAGTGAAGCTAATTCTAGGCTAAACGGTTAAAGAAGCTAATTCTAGAATTTTCTAGGTTTTTCAAACGTTGATGTTTTATTAAATCGAATGTCTTCAAAACGGCCATAAATGGTGTGAAGTTTGTTTATAGTTTCAAAAGAAAGTATCGTGGAGAAATTTGTGGGTCTAGCGTAAACACACATGAAGGCTATTGCAGTTTTTGTGTGGTTCCAACTAATGCTAGAGCTACTCTAATGCCGGCACACGATAACTTGAACCAAATTTTTTATAACTGAGCTTAGTTCAAAAGGAATCACTGGTGTGAACCTGGTAGGTTCACCATAAGATGTAGTTCTTTCATTTTACGAGCTTTTGTGAACCAGCGAATATGAGAAACCATTTTCCTTTCGTCGTCGATATTTGCATTAGGAAATGTATATACATGTATTTTGAAAATGCTTTTATCACTTTGGCAAGGATAATAAAATAGTGTTCGTAAGTAAATTAAAAGATCCGTCTCGAATCCGCAAAGCTAGCCTTTTTTGAGACAGAGCGAATCAAGGAAAACCAAAATTCGTGTTGACGCCAGTTTCACTACAGCTAGTTTCACCACCCTTTTGTACTGTACTGTTTAAGCGTGAGTATTCTTTTCCACTTTTCCACCCCCTCCCCTCCCCCACTTCTTATAACTGATGTTCTCTCACGGGTGGTGGCAGGTTGCTGTCGGGCTATTTCTAGCCATAAATCTACGGTAAAACGGGCGACAACAGACGTGCAACTAGTTTTGCAACATAATTGAAAAAGCGTTGTTGCGCGTTTTACCAACAGCGTTTAAACCTGTCTTGCAACAAATAAGGTCGTTGCAAGTTGCGTCAATACGAACCTCGGATATCTATTGGATAAAAGTACAAGCGAGCTACACCATGCGAGCGAGTTACGTCACTTGCTGCAAACAAGTTCGCCGTGGAAAGTTCGGTAAAACACGCGACATGTACAGATTTTGTTGCAAAAAGTACAACAACCCTCTTATTTCTGCAATAACTTTAGGCGTCCTGCAACAACTTGATATGTTGCAGTACAGGTTCATGATTCGTGGGTGGTAAAACCCGCAAAATCGGCGCTATTCAACTATTTCGTTTGCAGCAGTGTTGCAACACGTTGCAAGTTTTTGTTGTCCGTTTTGCCGTGGCTTCGACAAGACGAATCGATTTTATCCTCCATCCAGTAATTGGGAGTTGTAGCCACGACCATGATGGCACGATGGCAAGGAAAATTTCACTATAGTGAAAAGAATTTTCCTGGGGTTGAATTGTTAGGAACCGTACCCATTTTTTTATCGTTTTGTGGTTAGTCGTCCTCCATAGGTCGTCAGATGAGGAAATTTCTGGTCGTTTCCAGTGCAGTGACGGAATGTACCAAAAGGTGTGATGCACGTGCAGCGTTGTGGTTTTTCTTCGGTTAACGCTGTTGTTGCCTTCGCGTCGTCGTTGCCAAAATTCCCCTCAATAAAGCGCTTACTTCACTTCGAGAACTCAGTGGTGTTATTTATTTAATCACGTACTAATTTACTGCTTTTTGACTTTTTTTTAGTTTTATCAACCTTACAAGTCTTTTACCCGCGACGAAATCAAGTCACTTCTCCAAGATACGGTGCGAACAATATGGTGGTACATATTCCTGGAAATCTACCTTCATTTCTTTTACTCTACAGCCATCACATTAGATCCAAGAATATTCAGCTCTCTTTCCAATTGGGCTATCGCAGGAATCATGTACTCTCAGCTAAATATTTTCCTTGTGAAGTACAAAGTATTTTACATGGGCGCTGGAGTGTTCGCGCGGATCGATGGAGTCAGTGCTCCCTTGCCTCCGAGATGTGTAACAACGTTATATCTCTTCTCCGATATGTGGAAGTAAGAAATATTTCTTTTGTTGTGACTAGTATAATAAATTCAGTGGAACTTGCATTAAGTGGAGCCCGTACTATAACAATTTTTGTTAATTGGACATATGAGCATGTATTCGTTGGAAATGAGCGTCATTTAGTCCCTATTTAATTCCGTAGGTGTCCGCTTATAGACAGGTTTCACTCGTAATTTCGACCTACCGTAGAGTCCCGATTTCTTGAACCCTTCAGTGTCAGATCCAGACCTTCAGATAAGGGGGTGTGTTGGGGGGGGGGGGGGGGGGGGGGGGCGGGAAGGAGGCGGACATGCAACCCTGAGATAAGAAGGGGGGACAGTCTTAAAAGAAATTTTTGTCATCCCTTCGGGCCTCAGTTTGGTTCAAAAATAAGGGAGGCCCTGGGTCCCCCATCCCCTCCCCTGGATCCTCCACTGCCCTTGGTTCTTCGTAATCTCCGCTGAAAAATCCAAACCAAACCTAATTTCTTCTCACCAGTCGGCAAACACTGTAATTTTAACCCCGATTTCTCAAACCTTCCGAACACTCGAAACACTTTGCCTTTCTCAAGGTTGTTTTTGTTTCGATTCTGCTGTAATTCTAAATAGGGAGCTTACGACGGCGAAGAGAAGAAGAAAGTAAAGGAGACAAATTTTCTAGGCGTAATTTTGGATGAAAACCTAAATTGGAAGTCGGAAATATCTCACGTTGCAAGTAAAGTTGCGAAGTCAATCGGTATAATATCTAGATGCAGCTTCTTTCTTCCTAAATCGTCTTTACGTATGCTCTACTATTCCTTAATTTATCCTTATTTTTACTACTGCAATATCGTTTGGGCTTCGACCTATAAAACTAATCTCCGCCGCCTTGTTATCCTGCAAAAGCGCATTATTAGAATTATTAATAAATCACATTTTAATGCTCATACTGACCCCATCTTTAAGGACCTCGGTATACTAAAATTTAATGATATCCATTTGCTTCAACTGGGCCAATTTATGTATTCTTGCAAAAATTCATTCTTACCTCCAAAGTTTAATAACAATTTCTCTCAAAGCAATCAATTCCACTCTTACAATACAAGAAATTCCCAGGCCTACCGTCTACCGTATTGTCGTACAAACACGAAGAAGTTCTCGCCCTTTTTTCAAGGGCCTAAGTTTTTTAATTCACTTGACAACAAGATCATCAACTCTCAATCCCTCTCCTCTTTTAAGAAAAAACTGAAGATTAAATTATTGAGTAAGTATGAAAACAGTTTATAAATCTTTCCATCTTCGACTTTTCGCCTTCTTCTCTTCAATTGATGTGAAACAGCTCTAGCTCATAGTTCGAGGAGGCCTAACCTCTCATAAGCTCCTATAGTTTCTGTTAGGTCTCCTCGCCACTTCTTTTTTTTTTTTTTCTTCTTCTTTTCCTATATTTTTTGTAATTAGTGTGGCAAATAAAATAAAATAAAAATAAAATAAAATAAGAGAACGTCACTTAAAAAGTGCACTTGCGCTCTTCAAACGTCATTGCTCTTATCACCGTAATTTTTAACGAGTTATTATAACTCCAAAAATGGAGTAAAGATTTTAGGTACAGGATAACCCCTTTTTGGGGGTTACTTTAACTCCTAATTTAACTCCGAATTTGGGGTCATTTTTACTCCTGAAAAAGAATTCCTTTTACTCCCAGTCTGGAGTTGAAATAACTCCGAAATGGGGTTATTTTTACTCCTTACATGGGTTGTTTTTACTCTTTTTGGAGTTAATTTAACTCTGAAAGTGGAGTAAAAATTTTAGGTGCGGGATAACTCCTTTTTTGGGGTTATTTTAACTCCTCAATATCTGGGGTCACTTTTACTCCTGAAAAAGAGTGCTTTAAACTCCTTTTTGGAGTTAAAATAACTCCCCAAAAAATGACTCCACTGTAAGGAGTTAAATTAGCCCCACTAGAGGAGTTATTATAACTCCTTGAAAATTATTGTGATTCCGTCACGTTTAGTTTCAAAAATAATGAAGAAGGGATGCCGGGAACGACTCCTGGACTTCCCTTGATGCAATGCATCTCTCCATCAAATTTGTCCCAGGATGGCTGGAACGAGTGCCCTGCAGTTGGGCTCTCTTAAGATGGCTTGAAAGGAAAAATACTACGCAGAATCTCATGCAGGTTGGCGGAAGTTGAACAGTTGAAAATTCATTTGAAAACCAGTTCTTTTAAATGCAGCTTGCTTCTGGATATCCCATTAAATCTTTCCATAGGAAATGGAAGATCTTATTAGCAGTTCTAATTGCGCTCGCCGCTTGGTATATTTGATTCATTTAGTATAATTATAACTGAGGTTATAGATATATTCGCGCGCTGTTATTAGTCCAAGACTGCATTAAAAAAAAAAAAACTTTTTTGTTTCATAAACAAGGCCAAATTACATCACAACTTGGAAGTAAAGGAAAATAAATTAAAGACGTTTCGTACTCCTCGTAGAATGTTATATACCCCAAAACAGAGGAAAATAAGCCCACAACGAGGTTAGTTGACCGCAAAATGAACCCATCTCTCGAAATTCTACTCCAGAAAACAACTTTTTTACCACAGTTTTTCGTTTACCTTTGAAAATATTAGAAGTCACCCGCTGTAACTATTTACGAAATTAACTTTTTCTAAACCTGCAGCAAAGCCACCAGCTCTCTGGCCATATTAAAAAGCGCATATTCATGCAGTCGAGGAGAAATTGTAATTATTTCGAAATATGTGCTAGCTGTTAACAAATATACTCCTGACAGTTGAATACCAAAAGCGACCGTAATAGTTTGTTAGATGGCAGGAAGTGCAAACACTGGTTTGCTCCAAAGAACACAAAAGATATTTAGAAACTCATTTTGACGTGCTGTAAATTGTCGCTCTTTACATTGGCCTTTAGAATGCGCTTGTTCATATGTAAGACATCTGTTCTATATACAGTATCAAGGGAAGGAGGTAACGCTAAAATAGCTGGAAAGATCTTTCTCAAACTTGGTAGTTTTCGTTTGCTGTGCTTTTACTTGATTCCTCTTCGTCAGATTTTTTTAAACAAGCTGATCTGCAAGTTCATTCTACTTCTGAACGCAACGTCTGCACATCAAACGTCTCTTTTCCGATCTTTCATTTCAAATGATTCAAGATCAAGCTGTTGCGTCAGCAGATTAGAGTCCGTCAGTGATTCTTTTGAAAAATTCTTTATCTCGGCACTTCATTCATGGCAGCAGCTGAAGGATTGCACACGACGTTCGTTATTAATTGCGCCTTCAACGCTTTTTCGTCTTATACTGCCGTAACATTTAACATCATAGCAATTCAAGCGATGAGAAAAACGCCCTTGCCAACTCCTCTAAAAACATTGCTTATGAATCTAGCTTTTTCTGATCTTGACGTCGGCTTGCTGGCCCAACCTATGTACGTTGCAAGTCTTTTCCTCAAGGCGATGAAACTGAACACTGATAACTATTTATTCAACATCGTCTCTGTAGTCGTAGTGAATATTCTTTCCTTCGCTTCGTTCTTTTTTGTGACTGCCGTAAGTGCAGACAGATTCTTGGCTATTCATCTCCATCTTAGATACCAGGAACTTGTAACTCTCAAACGAGTTGTTTCAGCAGTTATATCAATTTGGGTTTTGAGTGCAATTTTTTCGCTTCTATTTTCCTTTATCCCTGAAATGGCATTTTTAGTAAAAGTTTCACTAACAGCGTGTTTTATTTCGACGACGTTTTTCTATGTTAAGATTTATGTGGCTGTTCGACGACACACAAGTCAAATTCAAGCCTTGCAAGTTTACGAATTATCACAGAATGGCGAAACGGCGTCCGCTTTGAGGCTGAGAAAATCTGCTGTTAGTACATTCTACGTGTATGTCGTGTTCGCGGCTTGTTATTTGCCGAAAACTTGCATCTTGTTGTCTGGTTTCAGGGCTTTACAAAGTACATGGATTAAACATTTGAATGTTTACACCTTTACTCTGCTTCTTGAGAATTCATCTCTAAATCCTGTGATTTATTGCTGGAAGATGAGACACATTCGACACACTGTCTTTGCATTACTGAGAAATATATATTCCAAGGTTTGCAATAACAGCAACAACAATATCAATGTGGTTGGAGCACTAGAGCAACTCCCAGGAACCCTTACTAGCCTGTGAGCTACGGTGGCGTAGTGTGATAGCACTTGCTTTCCAGGTGAATTTGACCCGGGTTGGGTTTATTGTTGGCTGTCGCCCTTTGCTCTGTGAGCAGTTTTCCCGCAAGGGCATACTGGGGTAAACTTGATATGTTCCTAAACAGATCATGGTCACACGCCACAGCCACATCATCTCCAACCATGGTGAAAGATAGCGGGCAATGAGAAACCATGACGGGTTCCTTGGTCAACTTGTTGCCAAGGCCCACTGTATATTTGAAAAGGCGATACGTCTACCATCGTCGTCAGACTTTTTACTCATTAAAACACAGAGGAAGAAAAACGCGAGCTGTCAAAAGAATGGGTGACATTTAGCCGTAGAAGAGAGAGTTCGCGCGTGTAACTTCGCCGGTAACATGTAACGGGAAAACCTTGCACCGCTAATATCGTGCACGGAATAGATTATATGCCGCGTTAGTTCTGTTTGAAGACGTACATCGGGATAGGTTGTAATAATAAGTAGGCTGAACACACGCATATCAATGTAAAGATTTATTTGTTAATTAGTATACAAGAAGCGTGCTTTCGTAAACCGAATAAAGATGAATGAGGGGAACATTGGGGAGGGGGGGGGGGGGGGGGGGCGGGTACCCAACACCGCAATACCGTAAGAAAAACTAGCAAATACCGAAATACCGCGTCAAAAATCGATCAAATACCGATACGGCATTTATGATCATTCACGTTTACTTAAAACTATATCCATCTCACGTGTTTGTTTACCTCAAGTATGTATGCACCAGAAATCAACCTCAGACATTGCAACAAAAGGTGAGAAGACCTTGATCGGTAGAACGATCGAAAAGCCCGGTCATTGCATGCCCTTCCAATTTGGTCATAGATTGTGTAATCATTTACCACTAGTAATAGTTGACGCTACAGCTGCCCTCGCTCCGTATATTCTCGGTCAATAGTGTTCTTGCTCGTTGTGTAGCTCTTTGAAATATACCGATTCATAATGAAGATGTTCACTACCGTGGCCCATATAGGACATCAACAATATTTCTTTTTTCGATTGAAATTTTCATCTTAATGTTTGTCACAAAATGTGAGTTGTTAAGTCTTTTCAAATAAACAAAGGATTTTTTTCTGCAATAATCCGAGTTGTTAATTTTTCAATTACACAACTCGGATTTTTACCGCAAAAACCCGAGTTGTGCAATCTCTAAAGTACGCAACTCGGATTTCTAACGCAAAAATCCGAATTGCTAATTTCTCAATAAAACAACTCAGATTTTTACCGCAATAATCAGAGTTGTTTAAAGGTCAAATGAACCAAAAAATTGACATATTTTCTTTTGTCGCTTTACCTTCTTGAAACACTAAAAAGAACCATCCTAAGTGAGATTTGGGTAAAGATTTTTCTTCCCAAGCCTTTATAGAAAGATAAAAGTTCAAAATCCGAGCATTTCCGAAAATTTCACGAAAACGTTTCTGAAATGGCCGAGTGATAGACTGGAGACTATACGTGACCTCAATGTTGGTCTTTCAGGGCGGAAAAACGTTCTGCGCAAGCTTCTGCGCATCCCTCATCGCCTGCGTTTGTTTGTCTCGTTCTGTGAGAGTTCTGACTTAGACTGAATGAAATACATGAGGTGCGAACGTTTATTCCTTGTAAAGGCTTTTTTTTTGTTTTTTTTGTTGTTGTTTTTATTTTGAAAATTACTTTGGATTCAGAACAACCAATGTTAGAGTAAAAAACAGATCATCCGTCAGTCTGAGGAGGAATAAAACGTTTTGAACATTTCCAAAGAGGTTTGTATTTTTCTGAATTTGTGAGTTGATTTTGTGTCCAGTGCTTCGCCTTCTTTCGCCGGACTGAATTAAAACCCGCTTGTATTCTGTTATTGGTAGTTACAGTTAGTTTTTTTACTTGCCCAGATTTATTTACCTTTGCAGAACCAGCGTTATCCTTGTCTTATGTCAAAGAACCGTAATGCTAACGTAATGCTATTTGGTTCATATTAAACACATTTCACTAGGATTGAACTAAAATAGAAAAGGTCGAAATTTTGGTTCATTTGACCTTTAATCTCTGAAATATACAACTGGGATTTATAACGCAAAAATCTGAGTTGTTTAATCTCCAAAATACGTAACTCGCATTTATAGCGCAAAAATCCGAGTTGTTGATTTGTCAATTAAACAACTCGGATTTTTACCGAGAAATCAGAGTTGTTTAGTCTCTAAAATACACGAACTCGGACTTATAAGTCGCAAAAATCCTAGTTACTAATTTTTCAATTGAACAACACGGATTTTTTTCCTACGGAAGCTTATAGGTGCCATCCGACATCCAACATCCGACATCGGACATCCGAGATTCGACATCCGAGATCCGACATTCGACATCCGACATCCGACATCCGACATCCGACATCCGACATTCGACATCCGACATCCGACATCCGAGATTCGACATTCAACATCCGAGATCTGACATCGGACATCCAAGATTCGACATCCGACATTTGAAAGGATGGCCGTGATGTGTAGTTCCTGGGATCAAGGGACCTACGAAGTGAGGTTTGAAAGACCTGAAAAGGATACAACTTCGCTGCACGTTTCCTAATGAAGGAGCATACCGGGGTAATACGCATTTGCAACAATGCAAAATGATAAAAATATTAAACAAAACCAGTATAGTTCGTATTGTTTCCTTTCAAACCTCACTTCGTAGGTCCCTTGATCCCAGGCACTACACATCACGGCCATCCTTTTAAATGTCGGATGTCGAATCTCGGATGTCGGAGGTCGCATGTCGGATGTCGAATCTCGGATGTCGGATGTCGGATGTCAGATCTCGGATGTCGGATGTCGGATGTCGGATGTCAGATCTCGGATGTCGGATGTCGGATGTCGGATGTCGGATGTCGGATGTCGAATCTCGGACGTTGGATGTCGGATGTCAGATCTCGGATGTCGGATGTCGGATGTCGAATCTCGGATATCAGATGTCGGATGTCAAATCTGGGATTTCGAATCTCGGATGTCGGATGTCGAATCGCGGATATCAGATGTCGGATGTCAAATCTGGGATGTCGGATCTCGAATGTCGGATGTCCGCTGTCGGATGTTGGATGTCGGATGGCACCTATAAGCTTCGCTTCCCGTAGAGTTGTGTATTTTAGAGATTAAACAACTCGTATTTTTGCGGTAAAAATCCGAGTTGTGTATTTTAGAGATTAAACAACTCGTATTTTTGCGTTATAAATCCGAGTTGTTTAATTGACAAATAAAGAACTCAGATTTTTGCGTTATAAATCCGAGTTGTGTATTTTGGAGATTAAGCAACTCGATAAAAATCCGACGTGTGTACTTTGAAATTAGACGACTCGGATTTCTAACGCAAAAATCTGAGTTGTAGTATTAAATGATTACACAATACCAATTTCGTAACAACAAATGAGATAAAAATGTCAGTCAAAAAAAAAATTGTTGATGTCCTGGATGGGCCACCGTAGTTCACACATATTCCATACAATAGGTGAGATAAATCGACAGGAAATAAACGCAAGGTTCCATGCACAGTTTCGGTTCGATTTACACAGCTTTGCTCAAAACATTCTCAGTTTCGAGAATAGTTTATTCTAAACCATAAGAATAGATTTAATTACAAGTTAAATTTTTTCGCTATTTCTATTTCACTTCTCACATTTAGTTCATTTTATCTGCCGGAAATAGCCTGTTGAGGGTGGGGAGACGTCTGTACACAGGCTAGCCGGAAAGGAAGCCTTACAAATTAAAACGACGTTTGATCAATTCACGCTCGTGCATTCTAGTCTTATTTTAAACTTTATAGCGAAAGAACATCTGTGAGCAGGAAATAAATCAGCATAGAATTTGATGGTCGGTGTATTTCTAAATTTCTAATCGTCCATCGTTCTGCTAGTGATAACCTAGCCGTTGAATCATTCACTCTTCTTGCTTGTCTTATTCCGGTCAACTAAAGAAAGAGAAAGAGTTTCTGGCAAGGTTTCCAATCAAAGATTTGTGAACTCGTGTCTGGCAAACTCACTTAGTGTTAAAATATACGCTGTTATATGCACCTTATAACTTCATCTGCGCTTAACGAGTGTCTTTTGGTCCATAACTTTCATAACAGCTGCTCCACAGAATGTCACTGATAACACGTAACGCAAAAGAGTATCGAAGTATGACTGCACACAATTAATGTCACAAAATCTACCTATCAAAAATCCTAGGAGAGACAGGCAAGCAAGAAATTTAACAACAAATGTAATTATGTTCCGAAAATTCTAGATCTCAAATCGTCTTCCGAACAGATATTTTCCAAAAATCGTCGTTGGGTGCCCCTGACAATTTGTGAACAAAAATCAAAAGACTGTGCACGGTCAGGGAGCTTCCAACATAAACTACACCACCGTTGTTTTCAACTTTGATGTTTGCCGGCTTTCCTAACCCTACGGTGGCCCAGAAGGGTCACACATGCAAATTAAAATTTTACCTGCAAATTAAAAATGTTGCTGCAAATAGCCCCTATGCATGATTACGTCAGACGAGTAAATTTCACCAACAAGCCTCGTTTGTGAACAAAATTTTTTGCATTTGCACTTTTTGTGCGTGGGTATTCTTTTCAACTCTACTGCCTTGGGAATTCATTTCTGTGAAACTTCGCTTATTTTTAATTTCAAAACGAGGCTTGGTGGTGAAATTTGCTTGTGTGACGTAAACATGCATAAGGGCTATTAAAAATAGGACATGCAAATTAAAAATTGTACATGCAAACTAAAAATATTACTAGGGTATCTAAAAGATAGTAATGCTGCGGCACATTCTGTTGATACTGGCATTAGTTAGGCTGGTTAGGCAGTGAGACTTAAAAGAATCGAAAATGACAATGAATGTCCTATTTACATGTTGGAAAGTACTAGAATAATTACTATCAGTCTATAGAAAGAACTCGTGGGAACGTTGTTTAGAAAACAATCAAGTGGTTATCAACTCTGGTTTTCCCACAGTAAATTGTAGGAAATAATAGAAATTCAGATTGTTTATCCATATATTTAATATACGGTGCACGATATTTTCTCTCGAAACACAATACTTTTCTCGCTGTTTGTTGCACTTTATTAAGTAACAGTTATTTAGCTATATATTTATAGAAAACAACAACACAAAGAAACGGAAAAAAAAAAGAAAGTAGGAAGAAATAATTCGGTAGGACTCGAACCCGGCACCTTCGACTCGACGCGACTACTCCTAACCACTACACTGCAGTGGCTGATTACGTAATCGGTAGTAAAAGTCTTTCATTATATTCCTTTTCCATGAAATTTCCGCCGGCAAGATGATCGCCGGCCGCACTAACCGAGCTATTAACAGTGAAAAAACAATGTAAACGCATCTTCCATGGCAATGAATGAATGAAAGAACATAATTATGCTTTTCAAAACGCCGATACACGTCCTCGTCTGCAAAGTAGGACACAAAACATATGTTTTGTTATCTCGATTTCCGCTGTTATTTTGAAGCGAATGTCAAAATCACACAAAACTCTAAGTCTAAGCAGCGAACGATGCACTCTCTCACCCACCGAACTTCCCCGTGTTTTTATTTGAGTTGTTCGTGGCGCAATGCACTCTGGTTAAATGCAATGCATTGTGGTAAAAAGTGTGGTTAAATGCAATGCATTGTGGTAAAAAGTGATGAATTTGAGAATTCGTCGCCCCTTATATATTTCCTTTAAATCCTGATTATGTTGCTGCTCGCTCCCTTCGGTCGCTCCGCAGCAACAAACATGAAACATGAATGGGCCGACGGCTGTAAGGCCAGGTCGCACAGCTCCGACCAGGTCCTCATCACTCATACTGCGCGCGCAGGACTTTTCATTTTTAATTTGCATCGATATGTTTTCTATTTTCAATTTGCAGCGCAATTGTTTCTTTGCATGTACTATATTTAATTTGCTTGCACTATTTTTAGTTTGCAGCAACATTTTTAATTTGCATGTGTGACCCTTCTGGGTCACCGTACTAAGCAATGTCCTCTACTAACTATGGTTTTACCAAGGTGTCTGCCTTGTTGAGGTGTGTAGATGCAGTCGGTGGTGTTTTGTTTTAAGATCATGTTTAAAATACATATACAGCCGACTCTCTTTAAAACGGACACCTCTATAAGAAGGACACCTCTGTAAAACGGATACCTCGAGTTGGTTCCTGCCTTTCTTTAAGACCTCAAAGAGACGGACACTTACTGATGATCCCCAGACGCAGTTAATCGATAAACCGATAATCGATATTAATCAATAGTAATCGATATCAATCATCGATAAAGAAATAAGTTGTGACTTCGATTAATATCGATGATTTTCCGATAGAAATCGATGATGATTTTTTATCGATTGTTGTCGATTTAGTTCATCGATTATAATCGATAAATTATTTTTCTGTGATTTCAATTTCTATCGATTTCCGATATCAATCGATGTTAATCGGCGGATTAAATCGATTTGATCGATTAACTACGTCGGGTGATCCCTAAGGTGTCCGTCCTAGAGCGAGTTGACTGCACGTCCAAATTATACAAAAGTTAAACTGTCCATTTCACATGAGAACAGAAAAAAAAACATTTTTGAAATAAACTTCTCTGGGATTTTAAGTGCATAGCCCAAATGCGTAAGGACTGGAGTTTCAAAAATCATCAGGACATAAGTGCAGATCCACCATTCGATACTGAGGGGGATACCCAAAGTAAGTGACTACTAAAAGTTTCGTATTCCGGTAATAATGAATGCAATAATCTTTTAACCATAATTCAAACAACTGAGTTCAATCAAGATCAAATAATGTAACATGAAATGTTTAGTTTAACCATTGCTCTCCATTGAAAACCACAGTATTTTCAACTTACATTTTTTTGGAGAAATCAGTAACTGCCAAAACTATTGACATGGACGTTACGTAAGGTCCATGAAATTTAAAGGAATTTTTTTCTCTCACAGCTGTTGTCTAAGCCCGATAAAAAAAAATAACAAAGGTGCTTTTTTATTTGACTAAGTAACATACATCTGTGATAACAAAACCAATCAGTTCCGAAAGGACACAAAAAAATTGGATGTTAAATTTCTCATACTTCATGGATGTTACTTTTGGACGTTACATCATGACGACGCGACGGCGACAAGAGCGTCGCTTAAAAAGTGAATTTGCGTTCTTTCAGTCTTAATAGCGATTATTCCTAGCCACTTACTTTGTCAAATGTAGGCGAACCCTCTTGAAGCTGAATTTCAAGGGACCATATTCAAGCTCGGAAAGAGAAATAAAATTTCGTCGTTGCTTGTTTACATCCTCTATGAAACGCGAAATTAGGCATTTTCGCGTCGCAGTCGTGCAAAAACGGGAAAGAAATACACAAAAAAGTGTGATGCACTTGCGAAGTTGTTGTTTTGTCTATTAAACCTATTGTTTTTTTGACGTTCTCGTTGTCGGCCGCGTCGTTGGATCTTAAAGTCCCTAATAAATGCAGGAAGCTCACTAATAATTGCCTGAAAAGCCAAGTTCTAAATTAATTTGTTATTTAACAACAATAATGTATATTCAGCATTGCTGAATATTATTATGGAGTTAAAGAGAGCACTTAGAATCTTATTGGAGACAACAGCGAATTATTGTAAGGACAACATTATTAATAATTACAATAGTCAACAAAAATGCCAAGTGTAAGTTACTTCATCTTTTAAAGTAAACATATCAAATCGTCAGTATAGCTCTGTGGAAACTTCTAAATTGCTTACAGTCTCTAAAATTGAGAATAATGTGGAACTGAAATATACTCTATTTAATAGACCAAGTATCAAACGTATCCATTTTTCATCGCAATGGTTAGAAAGAGCTTGAAACCAGGCTTTTCTTTTAAAAACACCTTTTCTACAAGCAGCTTCTTTGAAATTTTAAATCATGGAACAAAAAAAAAATACATGAAGATCAGCTTAAAGATGAGTCACAAACATTTACTTGGTGACTTATGCTTTTTCGTCAAAAAGGTGAAAATTTAAAGGAACGATAAAGCCTATTTCAAAACTAATGGCCAGTATTCTATTGTTTGTGGGAAAGAAAGAAGGTACAAGGAATTTACATTTTTGACATCACTGATTTCTTTATCTTTTTTACACACTGTAACGTCCATGATCCAGAATGTAACATCCATGACAGTGTTTTGTCATCAAGTATAGAGGGCACACATCAGAAAGGAAACATTTATCACTTTGTTATTGTGGTATCACCATTTATTTACTTAAAAAACAATATCATTTGTTTTTAGTTATGCTTGTAGAATTCACAGGAATTTAATGTTTAACATTTGCACTTAAGAACGTGGTTTCTTTGGTTGTGACATCCATGACTGCTCAATTTATTTAAATACAAATTTTTGCATAATAGTAAATTTGATGAGTTTTTCACTTAACGTGCAACTAGCACCTATCTGTCATAAACAAAGTCAAAGGGAATGGTTGGTTGTTATTATGTATCTGTTCTAATGATTTTTCTCTAACCACACTCATGCAAATGTAACGCTCATGATCATGGAATGACCCAATTTATACATATCAAATTTTTCCAGGAAGTCAGCCATGCGTCTCTACTCTAGTAGATCATATAGTAAATGACAAAACAAATTGCCGGGTAGATTTTAGCATTACACAGGATAAAGAGTTGACTTTGATCGTATTTGATTCGCGCCAAAGGTGTGAAAAGGGCGGTCTTGTTTTGCACATTTCGGCCATCGTACCTTTGATCTGCAAAAGTCTAGATCTGATGCGGGATCAATAAACTACAAAAGCGGTCTCCACCACCTTTAACATATCAAAGGAATAGCAAAACAGTCTTTACCACCTAAAAGCCTGTGGTTGCCGGCTTTATATTTGGTTAATTCCGCAGTAAACGGAGGCCTGAAGTATTGGCGGAGAATTTTCAAGCAACTTGTTTTGATCAATCTTTTTCTCCTGACAAACTTAGACCTTACGTTTAGCTTCATACCATATTTTTATGGACGATTTCAGTGTTAATTATGGAACAAGCGCACTTGATCATGCACCATGAAAAATTGCGCTATGTAAGGTTTAAATTGCAATTGTAACGTTGTGGAAATTTTTTGCATGGCATGACAAAATAGACGAACAATTCAACAGGAGATCGAAACGGATATCCGATGACCCCCACTTGTTTTTCTGTTTATCTATCCTGATTGACTATCCGACCACGCAGAACGCGGACTAAATTTAGTCATCTCGTCTGCTGGAGAAGAATTGCCTAATGATGAGCTGCTGTTTTAAAACGCGAGCAGTGCAGTTAGAGGTCATTCGTTATCTTATCGAGTTTGTAAGACGGACAGGACAAGCAGGATGGCCGCCTTTTTGAAGTTGACTTTTTCGGTAAGTACAAGTTAACCCAATAAGCCTCATCATCCGTATGTAAATTCTCCAAACTGATCCCCAAGAATTTCCTCAAAGAATTATTTGGGAGAATTGGATAAAAGATCAAAGCATCTTCTCTTTGATCAATGATTATTTTGTTAATTATTATCACCCGTTCTTTTAATTCTTCCGTGATATTGTTGGGAGAAAATTGATCTTGGTCACTCTTAAGACTTAAAGGGCTAAACCACGATTAGCTTATTGTTCTGACAAGTTAGCTGTTTAACATTGTTTTCTATATAGAAATACGCATTATGCATTTGTAATACGTTTTGTTGATGTTATTACTGAATATTTGGCTGCTTCCTCAAGTGGACAAGATGAATCGATTTCTATTTTCTGTTTTGCTACTCGAGCAGGCAAGGTTGGCCTATTTTACCCGCTGGGGAGTACTTGCGTTGTTCCAGCGAAAGATAGTTTTCTTTTGACCGCACAATGACTCCCTTACTGACCTAACTTGTTCGGTCAAGTTGGCTGGATATTTTTTGGGCTCTCTCTCTTTTTGCCGGTTTTTATAGACGTCGACTTAGTCTCTGCCATTAAAATGCAAATAAGTACTCGGTCAATATCTATCCATCTTGACCTCACGCTAGGCCAGTAGCGCATGCTTTTTGTTAGAATGTGGATTGAGCGTAAATGATTTAGAGCAGTTGTTAAAATAAAATTCTAACCGAGGTCATTTTTAATGTGCATGATTTAGCTTTTTCCAGACTCATTTAAACACAGAAGAAGAAAAATGCGAGTAATGAGAAGGCCTTGTACCGCTTATAACATGCACGGAATAGATTACAGCCATTTCGAGAGAGGTTGTCGGGAAAAATGCACGCTACAATCCTGAAAGGCATTGCGGGTGGTTTTGAGTTCTCTGTTTTTCAAAGAAATTTGAAAGAACTGGCACGAAAGACCATGGAAATGTGTTTCCGAGTGCTAAAGGAAAGCAACAAAAGTAGGTTCGACAGCTACAGTCGTCAGGAACAGTTCAACAGTGTATTGATCATATCCCATATTACCTTTCGGGATTGTCGCGTGCACATTTTTTCCGACAACCTCTCTCGAAATAGATTATAGACCGCATTAGTTCTGTGTAAAAACCTAATGGGATTGCTGGTTTGCACGTGACGTCACGGCGGCCATGTTGGTGGTCAAGAACAAAAGCATTTCTTTCCTCTGGGAAAAAAAAATTCTATTGTACTGAAAACATGGCCACCTTGTCACGTGGTTGCAAACCAAGAATTCTGACGTTGTAGTAATATGTAGCCTATATCGTTGTTTTAAATGTTCACCGGGCCACTCTCGAATACGGAACTGCAGTAATTTCAGCCCAAGGCACAATACTAGCAACGTCCTTTTTCTTTTTTATAAGAGAAACTATTTCCGAAATGTTAATGACCAAACAAACACTTAACGAACCGCACGAACTTCATGCTTTTCAGCCTTACAGTCAAGGAAGGTCAAGTGTGCCCCCAAGATTTTTTTAATGAATTGATTGTTTGGAAAATGAATCCGTTTGTCGTTCCCGTACCTGGTGTCGAATATTTTACGCGAACTTCTGTGTATTTGGTCATAAAATTTCTTCCAAAACATTTACATCAATTTCAGGGAAACTGAGCTGGTAGAAATTTCATAACTACCTCGGGAATTACGGCTCATTACGCATGCCGGAATGCAAAGATGAATATGAACATATAATTACCAACGGATTTAACCTTCGAATAATAAGTATTGGGGGTATGCTTGAACTGGTTTGACTGTAACGGTCATCCGTTCTACTAAGATGAAAACGAAAATGGCGTCCTCGATCTACCTCCTTTTTGCCTGTATGGTGAGCCGTGACCGCTGGCAACTTAGATGTGTCGGGGGAAGTGTTTTATTTAATGAGTACGGTGAGAACAAATGGAAATTTTTAGGGAATTAATTGTGTGTTTATGACATTCTTCTTCATTTTCCTGCAGGTTTTAATTTTTTATTCATCTGTCCACTTTGTACACAGTCACCCGACACCATCTGCCAAACATGGCGGAATGTCCTTCAAATTTAGTCATGTACAGCCGACGAAAGAGGCAACGGAAGATCCTGTCAATAGTACTAGGAATCGTAATCATCACAATCTAAATTCCCTGCGTAAACTGGAACAAAAGGAGCAACAAATCCCTAGCGACAGGATCAAAAGAAACGCTACTGAGAGCATGAAAGACGAGCTTGTAAGTTCGACAAGGAGAGCGAACGGTTCTGCCACCGATGTCAGAGGAAGAAATTACCTCAACAGATCCTCAGTAAGAAGCAGAGTGAGCTGGCAAAGCTTTAGAGGAAGAAGACAGGTGACGTATTCATGTGTTAAGAGAACTGTGAAGACCTACCACGCTGCCCTGGATGAAATTGTGACTGAATATGAATGCTGGAAATCTTCGTTCTACTGTAATCAAACGTCAAGTGGATTGTATCGTTGTGAGCCTGTTATGACGTTTCATGCGGCTCTTGACAAGACCCTGACTGTTGGATGCAGGTGTAAGCCGTGATTCGAGTTTATAGTTGTAAGAACACTCAGTTATGTAATAACTAGGTACCGTAAAATATCGATTAAGCGCCGCGGCACTTATTTTATTTTCCCTGTTATAGGTGCGGTGCTAATAGGAGAGCGGCGCTTATTTCAACTACGGGTAAAACACTGAGGGAATTATAGAGAGAATTAAGTGAGGCGCGTACTACGTATGCACAATTTAAAAAAAAATATGTACACATCGAACATATATTATATGAACCCAGTTTCAAGAGACTTTCCAACTCACGAGTTGGTGGAGGTCTTATTTCTCAAGCAGTATGGTTTAGGTATCTCTTTTTATTACATAGTTAGTGATGAAATACCAGGATTTTTCCTTTTACTAAAAATCATATCTTCATCGCGCGCAGTGAAGATACTATTTTTATCTTTCACGTGTGAGGATATTAGTGTCGCCATGGTTACTAACATGATTTGATTTTGATTTTGAAACAGAAAATATAAGTATTGTCTTTATTTCTCCTTTATAACTTTATATCCGAGTTTCATAACATTTTTGTGACAGGCATTTTGCGATAGGTCACCACTTTAATTGCACTATTTTGCTGTTTCGAAAATGAATTTTTAAAAAAGTTATTTTTTATGTAGGAATTTCATCAGTGTCTATAAAATAAGCAGAGCATTACATGGCCGCTTGGGGATACGAATTTTATCTTCTCGTGCTGAAAGTATCTGTCACTCGTTCGCTTCGCTCACTCGTGAGAGATACTTTCAGCACGAGAAGATAAAAATCGTATCACCGCGCGGCCAGGTAATATGCTCTATATATCAAGCGCGGTTACAAAGTTAGGGCGTTAATTTGTAAATACCCAGATTAGCGCCGCAGCACATATTCGAGAGCGGCGCTTATGAAATTATTTTCGGTACAGGTGCGGCTCTTATTCGAGAAGCGGCGCTTTATCGATCCTCTACTGTATAGTACAGGATTATCTGCAAATGTAAATGTCGGCCTAGCCTCTCCACAGACGTTTTTCATTTTAAAACCGCTACCCCCACCAACACTTCAAACCTTGCGCTTGCGGTAAATAAATCCCCCGTGTTTTTTTTTTTCTACGCGCACTCAACGATCTCGAAAAAGAAAATAGACTGTCTGTGAGCTGGCTTATACGAGCCTCAATCGTTTCATGTAACAACACTTTAGAAAGATGCGGTCGCAGTCACTTTTTTTGCACTTCAATTGCAAATGTACGCCAGAGGCCTGTAAGGCTGCGTGCAAACGGACGCAACATTGTTGACCAACATTGTTGGATGTTACATGTTGCGTGTTGTTTTCGCAAAGTTTGAAACCGGTCAAACTTTTAGCCCCGTGCAAACGGACGCAACATTGTTGGCTTACAACTCTCTACAACTCCCAACATTGTTGGGAGTTGTTGCGCCCGTTTGCACGTAGCCTAATACTTATCATTCAAGTAATTTTTTCAATAAAAAGGGATATAATTTAATCGATTTTTTGCTTGAGTAAGTACGGTTTTCGTTTTGCGGACAATGGTGACCTGGCTTCTCAGGTCCGTTCTCGAAACACCTACGATGAAATAAACCGTGCTCACGGCTTTACAAAGCTCTCGCTGTCGCTGCTTCGCTCCGAACTTTTAGAAATCTGAGGAATTAGGCAAGAAAATAAAAGACCTCTGGTACCTAGGGTAGGACAATGGAAGCCGTCAGCAGCTTTATGGTTGTAAGTTTAAAGGCGGACATGTAATGTTTCCACTTTAACTTTTTAAGGTTCCCTAGTTTTGATTCGGGAATTAATCACCAGCTCAATTCCCCTAACTATGGATGTAGAGTTAGTTTGAATTAATACATGGTGCAACTGAGACTCTTCAAGAAAAGTAGATGTTTTTATTGGAATGTTTACTTAAAAAATCTCGAAATTTAGAACCAACTTGAATGTAAATTGCTCAACATCTTGCGGTTATTGCTCAGACTCAAAAGTTTAAACCAATTCAGAGAGCGTCGATAGACATAGCCATAGGCTTAGCCTAAATGAAAGTAATAATGGTTAGTTTCCGTCCAGTTTTATATTTTCTTGATGGCCTGTTTCTAGCCTCCCACGCAGGCGTTTTTAGGGGAGCTCGTTTTTCATCCCTGGGGAGGGATGAAAAACGAGCTTCCCTAACAACGCCTGCGTGGGAGGCTAGCCCGTTTCAGGCTCCAAGATGGTAATGTGCCATTCGCGCGGGTCTTATTTTCCCTTGTTTGTCAGTATTTTCGCCTACTATCTGAGAGCCTGGCAAAGGCTAGTGCGACTGCTAATTTGCTAGCAACCAAAGTTTTAAATAAGATAACGTATAGGCCCTCACAGAAGGCAATTTCAGGGAAAATTTGTAACCAAAGTCGTCTTTTGATTTCCTTCTTTCCAGTTAATTCAAATAGTTTCATTTTTGCAATGCAAATGTTATGCAGAAATGCACAACAATAAAACCCATCGACCGCGCGATTAATTATATCTTAAGACATAATACATAATCTCTATGAAAGACCTACCAGTTTCGATGTAATCTTCCGGATCGCAGTCGATTGCCTCGATGTTTTTAGGACGATCAAGACTATCCGACCTATTTTATGCAAACTAAAGTCTATGTAGACCTCGATTCTAATGTATCCAGTCGATTGCGATCGCCGCAATTATACGGATTGTCCCGCATTCATAGTTGTTGTTGTTGTTGTTTTATCTTGACGCTTTGCACCGCAAGAACTCTAGTAGTAAGCTCAAATTTCGAGTAATTCCTGTGAAACTTATGGCGCTTTTCATTTACCAACAGACTCCGATACCAGTTTCAGGCGTTCGGGGCCATTTTTCGGCATCAAAGAGGAACTGATTTGTGCAAATGATAAACGCGATTCCCGAAAAAAAAGAAAAAAGATTTGTCAGCCCTGAATTTTGCTTTCCATTTGCTCAAACCGTGAACCGACTAGTTTTTTCAATGGAAAGCGCCCTAAAAAAACTTTTTCCTGTACCTTCTAGACCGCTTTCATTCCCCTTATCGGTGTGATTGTCGAGATTGGCGGCCGCTGTTTTATGGTGAGCAAATGGTACTCTCTTGTTTCGCTTACCATAAGAAAAAACGGCTAGTAGCGCTCTCCAACTCGCTGATAGAGCTCGAAATAGAGGACTGCACAGTTTGTGTACCATCTTAATTCTTTCTGTTTACCTTTTCAGGTACTTTGACAGAGGCCTACACGGCTGGATGACAAGGTTTGGCTTGACTTATGTTTAAATCCTTGTGGTCAGCGTCACGGGTCAAGGTCCTAGCCAAAAGACTAGTAGTTCTGAGTTCTGGGGACGAGAATGAATTTAACTCTGTAGTGGCTCAGCGGATGCTTAGGGGGAGGGGGTGGGAGTCTCGTCACAAGTTCACGAACGACAATTTTGCGTTTCACGAGTCAACAAACAAATAGTGTATTTGATCTCGGCCACCTGTATGGGTGATCTCTGCATGGCTTTAAATTCTCTAGGAAAGCCAGCTGTAGGTGGGTGTGAAAGCACTGAAGTTACATTAAACTGAAAGACTCAAAAGTGAAGTTAAATCAAGCTGCCAGATGGCTCTTTTGGCCAAATTAATGATTTAATTTCCTCAGTTCATCTTCAATGTTCGTGTATAGCCTGCGTAGCAAGCGTTTCCTCGCGAGGTTCGTCTAGAAAGTTGGAACGAGAGCAAAAAGAAAATGAATGACGGGGGAGGGGGAGGGGAACGAAGGAACGCTTCCGCTCTAACTTTCGCGCAATAACTCGATTGGAAACGCTTGCTACGCAGGCTAGTTCGTGTACAGTATAGAGAATTTTGGCAGTTCACGTTTCACGGAGTGCACCTCAATCACGATTCACAGAGCAGTTTCTCAGTACATCACGATTCACGGACACCAAAAATGGTCGATGACGGCTTCACGAAAATAAACTTGCCTTCCTCTGCTCTGTGTAGTTTAAAGCAAAATCGCTAAGGGTTGCCACACTCAGGGTAATGTCATAAAAAGACCTTTTCTGCGAGGTTAGGAAAAAGACCGTTTTTGGTTTTGGAAATCTCAGGTTAAACTCAGTTTCTCCTTATACAAAGGTTGTCAAAAGCCAGAATTTTATTTTCGGATTGCCTCAAGATTTCGTAAGATAATAAAAAACATTTTCATCCGAAACTAATCTTATTTGACCAGTCTATTTTCATAATCCAAATCCTGCCAAAAAGCTAGATTTCGATGAAAAATCGTTCATAGGTCAACAAAAAATCAGCCTCTTTTTGGCTTCAGATCAGACTGCAAACTAGTCCGTCTTTTTGCGTTGGTCCAGAACGCACGTGTGAGACTTAAACACCGGCGCTTTGCGCCTTGAGAAACCGATTTTGAGAAAAAAAACGACTGTTTTGCAGTCTACGATAGTAGTGCCTCAATTATCATCCACGGTCGATTCACGATAGCAAGCTCCGGCCTGCAAGGACCAGGCTAGCCTGTTCCAGGCGTCCAGATAGCAGATTGCCGGGCAAAGTCAGGAGATCGAGAAAAAAATAAGAGGGAAGAGAGGGAGAGAGGAAGGAAGGTCTTTCGCTTTCACTTCCTGCCCCACTTCCTCGTAGTTTTGCCTGCTTACATCTCTTTTCGCCGTCCGCGCAATCTGATCACCTGGAACAGGCTAGGGTTGGGCTGTGTTCCAACTCTTACCGTACAATGAAATACAGTCCAATTGATTGACCAATCCCAGCTCGCCTACTAACCTAGAAATAAAATATCTTTTTATTGGTTTTAGGTATATCTACATTCCAATGGGAGGGTCCCGTAAGGGCGTCATTCGTCAGCTCACCGGCTCGTTTCTATCGTTTGCGTTTATATGGCAGTGGCATGGAGGTCACCTATACGCGCTTTGGTGGTTCATTCCTAATTGGCTTGGTGTAGTGGTAGAAAGCGCAGCAGGAAAGGTGTTGGCGCATCCGTCTGTAAGGCGTATGGAGGTTGGTGTTAAGGACCGGTCTTTATTTATCGTTCGGGGGGCGGGGCGGGGTATTTTGGGGGGGACCACTCGACGTTTAGGAGAACAAAAGGGGGGATCAGTCGTAACTGAGAACCCGAAAGGGGGGATCACTGGAAACTTTGGAAGGATTCAGAGTGGGGACCACTCAAATTTGCTTAGAAAATGAAGACATGGGGTGGGGTCGCAAAAGTCATCAAATGTTAGTCGGGAGGATCACTTCATTGAAGTAACATTTAAAGCGTAGATCGGCTAAATTTCACCTTGTTTAGCCTCAAAGTTTTAGAAAGAAGCTTGATGAAACTATAACAAATAGCGTGACCAAGCCTCTTTTAAAATTACCTCCCGAAGTCTCATAAGTAATGAATTGTTTGTTTGTGTGTTTGTTTAGGAGAAGCTTTCTCCAGCTGCCTCTCGCCGTATTCGCGCCATATTTGGTATAGTTTCGCTCACGTGCTTAATCCTAAGTAACTTGGTGTTCCTATGTGGAAGTGATCCTGTATGGTTCTACGTTAAGAGAATCTTCGTTTTTGGTAAGTTTGCAGGGGCACCCGACGGGAAATTTTGAGAAAAAGACCTAAAAATAACAAAAAAGCGTGAATAAAGTTTTCTGAGACTATTTTAAGCATTTTGGGAGATTGCTGGAAAAAAATTATCTGTTCCTCACTCCCAGCAAGACTAATGGAAGAGTTCCCAGCCAGCAACCTTACAACCTGCAACCTGACTTATGGGAAGTTTCATAGGGCACAATTCAGATCTCGAGTGGTAAGTAATCCATACAAGTAACCCGTAGCAGCTATTCTAGACTTCAAATCCCCTCTGACACCCTGAATTATCTTCTTCCCAGCATCACTTTCCTTCCAAAGACTACTATTTCTTCCACATCTCCCAGCCAGCAAAAATGTGCCTGAAGAACAGATATTTTGAGGAACAGATCCATTGGGTGCCCCTGAGTTTGAGATACATTACAGTCAAGCCAGGTCAAGCGTACCCCACAAGATGCCATGACTCTTAGGCCTGACGTTTTGAGGTCTCAAAGTTCCCTTTAGTGTTTGCCTTTTCGCTGTTTCAAAACAATGTGATTTTTCATAGTCACTTTAGTAAAGTGCAAAGCACCATATCGCATGTTATGCGAAACTTTTCACGGTGATTTTTCATAGTCACTTTAGTAAAGTGCAAAGCACCATGTTATGCGAAACTTTTCACAGTGCATATTAAATCGTTTCTCGATCTTAGTTACTGTCTGTGATTCTATTCTGCAGGTTGGCCGTCGTCAGCACTTTTACTTCTTTTCTCTATGTACATGATTGTCCAGACAAACATGGAGCTCAGCAGACACATTTCTCAGTGGTGACTGGCTTTTTAACAAATTTTCAAACTCCGGAGGGCCATAACAATTTTCAAGTACTTTTTGACTTTTCAAGTTACTGTCAAACCTCCCGTAAGCGATCACCCAAAATGCGAAGATTCAGCAGTCGCTTACGGCAGGTGGACGCTAACCTGTGTAGCAAGCGTTTCCGTGCCGTTTCGGGGCAAAGAACAAGAGTGAGAGCCAAAGACAGTCAAACCTCCCGTCTGTAAGCGACCTTCCAAAATGCGAAGATTCAGCAGTCGCTTACGGCAGGTGGACGTTAGCCTGCGTAGCAAGCGTTTCCGTGCCGTTTAGGAGCAAAGAACAAGAGCGAGAGCCAAAGACCGCACGAAAACTGGGGCGAAACCAAGATGCGGCCAAAACCGAAAATTCCATTTCTCTTCGTCCCTCGGTCTTTCTTTGCTCCGAACCCACACGGAAACGCCTGCTACGCAGCCTACGGGGTCGCTTACGGGAAGTGGTCGCGAATCTACCCACAGGGGTTCCTTCCTAGAAGACGCCCAAACACATCTACGTCTTGAGATAGAATGTATTACACTCAGTTTCTAAGCTATACGATATTCGTGGCTTCATGTTGTGAAATACATACAACAAACATGGAGATGAACATATGCCTTAACTGGTTGCTTACCAGAGGATGAAAACAATGGAATACCTTAAACCGTTTATAACTTGGTCGGGGTCGTTTGCTGACGAGAGGTGGTTGTTTACAAAAGGCTCCAAAGGAAAATTCTGGTGTTTTGAATAGGTGGTCGCTTATCGGAGAGAGGTGGTCGCACATTGAGGTTCGACTGTATTTACGTATACTTTTTGAGTAAATCCTTGCCTTTGGTATTATAAAGTGATTATAACAACAACGAGGAAAAGACTGAACAAGCCTTTCATAAAAATAGGAAAAACATTTTGTGAAAATCGCCTGTTTGAGGGGGGCGTAAAGGGGGTACGAATACCGCAATACCGCACATGGTAGCGCGAGAATACTGCAATACCGCATCAAAATTTAGCCAAATACCGAAACCGCAGTTACAAATGGGAAAAAGTTGACGTTGTCAATACTTAAAATCCTCCTTTCAAATAGAAATAATACTTTTATGTCAGTCTTTCCAAATTATGATGCGTCGATGTCAAGCGTACGATAAACATAAGATCATCCCCCTCGTTTAACTTTGTTCATTACATGTATACGTTTACATAAATGATACAACAGGAGTTTTCTAGCATTACTTTATATATTACTGACCTAGATCATTAACGGACGGTAAACAGTTGACTCTTATGAGGTTGTTTCAGATTCACAATTAACCCGGTTCTTTGTTGAGGATTTCAAAACGTCGACCCGGGCTGCCTTTGGGATTCGAAGGGCACACAGCACACACTAGCCTGCGTAGCATGGCGGTTTTGGTTGGGCGCGCTAAATAATAAAGGCGGGTGCGGGCAAGGAGATTGGGACGGGAGCTGCTAAGCCGCTCACAGTCGTGCTGCCGACAAAACCACGTAAAACTGCCATGCCCGGAGGAGTACTTGGGTTAATTTTTGCTTGGTATGTGCCACTGGCCTCTCAGAGCCTCTACCCCATTATAGTCTATTCAGTGCCCAATTATAGACCCCATCTTAGTCATTTTTGGACAAATATTTAATTTTCGCGATCCCAGCTTAGTCACTTCCTATTTTAATGAATTGACCATTTTTTAGATTGAATGAAGAACACTTTACTTTTCATCTACAATACAAACATTCTGGTATGTTTGCTAACCGTAAATATGAAGAACTGTCTTGCCCCAAAAGAGCAGAAAATGTGCGACCCCATTCTAGTAACTCTCTGAAAATGCGACCCCATTATAGTCAATCCAGTCGTGAAAATTAATGCGACCCATCCAGCGGCACATCCCCATTAGCCTCTTATAAGGAAGTACCCCCGCCCCCCGGGCCCCCATGCTACGTAGGCTAAGCGCACACGAATACTAGTACATTCTACATTCCTGCATGCACAACGAGAAGGACGAGTAATAATTTTTAGACCACACCATCTTCATAGATTATCTTTCGACACTACGCAATTTATAACGACCTCACTGACCTCACTATTTGCTGGAATATCTGACTGATCACTCAGTTGACCCTCTGGATCGCTCGCCATTGTTTTACGACCGGCACGAAAGTGGCGGTAAGATTGGTAAGGAGGTTAACCAAGCTGACTACTTCCACAAGGTCCATGAGGTTATATATAATGTGACATGTTTACGTATCATTGGATAAAAAAGTCAATGACGTTAATCGTATCAGGTATTAACTGAAATTACAAGCCATACGATTTGTCTGGATCCCCGACTGTGCAACTATAGTATGGTTTAAAAAACCGTTCAAAATTATTCTGTATGGTTTAAAAAACCGTTCAAAATTATTCTGGGGTATTTCCGACCTCGGAAATACAATTCACGGGGTCGGAAATGGGTAAGCGGGGTCGGTTTCTTTACTTACCAATAACGGACCCGTAAACACACTTAATCTCGGGATCGAAATTCAATTCACGGGGTCGGAAGTGATTTAGCCATCGGGGGTCGGGTTTCTGCGTCCCCGAAAATAGACCTTAATCTCGGGTTCGAAATCTAAATTACGATCTCCGGATTCATTTCTTACCAGCGGCCCAGGAGTTTCATTTCTGATGTCTGAAGTCCTACCGGCAACTGGACCCTTATTCCTGCTATCCCAAACCCACGCTCACATCGCTAGAAATCCCAGTCCGGATTTTTCTGATTTCCGGCCCCTCGAAATGTCCATGGTTGCGTCGGCCGAAATATCTTTTCAGTCCTGATTCCATAATTAAACAAAGGCTTTGATTCAGCACTCACTATATAGCGCATGTATAGTTTAATAAAGAAAAGTATATCAATAAAATAATAATAATAATGATAATAATAATATTATTAACAATAATAACAATAATGTAATAATGTAATAGTAATATATAGTAATATTATATAACAACAATTAATATTAATAATGATGATGACGATGTCATTCTTTTGAAATGCTTTACTGGTCATAAATTCATTTTTAGTGCTATTAAATATACACATTTTAAGTTGTGTATTGATATATGAAGCAGCCAAATTTTTATTTCATTTAGTTTTTGCTTTCTCTTTGTTTCAAATTAGCATACGTTATCTTAGCTAAAAACTATGGAAAATGAAAATAAACTGGAAATATGAAATAACTACAACATGATTATATATTACTTGTACTTTTACTCATTTACAACTTTTAAAACTTGCATCCCCACCACCCTCAGTCTTTTTTATATATACTGGTTTATTTGCCAAGCACCGTATGCATAGATGGGTTGGTTTTGATTTGCAGATAAAACTGACAGTTATCACTAACTATTTTAGCCTTGATTACTTTTAGTTTATAACGTTTTTTGTCAAAATTAATTAAGTTACAGTGTGTATTTCGATAATTTAGGTCTTGGTTAATTTACTTGTTTGACTGCTTCATATATAAATACACAACTTAAAATGTGTATATTTAATAGCACTAACAAATGAATTTAGAACCAGTAAAGCATTTCAAAAGAATGACATCATCATCATTATTAATATTAATTGTTGTTATATAATATAACTATTTATTACTATTACATTATTACATTATTGTTATTATTGTTAATAATATTATTATTATCATTATTATTATTATTTTATTGATATACTTTTCTTTATTAAACTATACATGCGCTAGATAGTGAGTGCTGAATCAAAGTCTTTGTTTAATTATGGAATCAGGACTGAAAAGATATTTCGGCGGACGCAACCATGGACATTTCGAGGGGCCGGAAATCAGAAAAATCCGGACTGGGATTTCTAGCGATGTGAGCGTGGGTTTGGGATAGCAGGAATAAGGGTCCAGTTGCCGGTAGAACTTCAGACATCAGAAATGAAACTCCTGGGCCGCTGGTAAGAAATGAATCCGGACATCGTAATTTAGATTTCGAACCCGAGATTAAGGTCTATTTTCGGGGACGCAGAAACCCGACCCCCGTGGCTTGTGGCTAAATCACTTCCGACCCCGTGAATTGAATTTCGATCCCGAGATTAAGTGTGTTTACGGGTCCGTTATTGGTAAGTAAAGAAACCGACCCCGCTTACTCATTTCCGACCCCGTGAATTGTATTTCCGAGGTCGGAAATACCCCAGAATAATTTTGAACGGTTTTTTAAACCATAATTTCCGACCTTGGAAATACAATTCACGGGGTCGGAAATGAGTAAGCGGGGTCGGTTTCTTTACATACCAATAACGGACCCGTAAACAGACTTAATACCGGAATCGAAATTCAATTTACGGGGTCGGAAGTGATTTAGCCATCGGGTGTCGGGTTTCTGCGTCCCCGAAATTACGACCTCCGGATTCATTTCTTACCAGCGGCCCAGGAGTTTCATTTCTGATGTCTGAATTCCTACCGACAACTGGACCCTTATTCCTGCTATCCCAAACCCACGCCCATAACGAACAACGAGGAAAAGACTGAACAAGCCTTTCATAAAAATGGGAAAAACATTTTGTGAAAATCGCCTGTTTGCCGTGACTTGCAATGTTCTCTCGCGCAGGTGTTTTGAATTTCCATGACATCATCTCGTTGCCGCGCAATCAGAGCAGGAAGGGAAAAGTTTCAATGTATTGAAGGGAAAACGTCATGGCAGGCGAAAATAAGTGCCTTTAGTTGTTGTTCAGTCAATTATAACCGCTTGGTTTTCATTTTCTAAGATTTGTGACTAGGCACTTTGTATCACTTGTCATAAATTGGAGTAATATATTCATTTTTTTCCTTTTCGTGAAAGGAAATCAGTGGTGAAATGTACCATACCAGTCATCATTCCGACAGGAAGTCGTGATCTTTGTTACCCCGGATCCAACGTCGCTAATAGTTAAGTACTGTGTTCCGTTTTATCCGCTCTGACGCTAATAGATAATTATTTGTTCCGTTGTGGTCAATAATTATGATTCAGCACGAGGTCGGTTTTTTGGCCGCACTATATAGCGTCGTTAATTAAACCGTGCAATAAATCAATCTGTCTCTCTGTAAACCAGTGATAGGTCAGTACATTCTAATCCAACATGTACCACTTAGATCCATGGATCCATACAAATTGCTCTTGACTAAACCTTCATCTGTTTCAATCACGCTTATTCTTTTAAAAAGCGTCTTTTTTGTAGTATTTCTTGCCATCCAGCGGAGACGGCGAGTGAGGGAAGAGCCGTTTAGTTCAGGAGACGGGTAAAAGGTGACATGTTTAATCTTCAAAAGAAAAAAAAAAGCTACAGGCAGTAAGTCGTCAAAAAGACATCAGCTTTTCGAAGCCACACTTGACCTTGGCCTTTGGTAGAGCGGGGAACCGGGGAGAGGGAAAAGCGAAGAGCATGTTGAAATCGATCATTGCCTATATGAATTACTTTGTAGCAAACATAATTGATCTAAACAGTCAAACCGTTTAATATCAATAAAAACATCACAAAATCCTGGTGAAAATGGTCATATTTTCATTGTCGCAAACATTTTGAAATGTTTCCCACTGACATTTAAACTATCTGGGCGGATTGTTACTGAGTGTAAACAAGAAATTAAAATTGCCCCTAATGTAGAACTTCAGATATGTATAGGTGAGGCAATAATATCAACATAAGGCGCACAATCACTTCCGTAAAGGGCAACCGTCACCGTCAGCTATAAAGCAGTTATAAGTGACTTAAATAGAAAGGGGCATATATGTTGATCGATTTTTACGCCGGGCTAACGGTTAACGGTTAACCGCATTGAGACCCTTCCAAATGTTCTTCAGTTCCCATATGAGTATATCTTTTGTGGTACTCAACTTTGATAACTTTTCGGGGGAATTTTATCATAATGATGTTCCCGTAGTTTAAACAACTGTTTAAAATTGAAAGCGGCTATGATTTTTTTTGTAGAGGTATGGCAGAGACACTAAAAGTCGGTTATCTAAGCAAAAACTAACTTAGGCCGCGGCTTTAATTGTACCGATATGCTTTCGTGAAATTTGGTCATGATTAAAAGAAGAGTTTAGATATCAGTGTTGAGCACACTGAAATCAAGGCCGCCGGTTTTGAGAGCCAGCCCTTTTAGAGACGCTAAAATGGGTTTTTAGTACCAGCACTTTGTAGCCTATTACACAATTGACACAAGTAGTAACAAGTGTTTTCATTTTGTTTTCGTTTGAGCCTTGACAGCTCTGTTTAGAATGGTAATTTCATGCAGCGCCGGTAGTTCAGGAAGCCTCTTTCCAATGCCGGATATTATGTGCGCACTAATATAAGCGCGTCGGGCGTTCCGGTGAGTAAGCGGTAATGTTTGACAAACCAAAACGTGACCATTTGATAACGGGAAGTCGTGTACTTTTTGATAATTTGTTAAGATAAAAACCCTCTCTGAGAGCAAATATATCAGTCTTCTCTTTCGTATACAAAGAAACTTTTTAAATTAAAGATAGACACTGTACTGTGACAGTTGAAAATTCAACAAACAAGCAAGTGCCTGTAAAACTTAATTAGGTCATGGTCTTAATCAAACGTAATATTTGCCTCGTCATACTTTGCCGATATTCATTTCTGTCGATTCCAACAAAAAGTAGAATTGTAAGAGTAACAAAAACACAATAACGGAGGGAGTTGATGAATATGTCTTCCTTGATTCTCTTGAAATTGAAATGTTTCGATGCCAACTGCAAACTGCTTAAAGTGGAACGCATCGTCATGTCAGTAAAATGTTACGCCCACCACAAAAGGCCGCATAGGAATGAGGAAAACAGACGATTATTGATTAAGCAACAAGGAAACTAATATAAGTAAAGCCTTAACGTTCTTGTGGAGCACTTTTACATTCGCATGTTCTGAAGTGAGCAAAGGTGGACCCAGATAGCACTCTTCAGCAGTGTCAAGATGACTTACCCAACGGTTCTGACTGTTATATTTGCAAGCTTCTTGTGCTCCACTGCCGCAGATAAAGGCCTTCATTTGAAGGGTTATTCCGAGGGCGGAGTTGAAGGCTGTTACGAACACAGTCAAGAGTTGGCAGTTTGCTTTGATGTGAAGAAAGATTCCATGCTCATAAAGAAGGCCTCGGGAGAAGGAATTGTACATTACCAGGAACTCGGTCCAGATATGTTTCTTTACCAAGTGTTGGATGATGCTTTTGTCGGGTAGGCTCAACTAGCATTCACGTTGTATCGTTTAAGATATTGTATCAGTATCGGCTAACTAAACTTACATTGCATAATTTTCTGTTTTTTGTGCATTTGACATTTGGCTCAATAAACAAGAAAATGACGTGCGAGCTACATCACGTTGTGTACATCTCAAGTGACTACATCGTGAGAAAAACACTGACTTACTAGGCTATTTTCAAACGGCACCGGACGAATTTTCGACTGGTTGAAAGTTCGTACGTTTGGGAGTTCAGTTCACACGGAACTACCTTAACCGTACGAATATTTAGACGCCTAGGCGTTCAAAGTTCCGTGTGAACAGAGCGAAAATATTGAAGCGCCCTGTGTGAACGAAATGTCCGGTGAAATTTTTTAGCTGGTCGAAATTTAATTCGTTGCCGTGTGAAGTTAGCCTTATGATACTTGTATATGCTTCCCAATCTGCTGGATAGCTCATTAAGGCCCCGTTCAGACGAATCTGGGCAGTCTGAAACCGCATACTAATATTAATAATTCATAGGTTGTAGGCACTTTTAAAGGAGCTGTGTCACAAAATTCAGCCAAATTAGGAAATTACAAAATGCCCATTAGATTAAGAGAAACAAAAAAATAACCGCTCAAAACTTTAAAGGAAGGTTAAAATAACATAACAGAAACAACAGATGCCACGGATGGGCGAAACTGAACAAGATTGACACCGATTGAAAAATAGGATTTTTGAAAACTGTTCAGCCTAACAGTTTTTCAAAGTTGATCCCTGCTGCTTGCAACTCAAATATAATGCTCAGGAGACATATTTGTCTCGGATCAGTCTGATTTTGTCATTTACATGTGATTTCTTTGCTTACTTTAAGTTCCATAGCCATTCTGGGCGAGTAATTCGCAAAATTAAACAAAATGAACTGGACTGCCGTGACACAGTCCCTTTAAGTTTATTCCCGGATAGGTGATGTTCATACCTCACCGCCGGATAGCTTTTCGTGTCGTCGTGAAGAGCTATCCGCAGTTAAGTGTGAACATAGCCTTAGTTTTTGCTCTACAGTTGATTTCACTGTAGAATACTCCGCCTAAATGCAAAGTTATTAGGATGATAAAAATACTTGCCTGGTATGTTAGCCATGAGTTTGCTCAGGGTGAGTCTTCGTATTCAGCGATCAGAGCGCTCGTCCGGTATCTAGGAAACATTTTATGCCTTTTAGTTTTGATTTGTATCTATGTGTTTCTCACCGCAGGCGTGGCTCAGCAATCTTCTACGTGCCAGATGACGTTCCAAAAACGCCTGAAGCGCTGAGATCCTTTTTGAGAGACGTATCGGATGATGAAACTTTAGAACATGAAACCTTGAAAAATCACTATCAAGCAGCCATGAGCGAGTTGCACTACGTCCCAGAAATTCAGCTGCTGGAGCTAGTGTCAGCAGCATTAGCAGACAACTCCACCCGTCTGGAGCTGCTCCAACCATTCCACGCCATGTGCTTTAACCTTTTTAAGGCTACAGGCGTAAAGGTCAAGGATGAGTTCAGAGCTGCGCATGACATGGGCGATGAGACTGCTGATCAGCATTACCGAGAAAAGCGCTGCTCACGACCAAAAGCGAATACATGTCGCGGATTGTGTGGTCTAGGATGTTGGTGTTGGAGCTGGTTTTGTGGCGACTGCTGTTGGCATAGGGGCTGTTACGAGCACGACATATGTTGCAACTATGGTCGTTTGACATCATATTGTGCCACCCCCTTCCGATATGGTTTCACATGCTCCAAATTCGGGGGTTATCCGGGGTGTAAAAAACGCAAATCATGGTGGGGTTAATAATTGATTCAAGGGCACGCCAAGCTAAATCATAAAGTGTTTTTAGCATAAACCGTAAAAACTGCACGAGTTTAAGCTAAAGGAACTAAAATAAGCTTTAGGTATATAACAAAAACGTCCATTTTGATTTTCAGGAGAGAAATAAAAGTTGGTTTGTTGACTATTTTAACTTAATTCTGTTACACGTTCATATTTGAGAAATTTTACTGAGTCTTTTCTTGGAAGACATACACACTAATAGTTTTAGTACAGCTGCTTTTTTTTCTTTAACAACGCTCTTCGACTCTTCGAGATCATAACTATTAATAAATTATGAAATCACATTGATAATCACATTAAGTAAAGTCTCTCTTTGCGCGTTAATTTACCGCTAGTCCTATGTAACCCCGCCATACGACTGTCTTGACCATACGAACCCTTGACTAACGTTATTACAACCTCGTGAGAAGAGTTTGGTCAGGGGAGGAGCGCTGGCTCATTTCCAGAACAGCGGCTGGTAGCCGGTACCTATTGCAAGTTGTTCGAACTTGCATAGCTACTTTATAATCCTCAAATAAACGCTGCATTCTACTGATTGGGTGTGACGTTTATTCGAGGGCGAGGTTTAATCGAGTAAACAGGGTATTTGATTGAGAAAACTTTGTAAATTACAAATCATATGCCCGTAAACTTATACCCACAAATATCATACAACTTATCTTTCATGGTTTACACTTTTTAAGTGAAAACGGTTCTTTCAATGGAATTTTAGTCTGTTCAGAATCAAAAGTTTCCAATTATTTGTTCCAGTCGTGCATTTTCCCTGCAGTTCGTGCCTGATCACGAGAGTCTACTTTCTCGGGATTTTTCGGGGATAGGGAACTATAAGATAGAAGAAATATTACGAAGGGAACAAGGGTTTGGTTATTTTGTCCAAATTTTTTATATATAGTTGTTTGGGTCTCAGTAACCGACAATAAGACTGAGCCATTAAAGGCTAAAGAGATAAAAGTTTAAAAACATTGTTTCTGGAAACAGAAAATCTTTATTTTTGATTGTTTGAGTTTATTAATTTCTTATCGCTCCAACATGTAGTGATTTCATCGCCCAGAAAGACGCGACATATCCAAGGATAAAAGCAAACTGTCCGTTATAACGAGATGTCCGTATTAAGCGGGTGTCAGTAAAGCGGGATTTGACTGCATCTGCATATAGTCTGTGTGGAAGAGGCATGAGAAATATGGGCAGTGCGAGAGCGATGCCCTCGCGCGAGGAGGACATGAGCGCGTTCTCGACCTCCGTGGCGGTCAGTGCCACCGTAATTTTTTTTGTGACCTAAATTTCTCGTGCGCGTGTTACGTAGGCTAATATTAATATTACCTACCCTGTTTACATCCTAAAAGTACTTGAAATTAGTGTACTGGGTTTATCATGGAATAAAGCATGAATTACATCAATACTGGTTATTCGCTGCTTTCACATTCCCATAATACACCTTGTTTACCCCCCCAAAAAGTTTTGCGTAAGCATTGTTTCCAATCTCTTTAGAAATTTACAACCCTCCCAAGAGAACTTGAAAACAATACTAATGCAAAATTTTGGGGGATAAACAAGGTGTATTATGGTTAATGTGAAAGTAGAAATTGCCAACGAGCAGCTTCGCGATGACGCGAGGCTGCGAGGCGGCAGCATAATAGAGCCGTGCGCGAAAGTTCCAAGGCAGAATGAATCTCGAAGCGATGTAACATAAGCTAGTGTAAGGTAACTCTTATGACGTAATGCAGAACAGAGAATGTAAGAAAAATATGCTATGTAAAGTCAGTTTTTCAAATTCTTTATGCAGCAGAACAGTTTAGTTCACCATTTTCAAGGTAATTTTTGGTCATGCAATCGAATTTAGCTCAAAATGTTTTACCCTGCAAATACACTGCCTGCTTATGCCGCTAAATTACGCCGCAAAATTTACTGTGTCTTTGAAGCAAAATAATTCGGAAGGCTTCATTGGCGCACCATAAATCTTTCTTTCCTGAAAAGTCGACTTCCTAAGCTTTAAAAAGAGACCATACATGCAGCTATCAATGTTATGCCCGAGGGGTAGGGGGTGGGGGGCACGGGATAGGGTGGGGACTTTGATCAAAAACAAAAATTGGGGGTCAAACTTCCCAACTCTTGGGATATGATTTCAGTTCAAAGTTACCCACCAGGGAGGGAATTTCAATCCGACTGAGGTAAAGAATATGTGCTTGCATTTAACAAGTCTTTTTCATAGCTAGCGGTGCTCCGTCCACAGTAGTGGCGAGTTCTGCTCTCTTTAAATATATTTAATATACCCAAAAAACCTCGAAAACAAGTTTCTAGTTGATTTTGTTTGTTTAATAACAGAAACTCAGGTGATGAATTCACAAACCCTGAAAATATTACCACTCTCACTATTCTAGAGCCATGTACAAGCGTTCCAGTGTTTCAATTAAGAATCTCAAATTTCATTTCGATTGCAACAATGTGAAAGTTGTTATTATTGTTCCTTTTGCTGCAGATCGATGTGAAAGTAGTTGTTTAAAATCACATCAATAAAAAGGACCGATGGTTGTTAACGGAACAAATTTAAGAGGTTAAATAATCTCACCTTCCGTTTGTCCTTTTTCTTGCACCTGGAAAGCACGATTGAGATTCTGGGAATTCTGGGTATTTTCAAGATGGCGGAACACTCGTATCCAAGCTCCCAGCATTCAAAATACAGGTAACTAAGTCGTCAAACATCGTTCAAACTAATAAAGGGGAAATCTGTGACCGTAAATCTAGATCAGATCTGTAGACAATCATATCGAGAGTGATTATTTGTCGGAAACCCTTTCAGGACGACCTAGCGTACAAGACAAGACAAGACATTTATTATCGTAACATTACAAGTACAATTGTTTGACAAGCAGTTAGCAAGAAAACGCTAGTCGAGGAGTGCCAAATTAATTCTATTACAAATCAGATATTATATTATAATAAGTAAAAAGCAAAAAAAAAAAAGAAAAGAAGAAATATGTGCAATGAATTCAAAAGCAAGAAAGACTTTTCGTTTTCTTTTCTAAGTTTATCCATCGGTTTCTTCCGCTTTGCTTTAAGTTTTAGTAATAGAAATTTAACAGAGATTTACACTGAACTAGAGCTCAAAAATAGCGCGACCTACTCGCTCGAAGGCCATGCGCAAACTCATTTGACTCTGATGCTTCAGGTAGATTTTCAGTCTTGGTGGCTTTATAGATCTTTATACCTTGCATAAGTTCAATACCGCTGGCATAGCCAATCAAAACACAGGATTCCCTTCATCCCGCTTGCTCGCGGAAGCAGAAACATGATAGAAGAAGCTCGGTTGTCGCTTCACTCCACCCAAAAAGTAGTTGGGACGACCGGAAATGCTTCTGCGTTCGTATGCTATGGGAAACTCCATGAGCAATAATGTTCCTATAGAACTTAATGAAATACTTTAAAACCATTGAAATCATTGAGAAACTGTCTCTGAATAAATTGAATCCAACAATAATCATCAGGCACGAATTGCTTTCTAAAACACGCACGATAACCAGCGATAACGAAAATTAAAGACGAAACCTGTAACATCGATCAGAAGCATCAGCTAGAGTAACAGCAAAAATCATAGTGTTCCGTTACAGCGCTCAATCATGGTGATTTTGGGCGTAGGTAAGAAGCACGTGCTGGCGTAAGGAAGTCAAAGCACGTATAATAAATAAATGTGATCGGCGAGATAGGATGCTGCTATACTATACGGCTCAAACACATTCAAGCAATCAGAACAGGCTTCGCAAGAAACTGATCTATGACCATGTCAACTGGAGCATTTTGTCTGTTTCCCGTTGCCGCTGTCGCCGTTTTGTGTTCGATGATGACAATCTCTTGTTCTAAACCAACTGGAATTCGCTTGGATAGTTTCTCCGAAGGCCACATCAAAGGCTGCTACATCTTTAATCAGACCCTTGGTGTTTGCTTTGAGGTTGAAAAGAACTCCATAAAAATAGCGAAAACAAGCGGTGAAGTGATCGTCCATTATAGGAAACTAGGTCAGTATATGTTCTTCTACCAGATTTTGGATCAAGGATTCATCGGGTAAGTCTGGTAATCTCGGTTTAATCTATTACTCTAAGACTTCGTTTACACAGGTCCAGACAAATTTTTGAACGGGCAAAAACTTGCCCGTCGGATAGATCCACCTTTCGTTTACACGGGACCCGCGGAACCGAGCGAGTTTTTGAACAACAAACAGTACTGTGACTCAGTAACCGCAAAATTTATAAACGGGTTGCACGGGTAAAAAATTCGTCCATTCAAAAATTTGTCCGGAACCGAAAGGGGTCTGAGTTAAACTGTATTTAACGTTGACTAATATATATATCAAGAGAAAACCTGTTCAACAATAAAAATACATGCAATCAACAACCAAAGAAAGTTTTGAGCTTGGATTAACTTTAATCGTACTCCGCATTCTGATCAATTATTTCATTTGAACTATTTTTACTGTTCTTATAATCTAAATCATAACTATAACAAAATTCTCTAATCTAATTGGCTATGCTATTAGCAGTCCTGATTTCAACATTTCTGGATACCAACATTGTAATACTGAGGACAGTACAAGTCATGTTTATAAGACTATAAGTAAATGGACAGTAGGCGCCATCGCGCGTGCTCACGTCCGGCAAAAAACTCTCGGGAGAACTTGTCTTTTATTTTCAAAAAGCTTAAATTATCACAATTTTTGTTATAGTTATGATTAATAATTGGTAACAATGCTTTGTGTCGTCCAATTCGGGTCTGTAAATTCAGCCCGTGATTAAAACAAATCGGACTTCCGCTACGCGATCGTCTGATTGTGTTAATCACTCGAATGATAACAAAGTCCCATTACCTCTCCCCTCCACAGAGGACTCTTTGTGTTGTGGGGAGGGGAGGCCGGAGAGAAAGAAAAAGAGAGCACGAGGGGCAAAGTGGGCATCGTCCCCCGTGGGCGTTTTTATTTTTTATTTTTTTTCGATTATTGCTATTTTTATAGGGATCACCTAGCAGGAGCCTCCGCGGGCGAGAGAGGTCCTATTACCATTATTTATCCATAAACTTGTGATAAATAGATACTTCCTGCTGTCCTGAATTCGGTCTGAGACATATGTCTCGTATTTGATTTGTTTCTACACGCTTTGTTAACATGTTTACAGCTTTAAAACATTCCGCAAAGTTTAAGTTTCAACCGTATCCAAACTTTTTCTCTGTGGATTTCCAGGAAATCGCTTGCATTTTTGTTTTAAACATTTCTTGGGTTGTTTTGTCGTGTTTTCCACTGAATTCATGCAGTAGATATATATTTTTGCACATTGTTGATCAGATGATTTGGTTGTTGGGTTTGTGACTCCTTCAGATGTTTACTATAAACGTTCTTGATGAATATGATTCTGTATAGTTGGGATTTTTGTCCTTGTTTTAATCGATTTACTGAAAAGTTGATTCAGGGTAATCTTTCTTGAAGACGCCTAAAATAATGTGAGGAAGTTTTAAATACTTTATGGTTTTTACATTGCTCCTCTTGTGTTATTTTGACTGGACAATTACCCGGCTTCGCAGCGAAATTTATAGGAAAGAAAAAAAATGTTTTTGCCAAACAAATAACTCGTAATTTTATGCTACTTAGCCTTGCACAAGCGTTAATCCGAGCCAGGTGGATGGGCCTGCTGATCACCATACATTATTCTAACTTGATTTGGATTGTTGGCCAAAAACTGTAAAGTCATGATGTGCGACGGCGATAGCTTTATATTAGAAAAAGAATATTTGTATCCTAAAAGTTTGTGAGCTTCCTGAGGAATAAAAGTGTTTAAAGGATCGAGGGCCGCCCTCCCGAAAAGTTCTAGCCTGGGTTGCGTAGCACATGAAAGTGATACCGGCGTCCGGTTCTTTCTTGCGTCCGCATTCACTTCATGTGCCCGCCTGCTTCAGAGGCATAGAGGAGAGAAGGGTTCTCAGCATTAGAGCTACGTAACTTAGAAATTTAGATATACGAAAATCAGGGCGCTTGCTGGAAAGGAAGGCCAATCATGTGACCAATCTTTCACTTCCGCTCTTGCTTTTTAGTTTTGCAAATTTTTCAACCTGATTCGCTGAACTGAAGGGTTTCTGACCAAAGCCTCTACACAAGTAAAAATCTTTAAAATGAGCGGTTACAATAATGGTATCAAATGGGATTTTCCTTCAATTGCTAGTTTACTACATTCTCGTAACATGGTAGATATCAATCGCTTTTAGAGAGTGTAAGAAACGGAAATGCCGGAATATATATTTTTGTTCGATTCTTTGAAAGTTATTCATGAAAGTGTGAATCTATCAAAGCAAAAGCTCGCCTTGTGCTAAGTTTTATCAGGAGCGATAATCAACGGAAACTTTATCTTCATTTCTTCGATTCTTTGTTAGCAGTTTTGAATTCTACTTCTAAGAGAAAGTCATTTGCCATGGCCTCCCTTCTTGGTGTTTGTGGGGTGAAAAGGAATGTCGAGAGATTAGGTTGATGTAAGTGAAAGGGAACTCTATAAGTATGGCTTATAAAACTTGTATGTTGCCGGTGAGTGACAGCTACTTTTACCCGTGTTTTAGTTTTGAGCACCTGGTGGAATCAGGGTCTAGCTATCAACCACAACTACATACTTTCACAGTCATCTGACTTTTCACTGAAATCGCTTGCTTATTCCCTTTTTCAGGCATGGGCCGAAGATGATTTACGTTCCTGACGCTGTTCCCAGCATGTCACAGGAGCTCCGAAAGTATCTGGCCTTGAAGCGCACCACTGAGGAGACGCTTATAGAACTCGACGTTTTAAAAATCCATTACCAAGAGGCCGTGAGCGAGCTACATTACTTGCCTGAAATCCAGCTTCTAGAGCTTATGTCTAAAGCCGTAAGTGACAACTCTAGTAAACCGGAGATTCTGGAACCATTTCATTCTCTGTGTTTCAGCCTATTCAAGGCGGCTAACATAGAGATCCCTAGTGAGTTAAGGGTTGCGAATGACCCGAAGGAAGAAACCGATGAGCCACATCACAACAGACAGAAACGATCCTGTCGCAGCTTGGAGAATGACCCAAATAATGATAAGTGGTCAGGAATGTGTGGCAGAGCAAGCAGCTGTTGGAGCTGGGTGTGCAATGATTGCTGTTTCCACACTGGATGTTGCCAGCATGATTTATGCTGTGGACATAATCTCTGGAGTTCGTATTGCCTCGCGCCAATTTTCTACGGATTCAGTTGCGATGATTTTGGGGGACACCCTGACTGTCTAGCTGGATTAGAAATAGATGAAACCGACGAAAAGAAAGAGCTCATAGCTAATTGCACAGCCAGGGCCTTTTGAAGCAGAAGGACCAAAGAACATTGTGCAACATTTCAATTGCTTTACAATTGCCTTGTTTAAGATTTTAATTTAAGTAAGAAGTTTTCCCGAGGATGATAAGAGTCGAGGATGCATTTCATCTATGTTTTGGGTTTAAGCTAATGTGCATGCATAATACCTCCAATCCCAGTCCCCTTGATAAAAGACCCCCCGACCAATGCAAGCAAAAAGAAAGCGGGATCGTGGGAAATTTTTCAGCCAGTGACTTTTGAAGTAAAAAGACCAACAAAAAATTTCCTTTATTTTTTACAATTGCGTTTAGCAGGTCCGGCTGCAACGCAGGCTACCGTCTCATCACTGCCTGATAAAAATTTGTCTCAATAAGTAGTCAGTCGTTTCGACGTTCTTGTATATTAAACGGAATGCTGATTTCGAGCATGAATGTTTGCTAGGAATTAAGCTCCATGTTTTAAGCTAATTTTTTTAAAAGGGTAAAAAGCCTCGTTTCTCGTTGTCTCAACCCTTTTCGTTGAAATACCTATAGCCAAGACTTCATTGAAGCAATCACTGGAGGAATTCATTGGTTCAATAATTGTTAAAATTTGTGAATGTTTCCATGATTTTCGATTGTTTTTAATGAAAAAATTAGGAGGGAATGTCAACCTCGTCTCCAGGGCGTTTTTCCCTCGCTTTTAACGCCCCACCTCCAAAGCCAGGGAAAAGTGCCCTGGGGACGAGGTTGAGGGAATGTCAAAAACTTTGCAAAATTAGAAAATACTGGATCTTGCATTGAGATTGTTATAATAAAAATATGAAATGAATAATTAGTAGACAAAGAGCAAAATCAGTCCAACACCACAACAAGAGATGGCTAAAGCCCATGAGGGGTCTGCCAGGTTTATGTTTAGTCTCGACGGTTGCCATACTGAAACCATCTGAGAAAACATGAAAAAAGCACAAAACATCAGCTGGAGAGACCATGCCACGCTTGAGAGGATTTATGTGGTACTAATACCTCTATCTTTGAGACTCAAGCAAAAGCGTCTTTAGTTTTCTGGTCTTTTTGGCAAGGGGCTGAAACTCGGGATCCCAGAGCCGAAGCCGATCCAATCGGGATTGGGGACCGCTGAATAATGAACCCGCTGACCACTCGCTTACGCCGCCTCCTTCCCAACCTCCTTCCCCACTTAACTTGTGCCAAGAGGGTTTGTGTCCAGGAATTAGCATCACGTCCTGCATGTTAGCCTGCGAACCGCAGACGCATTTCCGGTCGTCGCTTCTCTCCCTCCGAAAAATAGCGTCTGCGAACTCGAGCGGCAAAACGATTTCCGTGACGTAAAACCTCTTGTTTTGATGTAGGCCAATCAGATCAAAGGATAGAATACAGCTCGAGTGACTCCTCGCGACCTCGCGCGCTGAAGTGTCTTGGATTTTGGAGACAATTACCAAATACGCTTTGGAACGTGAATTTCACGACCATAACAAGGTTTCCTGCGACGTTGAATGCTGACTTCTTTATGAAGCAACTGCTTCTTAAGCTATGTATGTGGTGTGGGCCTTTGGTTTCGCTTTATAAAATACGGTAGTACGTGACATAAACAAAACCTGGACAAAATAATCGCTACAGCGAAAGGAAAGCAACATAGCTTAATGACATCGCGCTCAGACTTATTTATTTCAATTTAACCAGCGCTGACAAAAGGTGGTGAATCAATTATACAGGCACATCCTTGACTGATTCAGAAATGTCTAACAATCGCTCGTTAACAATTCTAGTATCGCCACAACACAATGATCTGAAATATTGTAAACCTGGGCCAGACCCAGCGTGAAATAAATAGTTACAGCCTGAGTTACAGCAGTAAATAGATCATAGTCAAAATGACATTTCAGCTACGACGCTTCTACTCATCTCACAAAAAAACTATGGAAATGAGAACCTTGAAAAGAACATGTATTTAAAGAAATATACCGGAACAAACATAAAATGCTTTCGATCTGATCAAAGTTCTATCTCAACCAAGAAGCAACCACGCATGGGAAATCAATTACCACATGTCCTACCTTTCAAAGATAAAGGATATCTACTAAAAAATATCTAAAACGGCACACGACAAACTATCGAAGAGTTCTCCAAGGCATACTTTCCTGCCAGGAACCAGAAAGGAACAGAAGCAACAAACGGCATGATGCGTCTACGGTCATCAGGACAGTTATCGTTTCGAATATGATCAAAACAACTACGTCCACAGGCAGCCCAAGCGCACTATTTGTGGGTTCGGGCTTCAGAGGTCATTTGGTGGGAATATACTAGAATTATTAGTGTATTATCTCATGCCAAATAAATGCAAAACGTCTTAAAGATATGAAGTCTTCTTGTTTGTCTATCGGTACTAGTAGCCTTTAAGATAACGAAAATCGATATTTCTTGCATTATTACATGTGATTCGGGCCCTTATTGATCGAATTTTATCACATGTATTCGAATCTACAACGCTAAGGGAAAAAAAAAATCATGATCACGCGAAATATTGATTCAAAAAGCTCCCTTACCTTTCGTTCATAGCCACTCTGTGTCCTACGGCTGGTTTTATAGTCTTCAGTACTCGATGGAAAGAAAGTCGACTAAACGGCGTTAAAACCAGCCGTAGGACACAGAGTGGCTATGAACGAAAGGTAAGGGAGCTTTTTGAATCAATATTTCGCGTGATCATGATTTTTTTTCCCTTAGCGTTGTAGATTCGAATACATGTGATAAAATTCGATCAATAAGGGCCCGAATCACATGTAATAATGCAAGAAATATCGATTTTCGTTATCTTAAAGGCTACTAGTACCGATAGACAAACAAGAAGACTTCATATCTTCAAGACTTTTTGCATTTATTTGGCATGAGATAATACACTAATAATCCTAGTATATTCCCACCAAATGAGCTCTGAAGCCCGAACCCACAAATAGTGCGCTTGGGCTGCCTGTGCTACGTCTGATAAATCATTGACTCCGTAGGCAAATAGATGAAAAATGTCGTCTAATCTTTTCTTCGATATGAATCCTCTTGATACTTATTTCGGGATGTTACTAAAACGGCGAACGGGGAGCGGGGAGCGGGGAGCGGGGAGCGGGGAACGGGGAACGGAAGTCTGGGAACGAGTTGTCAGCGGAAACCTCCACAAAAATCCAAAATGGCGGTCCAAAAAACGAGAGAGAGAAAGAAGAAGACAAAGAAAGGAATTCGAGCCTTGGTTGAAATCAGGTGGGGACGAAATTGCAAATCAGACTCACATTTTACGTTTATGTTTTGAGCAGGTGGTATGTTTTTTCGATATTCAACCTGTTTCATTTACAATATGATAAGCGTCTTAGGTCTTAGTTTTCGAGACACCTGGCACACTCACATTACTCCTGGATTACTCCGTTTACTTTAGACCGTCGCTTAATCCTGCCTGTTTATCCCCCTGAATGTTCTTTTTCCCACTCAGACAAAAAAAAAAATAGAGTAAAGGTTTTATCCAAGCCCATTATATGCCCTGTTTGAGAATGCTTGGTAAATAACTCGCAGGCATTGTAATAAGAAACTACAGTCTCAGTCAAAATGGTTGGGACACTTTGGGGTCTCCTTGTCCCCTCAATGTTGGTGTACAAGATTTTGTGACCGAACCGCGATAAACAACTTTGAGAGGGACGAGGTGAGCACGAGAAGGGAAAAAACAGCGTTTGGCTAAAGTGTCCCAACTATTTTTGTCTGAGACTGTGTCGGGGAGGAATTTGAAGGCGTGTTGACAGATACAGAGGTTAAACTGTAGGTCGGTCACAAGCGACGGGTTTTTGGTTTGTTGAGCGTCCATTGTGTTTTGCGAACGTTTCTATGGCAGTGAACTAAGTTATTTGGGCATGACAACAGAACACAAAGAATGACCAGTCCGCAGAAATTTCTTGGGCAGAGTAGAGTATTGGAAAATAAAGGGAACTGAGTGTGCAGTAAGCCGTACACAAATAGCTTTCTAGTGGTCGATTGATAGCGTGACAATATAGCACGTGCATACTATCTACGTAAGATTCGGGCTTTTCGTATACGGAGAGGCGCCCGAATGTGCCACATTTCTGGAAAAAATGTGTGGAAAATAATAAAGAAGGTCTCTTTGCCAAGAAAGAGTATAGGAACAAGGCTCAAAGGGACTCCTTTCTAACTTAACGGCAAGAGGCGAAAGACAGCCGAAAGAGCGATGAAGCGATGTCGAGAGAAAAGGGGAAACTTTTTCTCCAGTATGGAGGAAAATGCAACAAGCCACGATTATTCCCAAAACGTATTAGCGAGAACAGTATCCCGCTTTCTAAATTTCTAAAGATACTATTCAAGACTACAAGCGCGTAAAAAGGGTGTCCAACAATAGTGTAACTGTTTGGCCCGACGCCAAAAAGTTTCTTAATGATATTCCAGGCTACTGCTGTGAAATCGACAACTTTTTATAAGTTGTTTACAACATATGTTAATTTGGCCTTGCGCCAAATGGTGACATCGGTTCTCATCCTTTACCCCAAATATACACTTTCCTGGAGAGCTCTAAAACAAACTACTGTGTCATAAATGTGGGACTTGAGGTACAAAACATGAATCATATCAAACGAGGACACTACCTATCCTTAAAACCTCAAAAAAAGCGTTATACTCGACGTGTACACGGGTCACCGTACATTAATTCAATTAAGATATTTATAAGTTTCTTTCAGCGAACAATCGTGTCACCATGATCAAAGTTTTAATAACTTGTCTTACATGTATCAAGGCGCTATAAACCTTAGCTATTTCAATTAAGTGTGAAAGTCCCTTATCCTTTTCTTTCTTAATCCATTGTATATACCAGAGAGGTCTTAGAAAATGCCCTGGATAGTATGGTGACCCGTTATGGTGACCCGTCTAAGCGTGTCTCCACCGGTATAATATATTTAAGCGGCACAATACACAGCCTGCGAAATAATGCGCACAGTTTTGACTCATCTGTTGTTCACTCTTTAAATCCAATAAGTAGAAAGCTTTTTTTAATACTTCGGAATGTTGTAATTAAAGAAACAAAGACTTCTTTCCTCTGTTGATTGTCTTCTCTCTTTCTATCCGTGAAATCTCTAATGTTTTTCCCGAAAAAAATGGCTCCGAAACGTGCATATACCTGCCTAGCGATTTCCCGCCACTAGAGCCAACTAGGAGTCACATACCTAAAATTCCTCTAAAATACAGTCTCAGTCAAAATGGTTGGGACACTTTGGGGTCTCCTTGTCCCCTCAATGTTGGTGTACAAGATTTTGTGACCGAACCGCGATAAACAACTTTGAGAGGGACGAGGTGAGCACGAGAAGGGAAAAAACAGCGTTTGGCTAAAGTGTCCCAACTATTTTTGTCTGAGACTGTAGAACCACTACGTGGAACTTACCGGGGCCCAGTGGGACACGGGATTGCATAGATATAGTTTACCCCTCGCACCCCTCCCCTTCCTCTGTGGAGGCTAATACTTAGTCTGAATTTACCCATGCAGAAGAAAAGCAACAAACTGCATGAGAAAGGAGGATGTTGTTGGAAGTTTGTTCAGTGTTATTACAGCTAACGGTCTGTGTTATAGTAGTGTTTTTAGTAACACTGTGATGTCAATAAGTGTGATCTGTATAAGGTTTTCATTTGTTTTTAAGTTTGAGTGAAAAAGCAAAAATCACTGACAGTTTTGGGTTGAATGGTAATGACAAAGTTTGCAAAGAAGTTTGTTACAGAATTATCACAATTTCACATTTTCTCAAGTACGTTATCATCAGGTTTATCATTGAGATTTATTAATCACATTTATCTATTTTTTGCGAAAACACTGTGAATTTGAAATGAAAACAGACATAAGACATTTTTGAAATAGATCTTTGTGGTCATGGATTGTTGTCTTGCACTGTAAAAAATGCCATCCAGTGTTATATATAGACATAATAAAATGCTTATTTATTGATGACTGAGTATCATTTGTTAATTCATTGCACATTGAAATGGATGCACTTGATTGTAAGGCAGTGGTTGATACATAGTAGCATTCATCAATATGACCTATAATAATTGTAGAGGAAGTATTTCTTTCCTGAACTGGGTAAACAGTAGCATATCTGCAACTGCTTGAATGATAAGTGCATCAGCCCATGTACCTTGAATACACATATTACTCAGATATCTTAGCCATGAATTTTCGGTATTGCTCTCAATAAATCTCTCTGGATTGTCTCTCATAAATTGAACCCCAACAGTACGTATATGCATATGATGGTTGCTATTGCCATATAATTGATGTGATACAGATCTAAAGAAACAATCACCTGCACCGCCAACATCTATTGATTGTAAACAAAGTGCACCTAATCTAGACTTCATCAAATTCTCAGAGGAAATAGGAGAGTTCAACTGCATTGTTGAGCTGTGATTTTGCATAGAAGGTCTAATTATTACTTCATGATGATCAGTGTTGTATTGAGTAGGTCCTGAATTCTTCTCAACATCTTTACTTAGTTTGAAATTCACATAATTGGTCATATGACTCACACAATTGCAAGAAAACAATGATAAGTATCGACGTGCTTTACATTTTAGTTTCATTATCCTGTGATAATGCCTGCTAAAGAAAGACAACAAATAAGCTTTCTTGGGTATAGCCATTTTATTTAAGTTAATTATCTTTGGATCGCGTTTGTTATTACATTTATATCGTGCATGATAAAGTTTTCTCACCTTACTAACATAGCGATGGAGCTTTGAAGACTTCGGTATGTCAATCATTGAAATCTTTTTGAAGACAAATTTTGATAAGTGTTCGCTTTGATTCTCGATAAATTTCACGATGGAAGGTTCACTCAATTTCTCGATAAGGTTCACGATGGAAGGTTCACTCTTAAGTGATCGCTCGTAAATTTGTCTCTCCAAATATTCACTCTTAAATTTTCGCTCATAAACTAGTGCATCGTAAAGGTTGGGGAACGTGTCGTTCCCCAAAAAGCTATAATCTTTCTCTTGACTGTCCTCCATGCCTCGTTCTTTTCAAAATGGCGGATAAGATTTCAATGAGCCCGCGATATATCTCAGTCAGCGATATATCCCTAACAATGTAACGTTGAAAAAACGGACCGTCTGCATTCTAAGACCGGTGCCAGCCTTCGGCTGGGCCCCGGTAATAAACCTGGAATTTATTAATGCATGTACACATAGTGTTCTCGCGTTCTGTGCTTGAGTCAAACTTTGTACAGCTATTAGTATTTAAAACTAACGGTTAAAACTTGTTTTTTTACAATTTTTTTATAACTGAGAAAGCTTGTTGTTGTTGTTAGTGTTATATTAAAGTCATTGGGTGATGAGTTATGAATCGTTTAAGGTCAGGGTTTGGCATTGAAAGCAGGGTTAAGCACTGACTTCAAGAAGGTGGTGGACAAAACACTGACCCCCATTCCATGAACTACCCCCAATGACTACCCTAAAATGGACTATGCCACTGAAGTTAAGTGATTAGGGTTAGGAAACTGAGTGAATTAGGTTCCATTTAGGGTCCTTATACTGGGAAAACTGACCTAAAACTTCATTCACTCAGTTTCCTAACCCTAATCACTAAACTTCAGCGGTGTAGTCCATTTTAGGGTATGTCCATGAAGTGTGGGTCAGTGTTTTGTCCACCACCCTTCAAGCATGCCAAATAATACAGAATTCGGCATGTACTGCCCACAGATTAAGGAAAAAAGAGAAACCAAAAAAATGAAGGTGCCATGAAAATAATTATGATTTAGTTGTGCTTGGTTTAAGTGATGCACATTCACTATTGTATACAGTGCTTTTCAACACGTTTTGTGAGTGTAGTTTACATTATAAAATCATCACATTTTCTTAGTTTACTTTAGAATGAAAGAGTCCAAGGCTAAGTTTTAAAATCAGCCAAAAGAAATGGGATGTGCTAATTGCTTATCCAGATTGCACCATGTTATTGCCTTAGATGAGGTTGTTTTAACAGCATATCAAAGATCAAAGTAAAAGAAAATTTAACTCTTCAAGTCCCATGATCGACCAAAATCAATTTTCTCGAAACAATATCAATACATTATCCAGAGGAACGTTTATGACAAGTAATGAAATAATCACCAAAGGGAAAATGCTTTAATCTTCAACCAAATTCTGTCATCTAAATCTTTAAGGAAATGTAAAGTGATAAGTGTGGACAATGTTATTTGTATGTGGATAATGAAGCTTAGAGGGTTAAAGTACGAGTAGGTATGACTAGGATCATTATGTTGAGTTAACCAAATTGGTTAGGTATAAACTAACTTGTCTGAAACAGTTTAAATTCCTAAGTGGCCGCCTAAATACTTTTATGATATTGTATAGTTCCCTTCATTTACTCTTTGGCAAAAAGGGGGCCAGTTCATTTCTTTATATCAAGCGATAATGGGTTGATAATAGAACCTTATGCCAACAAATTGTGATAGTCAAGAGATCTCCACCAAAATCCTTCACAACAAAGGAGTATCTTTAAAAAATGATTAGAATTTGCTTTTACACCCTTTTTATATTCAGAATGACATTTCAAATTGATTTTGATATTTGTATCTTTTGATCATAACTAGGTTATAAGGGGAAAATTGAATAATATTGCCTCAAACCCTTTCATCTCCATAGAAGGTGAACTGACAAAAATTCCCTTTAGACCTTTTACTGTAAATCCTCTGATTCAGCCTCCCTCTCCTTAGAGGACTACAACAAGACAACCATGAATGTACCACTTCCGTGGCACAAAAAGGTATTGGTACAAATCATGCTATATGTTGGCAGTAGTCAGTACGGCATTTCTAGTATGTCTCTCACTCTCTTTAGCCTTGTGCCATGTAATATTGGCCTAAGCGTTCAGGAGGGGGTATGGTAGAGGACTGACAGTACAATTGGTTGTGTTTTTATTAGAAAAAAACATGCACTCTAGTAAAGGCCAAGAAAATGCCGGTTTAAAATTAGGCCACGTTATGGGTCAAGGAGTTGAAATTATAGAGGCAATTAAATAATTGAGTCGATGAGTCATGAGTCAAGTGAAAAACTTCAAATATCTTGGATTAACTGCTACTATCTGCTTTAAACAAATACTGGTACATACAGTAAATATAGTGACAAACCTGAATAAACACTTCTTGAAGGGTGGTGGACAAAACACTGACCCACACTTCATGGACATACCCTAAAATGGACTACACCGCTGAAGTTTAGTGATTAGGGTTAGGAAAGTGAGTGAATGAAGTTTTAGGTCAGTTTTCCCAGTATAAGGACCCTAAATGGAACCTGATTCACTCAGTTTCCTAACCCTAATCACTTAACTTCAGTGGCATAGTCCATTTTAGGGTAGTCATTGGGGGTAGTTCATGGAATGGGGGTCAGTGTTTTGTCCACCACCTTCTTGAAGTCAGTGCTTAACCCTGCTTTCAATGCCAAACCCTGACCGTAAACGATTCATAACTCATCACTCAATGACTTTAATATAACACTAACAACAACAACAAGCTTTCTCAGTTATAAAAAAATTGTAAAAAACAAGTTTTAGCCGTTAGTTTTAAATACTAATAGCTGTACAAAGTTTGACTCAAGCACAGAACGCGAGAACACTATGTGTACATGCATTAATAAATTCCAGGTTTATTTCTCACATGAGGCACGATTTACGGACAGGTTTTCAGCGTAAGCTTTCGTGTAACCCGCTTACAGGGCTTACAACCGAGCGGGGAACTAGGAACTAACTGCACAGTACGAGAAATCGTTGAAACGCTAGAGTGAAAGTTATTTCATAGTCGTTTGGATATCATTTTTTCAATACCAAGGGCCATATTGGAATGAAGCAGTTTTAAAACATAGAAGCACCCTGCATAAAAGAGATAAGATTACAAACTAATGGTGAATTTGGAGAACTGCAGTCGTTATTCGCATGTTCACAAGTCAAATTCACATCGGCACTGCATGATCTTTGTCATGGTTAGTCTTTTAATTTCAGCTTGCTTTTGGACCTTTAGCTAGTAAGCTTATATTTTGTAAAATTTATGGCCTTTTGACAGCAGGGCTAAAACATTTTCGTGACTGCTGTTGAAGGTGTATCACGCTGTTGGAGGTGTATCACGGATTCCAGTTGTCAGTTGTTTGCACTTTGTTAATTCCTTGATTGCCTGTTCGTCCTATTAGAATATTATTTTGGGTCCCAAGACAGAAACACTTACTTTTAGAATTCCCAAGATAGATTAAAGAGCAATTATGTTCTAAGACATTTTTCTTGGTTCATTCTCAGACGAGTGTGAAAGCCTGTATTAAATGTTTTCCTTTGCTTTGTCCATATTATTTTTGTTGTGTGCATTGTTTTGATTTGTCGGGTTTTTTTGGTTTCAAGCTTTAAACATGTTACTTCTCAGGCTCACGGGTTTTCAGTGTGAGATAACCTGGCCTTATACTCATGCTACAATGTAGCTGAAGCCTTAAGGTAATAGTTAATGTGCACAAGCTACAACATTATTTTCATGATTTTACTTCAATATTACAACTGAAGACAATAATAATTCTTTAATTTATTATTGTAATACCGTATAATGTAACTGTTTTATTTATCCATTTGATGCAATGTCAAACAATGCATACATGTTATAGTCTAAAATATCAAAACTAGAAAAAGAAAACCTATAAGGTGTTCTCAGATTCATGTGCAATTATACCAATATTATAAGCTGTTTGGTTTATTGTTTATTTGATTTGGATTCTACCCCACACCAATTAACACAATGCTGCAAAATTTGTCTTATGGCATTTCTTGATTAATTATACTTAAAGGGTGTTTCATTGTTCCAATAAGCTTACATTGAATGATACAGGGACTGTTTTGACTTCTTTGACATAATTTGAGGCAGAACTCCTCTCCAACCCTTACTCATGCAACTTCGATTTCAAATCTTGGCTGTCTGTATCTTACCCAACTAATTGTGGGTCACTACAACTGTACTTGAGTAATACACAGCACTTTTTCTAGCAAAGATTACACAGAGAAACAATTAAGTTTACTCATACTCAAACATGCATTTTAGTATGCAAGCGACTATTACCTTTTTTTCATTCATTAGGAACATGCTATAAATTTGCTCTCCATTTGGGGAATTCAAAAGTCATGCATGAGCTTCCATTTTTTCCATTGCCCTTTTCCTTTAACAGTGAGCAGCCATAGGGTGCTTGCTTGCTTGCTAAGTTTTTTTAAATGCCTTGTTCTGTGTACCTTGACATTAGAATGTTCCCCATTGTTAAATCAGAGAATGGAACTCCCCAGAAAAACAAAACTTTGTGTAAGAGAGGAGTATAGATACTAGCGCTATAGGCTTTAATAATTAAATTAAGACATTGAAAAACAACATTGATTTTTCATTTCAAAGTAGATAGCCCATGCTGAAGAATATTAGATTCTGCTGAAGTTTATGCATTGTAAAAGAAAAAAAAAACAAGCAAAAACTACTTCAAAGAAACAATATCCAGCAACCATATTCTCATTGACTTTGAGTGCTCACTGGGACAGGAGGGAATGGCTGCAAGCAGGGAATTGAAAGTCTCTTGCATGTCCCATTATTTTTGTTTATTTCCCTAATGATGTCATCTCAGGCCATATATATGTGCACATGCAGCTGTTCATTGTACAGATTATTTTCTGTATAGTGTGTTCTCCTAGATATTATCTAGAATCCCCTAAAATTATTTATTGTACAGAAAACATAGCCATTCTTCCTAGAAGTCCTAGAAAGATGATGTCCAAAATTTGACATGACTTCTTTACCACTGACTGAAAACACCAAAAAGTAACAGCCCTTTATTCAAGGTTAGAGACTTGTCATTATAAAGAGGGGGAGAGCCAGTTAATAACTTTCATGAAGGGAAATTGGGGCACATGCATGAATTCGATTCATGCTAGCATACCAGAATGGATGTTTTTAGGGGGGAAGCAGAAATGTGTTTTTCAAAGGGCAGGTTAGGATTTGAACATAGCCTACTTCCATAGCACCAGTTCTCTCCCACTGCCCCCCCCCCCCCCTCCAATATCCCCCTCAGCCTAACATTTCCACACTATAGTCCCCAAATTCTGTTCATTAAGGGCCCAAGTGGCAACTAGAATTCTGCACCACATCTTTTAACATGCCAATCATAACTAAGACATCTTCGAATTTTTTTTGAAAAATTGTTTATAACTACATCACGTGTTTTGCCACGCCCCTGTTTTATCAAGAAATCATTTGATTCGAAATCCCCACTAGATAGAGAGCCAACCGTTTTCCCGTCTTTATCCATCTTGAATGCGGTGTCAAATAATTTATACCTAGAGAAAGTCACCTACACCTTTCAGAAAGCGAAGTTAAATGGGTTGAAAAAAAATCGCGATGACGTTTCACTGCCGTTGTCGTCGTGCTTGCGTAAACTCCCTTTCTCGGTTTTGTCACCATCTTTATTATCTTGATTCACTCGTAGGTTTATCAAACCTGTCCGCGGTCAGGCGGTTACTGTTTAATGCAGGTTTGACTGCATGTATTCGTTTGAATCACAACCGAAACTTCCCAAATCACTACTCCATTTCCGGACAAAATTATCACAACCGGGAAGGATGTTAGACTATGAGTTGTCCCTTAGTTTCCTCAGGGATAGTACGCGAGCGCACGTGAAACTCACCACCAGATGATACGTGGAGAGTAGAGAGAATACGGTGACAACTTCGGCAGCGTTCTATTGATCGTATTCTGGAATGAGGAAACGCAAAGGATTAAGTGTTAAAAATATCTTGCACCGTGATTTTTGGACTACTTGGAATATTTTTTGTTTTACTCACTTTTTATAAGATAAATTAGATAAATCGTTCATGAAGTAAAAATTTGTAAAACTGAAATACAGTATAAAACTATACGCTGTGTCTACATGTCCAGCAGCCGGGAAGGGTCTTAAAGAAACAAAATGCCCAACAGTCCAAAATGTTTCAAGAATTTCTGCACAATCCCTTTTTTGATCCTCTGAAAGTATTATATCATCATTTAGAATTACCAAGCGGTCAGCAAAACAAGAATCGCTTCGCAGCTGAGTAGTTGTGGTTTCTTGGGAATAGAGTATAGTCAGGAGCATAATCAGCAGGAGTCCTCGTTAAACGGGTCAGCATTTCTTTTTACTTGATGAATTCATTTGATAAAGATTTGCCGGGACTAAATGCTGATGTGGTTGATAGCTTGTTGAATATCACTGTGACTGTACGGTGGAATCAGCTCAAATGGCGTTGTCCTCACCAAATTTCCCCGTAAGTGTCTTATATCCTGGACCTTAAGATGATTTATCATGGCGAGAAATAGCTGAGAAATAGCCATGGCCCGGGCGAAGTTCCCCAAGGGGACCGCCGCAAAAACACTCATCCGGTCTGAGTGACAGTCCCCACCAAGCCTAACCCTTTGTTGTCTGTCTTTTAAAAGTCTGTAATCCAATTCATGGTGGTAGCTTTAGGCATTGCACCCAAGCTATTGAGTTTGGCCACTAGCGTCTAGCTAGCAGTAAGTGCTAAGTTCGTGGGTGATCCAGGCTCCAGGGATTAAATCATACTGTTTAGGATCTGTAGATGATAGAACTGTGGGCTTCAAGGATTTGTTGATGACAACGGCTTCAACGGTATTGGATAATGTGGATGTTACCGTGATTGGTCTCAAATCCTTGTCAAACACAGTCACCGAAATGTCAGGAATGACACCAGGCTTCCAGGCACGAAGACATCTGCATTCTGAGAAGGAAAAGTTCAAGATATAGCGATTGGTGCTGCCAGTGTAACAGCAAACATTTTAAGCATTACCTAGAAGTCCATATAATGTTCTCACAGGTAGAACTTTCCTCGCAACCGATAAATATGTGACAGGAATTGAATAGTCACCATCGGGTACACGAGCACAGTTCGCTAGGGGCATGTTGTCCTTCCTAACAATTAGAAGTGTCTCACTTATCTTTCCCTCTTAAAACAGCCTCTTTACAGACATAGGACGGACGGATACCCAACACCAGGTCACGCCTGTTGTTTGTTCATCATCGTAAACGATGACTACGGACATCACGAGGTGTGGCATTTACTGCGAAGTAATACTGTAAATTTCTTCACTACAACTTTCTTGCCTCAAATGTCTCACTGCCTCTCCTTTTCTAATTACTTTCACGAAAAAGTGGTAGATGTTCGCAGATCTGGAAAGATTGCTGCAAATATACGTGAACTTGTCAACGGACTTGAGTGTCTCCTTTTTGACAGTGATAGCTGGTACCACTTACCCCTTCTAAGGGGTAGGCCGGTGAAGAACGTGAGTATTTTTGGTACTAACTGTTGGACCAAAGTTGTGGGAAGCATTAGGAAAGCAGTCGACACTCGATACTCATTTCAGCGGGGACTCGGTGACAGCGTTGAGCATCCAGTCATCTGCGAAAAAGACATCACACACTATAGCCTCTTTGAGCTTGGTCATTGCCTGTAGCCTACCCAAGTAAATAGTCTTTCATCGGTCCTGTACCTAGTAATCAGGATACCACCATCACTTTCTTCGACGTTGCAGAAGAAGTCCGCCAACAAATTGACTGTTAGATCCTGCTTAACAGTGTGGAGGTAGCGAGACAGCCTTGCTTGAGTCCGTTAGTGACTGGAAATGCTTCAGAGGAGTTTCCATTGTCCAGTACTCGAGCGAGCATGTCATCGTGGAAATGACACACCATACTGTTGAACCTATCTGGACAGCCAAAGTTGCCACGATTTTCCACACTCCCTAGCAGTTGACAGTGTCAAAGGCCTTTGTCAGGTCTATAAACTTTATGTCGAAATTTCTATACTGTTCTTGACACTTTTCCTGAAGTTGCCGTGCAGCAAACGGCACCATGTTGGCGGTTTCACAGCCCTTCCAGAAGCCATACGCACTCTCTGGGAAGTGACCATTGGTTGAAGACGATTCTTGCAAGGATCTTTCCAGCGATGACTATCAGAGGAATCCCTCCGTGATTGCCGTACGATTGCCTGTTTCACTTTCAGTTATATAGGTGGGCAATGGCTTCAACGTTGATGGACTAGGGCGTATTTAGGAGGCTGATGAAATATTCCACCCAACTCTCCAGGATGGCGTTATTCTCACTATGTAGCGTTGTTCCCTCTAGTGGTGATGTTCCAGAGGACTGAGGCCCATAAATGTTCCTCACGGCATTATAGAAGCGTTTAGTTTTGTTATTGTCAGCATCTGCCTTTTTATTGAAACAGGAGTCACAGCGCTTTGAGGTTAGTTGTACATGTTGAGTTTTCAGGTAATTCCCGGCAGTCTGCTCTGCACATCGCCCTTGTCACTCTAACGTCCTGCCTGTCTCTTCTCCAGACGAGAACATAATCGATGAGATGCCAGTGCTTGCTGCGTGGGTGCATCCACTACGTCTGTGTGCAGGTGGGTAAACGATAAACTGCATGTGAGATGCACAGGTCTCCAAAAGCAACAGTCCATTACTGTTACATGTCCTAAACCCATTTCTCCCCATGACTCCCTCCATTGCCCACTCTAGCATGAGAGGCGTAGACAATAATGCGTTTGTCCTACTTTGGCACGCCTTCGATGATGTCTTTTAAGTCCTTGCAGAATTTATATTTCATCTCCTCAAGATTCGTCATTGTTGGAGCATATTTACTGATAACAGGGGCGTAACGGTTTCCTCGGCGAGAGAGCCGAAAAGCCATGAGGCGATCGTTGATTCCTTAGGGAATTTTGTTAAATGTACTGATCAGATATGTTTTGACGGCAGATCCCACTCCTGGTTGACGATGTTCTTCACTGTAGCGATAGATCGAGAAAAAAGCCAAGCTTCGATCAGCTGACTTTTATTTGCTAACCTTGTCTCACTACGCTGGGATATGAATGTTGTATCTGCCCAGTTCTCTTGCAACTAGAGCTGTCCGTCTCAGGTCTGTAAACTTTGGTGCTGTCCATGAGCGTATGTACATTCCATGTGCCGATCGATCGCGATGTGAGCTTTGTTTTCATCTTGATGTTTCGACCGCATAGATAGGATCCCCTCCTGCCGCGGTAAGCTAAGGCAGTCTTTGTTGGGAGCATCTTTTCTAGCCCCTTCCTCAGGTGATGGAGGAACACAGAAGAATTCCTAAAGGGGAATGCTCAGACATTCAGGGGAGATGCCGAACTCCACAGCTCCTTCAGTCCAGTAGCGAACAAACCTAGTATGTTGCGACCACAGCTTCCAGTGGCAGTGAATCTGCACCTGCGGCCTCGCCACACGCCCTTTGCGACAGAGCTTTAAGGATGAGTGGGTATGATATCTGAGTCACTTGCACGTGAATTGGATTAAGGTGTGGAAGAGTTGCGCCGTGTCGTGAGCCTCACTCTCTCGCCCTGAAAGTTTAGGCCCTTGCGCGGGACATAGGCGAGGTGGCTGGAGATAAAGCAGGAAGCTTTACAGCACCAGCTGCATGCGAACCGTTGGCTCATAATAAGCTCATTCGTCCTTTGACAGGCCTCGTCCTGCTGGCTGACTCCACACCATTCTACAATTTAGGGGCCGCAACCAAAATGGCTCAGTTCTAGCTCTTTGATAAGGCAGAGTAGTGAACGTGACCCTGATCTTATAGTTCGTGATGGATGATGGACTTTTATTAGAGACTTCAAGTAGTCTACCAACTGGCCATTTATGGTCTTGTAGTGAGATTAAGGGGAGACTGTTGAATTCACTCCTTTTCTGCACTGGTAGCCAGGGCACGTTTTTTTGATAAAGGCGTGCAATGGTCGAAACGTCACTAGAACACATCATATAACGCACTGCAGTATTCTGAATTTTTTGAAGTTTATCTTTTTGATATTAAGGTATGCCATATAAAACACTGTTGCAGTAATCTAATCGAGAAATAACAAGAGCATTAATTAACCAAGTAAACATCCTATTGATCTTATTGCTGGAGTAGCAATTTTACAAACTTCATTGATCTGAGCACTAAACGACAAATTATTATTCATTATGAAACCTACGTTTCTAGCTTTCTTCTTAAAGTCAATTCCTGTAAATGTAATGGTTGCTTCGTAAACCATGATGGGAAATGATTGCGTAGCTTAGGCCTGTGCCAATTGTGCTCGGCAACTTTTCAGCAACTTTTAGCGTTTGGAGCAACTAAGTCGAGCAACCGAGAGTAATTTTTGAGCAAAGTATAGGTTTAGAGCTCGAGCACATATCAAGCATGAAAAAGTCAACGATTTCATAGAAAACTTCAAGGATAGTCCTCTCTGCTAAATGTTTAGCAACCTTAAAACACACAACCTCTCACTTGTCCACGTTTCGCAGGCCTGAAAAGGAAATTATTACCGTATGAACAATTAATTAATATCCTTAAATCTTCTCCCATATTAGCGAGCGATACTCTAAATCTGGCTTCAAGCAATTTTTCTTGACCGTAAGCCTCTAAGCCTGTAAGCCCTACAAGCCTGAAAGCCCTGTAAGCCCGTACGCCCTGTAAGCCTGTAAGCCTGTAAGCCCGTAAGCCCTGTAAGCCCGTAAGCCCTGTAAGCCCTGTAAGTCCTGTTAGCCCTGTAAGCCCGTAAGCCCTGTAAGCCCTGTAAGCCCGTAAGCCCGTAAGCCCTGTAAGCCCTGTTAACCCTGTAAGCCTGTAAGCCTGTAAGCCCTGTAAGCCCTGTTAGCCCTGTTTAAACCCTGTAAGCCCGTAAACCCTGTAAGCCCTGTTAACCCTGTAAGTCCGTAAGACCTGTAAGCCCTGTTAGCCCTGTAAGCCCTGTAAGCCCTGTAAGCCTGTAAGCCCTGTAAGCCCATAAGCCCTGTAAGCCCGTAAGCCATGTAAGCCCTGTTAACCCTGTAAGCCCTGTTAGCCCTGTAAGCCTGTAAGCCCAGTTAACCCTGTAAGCTCTGTTAGCCCTGTAAGCCTTTAAGCCCAGTAAGCCCTGTTAGCCCTGTAAGCCCGTAAGCCCTGTAAGCATGTAAGCCCTGTAAGCCCGTAAGCCTGTAAGCCCTGTAAGCCCTGTAAGCCCGTAAGCCCTGTAAGCCCTGTTAGCCCTGTAAGCCCTGTAAGCCCGTAAGCCCTGTAAGCCCGTAAGCCCTGTAAGCCTGTAAGCCCGTAAGCCCTGTAAGCCCGTAAGCCCTGTAAGCCTGTAAGCCCTGTAAGCCCGTAAGCCCTGTAAGCCCTGTAAGGCCTGTAAGCCTGTAAGCCTGTAAGCCCTGTAAGCCCTGTAAGCCCGTAAGCCCTGTTAGCCTGTAAGCCCGTAAGCCCCGTTAGCCCTGTAAGCCTGTAAGCCCTGTAAGCCCTGTAAGCCCTGTTAACCCTGTAAGCCCTGTAAGCCCTGTAAGCCCTGTTAGCCCTGTAAGCCCTGTAAGCCCGTAAGCCCTGTAAGCCTGTAAGCCTGTAAGCCCTGTAAGCCTGTAAGCCTGTAAGCCCTGTAAGCCCGTAAGCCCTGTAAGGCCTGTAAGCCTGTAAGCCCTGTAAGGCCTGTAAAGCTGTAAGCCTGTAAGCCCTGTAAGCCCTGTAAGCCCGTAAGCCCTGTTAGCCTGTAAGCCCGTAAGCCCCGTTAGCCCTGTAAGCCTGTAAGCCCTGTAAGCCCTGTTAGCCTGTAAGCCCTGTAAGCCCGTAAGGCCTGTAAGCCCTGTAAGCCCTGTTAGTCCTGTAAGCCCTGTAAGCCCGTAAGCCCTGTAAGCCCGTAAGCCCTGTTAGCCCTGTAAGCCCGTAAGCTCTGTAAGCCCTGTTAGCCCTGTAAGCCATGTAAGCCGTGTAAGCCGTGTAAGCCCGTAAGCCCTGTAAGCCCCTAAGTGACGTTGCCATGGCAACCACTTTTAGTTGAAGGAATCTAGCTAATTTTAAATAAGAGTAACCCTTATGTTAATTTCTAATCTGTAAGCCTTGTAAGCCCTGTAAGCGGCTTACACAAAAGCTTACGCTGAAAACCTGTCCGTAAATCGTGCCTGGTATATTATTTCTTATTACAATGCCTGCGAGTTATTTACCAAGCATTCTCAAACAGGGCATATAATGGGCTTGGATAAAACCTTTACTCTATTTTTTTTTGTCTGAGTGGGAAAAAGAACATTCAGGGGGATAAACAGGCAGGATTAAGCGACGGTCTAAAGTAAACGGAGTAATCCAGGAGTAATGTGAGTGTGCCAGGTGTCTCGAAAACTAAGACCTAAGACCTTATCATATTGTAAATGAAACAGGTTGAATATCGAAAAAACTTACCACCTGCTCAAAACGTAAACGTAAAATGTGAGTCTGATTTGCAATTTCGTCCCCACCTGATTTCAACCAAGGCTCGAATTCCTTTCTTTGTCTTCTTCTTTCTCTCTCTCGTTTTTTGGACCGCCATTTTGGATTTTTGTGGAGGTTTCCGCTGACAACTCGTTCCCAGACTTCCGTTCCCCGCTCCCCGCTCCCGGCTCCCCGTTCCCCGTTTTACTAACATTCCTTATTTCGTCAATCAGTCCCACAGTCCTGGCAAATTAACTTTCGTAAACGCGTCGTTCTGAGAAAAAAGGACGGCTATACACAAGCCACGTAGTCCTTTCAATTTCGACTTGAAAACATATCCATCGCGCACGATCCTGCGAGAAGTCTCGCGAGTTAGTTCCTTGATTTTAAGAGCTAAACCGTGATTGGCTAAAAAGGTTTTACGTCACGGAAATCGTTTTGTCGCTCGGGTTCGCAGACGCTATTTTCCGGAGGGAGAGAAGCGACGACCGGAAATGCGTCTGCGGTTCGCAGGCTACCTGCATGTTGGCCATATATAATAAAACAAAGAAATTTCTTGAAAAAAAAATCTCAATGACCTAATGAATACACTAAATGCCGTGTCTCTGATTTCCTGACAAGGTATTACAGTACTGATCGGGGAATTATTGGGACAAGCGCTAGCTTAAAGACATCATTCTCCCGTTCCCTTTTCAGCCTTTTTTCACCCATCCCCACTGAGCAAATCCCAGCTTTCCCCAGAAAAGGGAAAAGCCCTGGGGAAGAAGTTGAGCAAATCCTACGTCGCGGGGGGGGGGGGGGGGGGGGGGGGTACTGCCATATATGGGCTATATGGGTATGTGCCGCTGTGAAGGGTATGGTTTTCAACCAGTTTAGACTAGGATAGGGTATATAAATCAGAGCGTTTGGGTCTAGAATAGGGTATCATTTTTTAGGAAACTGATCAGTTGGTTGAAGATTTTATTTAAACTAGAGATTGTGGTATAAGGTTTTGTTTTGGCTAGACTGTGCTAGTGACCTCAGTAGTTTCTGGCAAACAGCTACTCTAGATCACGCTAGGATAGGGGGGATTTGGGGAGTTTACTCTAGTATAGGGTAGCAAAATTCAGCTGAACTAGCTCTGGTATAGGTTAGGGGTTTCAGGGTCCCAGCGGCACATCCCCACCCAGAAAGTCCTAAAGTACCCCCCCCCCCCCCCCCCCCGGGTCCTACATACAGTTCAGGAGAGAAAGCATGACAACGGTGTGACTAACCGGCGTTACAAGCCAAGATCACGGGCTGATGATCTTTACTTCTAGGAATGTGGGGTTTTTCCCGTTTCAGTTTCGAATCGTTCTTTACTTCTAGGAATGTGGGGTTTTTCCCCTTTCAGTTTCGAATCTTTCTCGCAGTTCTTCCTTTGTTTGAAGAACGACGTCTCGCAATTCCTTTGTCAGTAAGTCTTAAACTCTCGTTTTGGGGATCAAATCCACAAGAATTTTGCCACTATATCAAAATTTGGCCGTCAGTATGAATCAACCGCCTCGCAAAAGTGACTTGGTATGATTTATTTCGTTTGTTTCTTCAGAGACTTAAAACTATCTATACCTAAGTTGTAGGTCTTCGAATGTTTGAAGTCGCCATTTTTGTCTTTGTTAGTGTTAATGTGTTCTTAAAATTGGTACGACCAAAGTCAAAGTGAGAAGAACATTATTTTAAATATATGTTTTTTTCAATCCATTTTTAGATTTAACTGAGGTGTTCAAGTTCACAAATCTGCCAAATCGAAAACATGGTTCGACTTGAGTCAAAGGAGCGGTTGAACTACTTAAAGTTTAGCATCATTGTCGTGGATGAATTTCCCAAAGCCTTACGTCAAACTTTTAAGGTGATGTGGAATAAAAAATTTAGACGGAATCAGTGGGACGACTCCGATGCTGTAAGAAAATTATTACACAGAAATGAATTCGGCAACAAGGGTATTCCTACACAAAAGTCATATGAAGAGTGGGATTGTACAGCGCTGTTTCAAGCCACACTCTATGCAAAGTCCTTCCGTTCACCAGACGGTACGGGTAACTTTAAAACACTCGATGAGCTGTATGTGAAGCCGCGTGGAGTCCCTCATGGACAGTTTCATGGCTCTGTCATTAGCGCAAACGGAGACCCCTATGAAACATTCGCGCTCTCTATCGACCAGCTGAGACGCCTCAGAAATTCACTTTGTCATTCTACCAGTACAGAGCTGGATCAAAACATGTTTGATCAGTACGTTAATCTCGCCAAAGATGCATTCGAAGCCCTTTCAGTCAAGACGGACTCAATTGATGAGACTCTGCACGCGGAACTTCACACCTTGAGAGCAAGAGTTCTGACATGCGCATTTTTTTTTTTGACCCATTTATAGAGTTTTGTCTGCTGCCTGAATGCAGCATTAATACAGGGTGACCTACACGGCGTGTATCGCCTAGCCTAAACACATCCCATGATGCACCTTAACCGGATGTGAACCATCATAACAAACAAGATGGCGGACCCCCAACGAGTCTTCACCGTATAAAAGCAATCAGAGTAGGATGTATACGCTACAAAAGATCAGATTGACTCATTTGCAATGCATTCATGAGTAAAGGACTTCCTGTTCTTCAATTTTTCGGCAGGTATGGGCAAGTTTTAGGATTCACTCTTGAGATAACAAAGGCAGCCCGGATCGCTGAACTTTGAATTTTATTCAGTTTAAGAATGTATGAAAATAAGCAAAATACATTTTAAATTCCATTTGTTGAAAAATAAAAAAGATAGCAAGAAAGAAAGAAAGAAATAGATAGAAAATGACTCACCTTGTGTTTGTGTTGTGTGTTTTACTTTCAGTTCACCTCTAGAGCCATAATATTAAGTTTTACAATATGTAGATTTTGAGTTTATAATAGGCCAAGTTAAAAAAAAAGGTTCTCGTCCCCACCCGCTTTATTTTGGGGGGGCTGCCTAGCTCCCAGCGGCTTTTCTATTATTTGTTATTGGAAAAGTTGGACGTAACAAAAGTTATTACTTTCAACACCGTTACCCTAATATCAATATCTTGACGGTGACAGACTCCAAGTTATCCCTGGGAGAGGGTTATAATTTGTAAAGAAAGAATACCGAGAATTGGTAATAATAAAGTTAAAAAGTGCCCGCTGCTCTCTTTTTTAAAGAAATCTGGAAAAGAAACATTTCTTTTTATTTTTTACTTGGCCTTCATTAACAACCTGATAAAAAGTCTTCCAAATGGCCCTAGAATCAAACAGACTGTAAAACACACAACACAAACACAAGGTGAGAGAGCAGCTGTACACAAACTAAAGTAAAGTATGAGATTGCATGTCATGCGTGACATCACGATGCCTCAAACAGTTTGGTTGGTTTCCTTCATGTGTACAAACTTTCTTCCTTGAGCTTATTGTGTTTGCACCTTTTGACATACAAGAAAAACAAAACTTAATTTCTGTCCTGGTGTTGATTGGCAAGATGAATTAAAACCACTCTCTCAGACAGTTGCAAAAGCAACCAGGCTAAGTTTATTTTGTCATGTTTTTTTTTGTTAAAGCAATGGCTCTGACACCAACCAAATTGATTGAAATTAGCTCATTAGCGTAGTGTTCCATTCTCGCTGACATTCATCAACACACAAGGTAAATTTCAACAATGTTGTAAGTCTTTCTCCGCAAGGCCTTCACCCTCTTTTTTGTTTTGCTTCACAAAAGGAACAACAATTTGACAGTTTGAAAATGATATGGTCTTTGATTCGGTGCATCGAATGTCTTTTCATAATTTGGTGTGTTATGTGAATTCACCCTCTGAGCGTCAGATTTCACGTGTAGTTTCATGTGACTTTTGATTTACTTTGTTGTAAACAAACCCTCAAAGTTCGGACATTCGTTTTCTGCCACATACTGTACTTGTACAAACTACACGCGCTGCTATTTCAAGTTTGCGCTAGTTTATAAAATGTTATTCCCTTTCGCTGTTTGAGACTCGAAAAGTTTAAAGTTCAAAAATGTCTGAGCAGAAGAATAAGAGCGATTTTTAGGCCAAGATCATGGCAGAAGTTACGGCAGGAATGAGGAGTGCTTGCAGTGGAAATTCCCGTCTCAGCAGCTGAAATGGTTTAAACATTGGAACTACACCTCGAAAGAGATAAAAGCGGTGATGTAGGCAAATTTCATGATACATACATAATTCACATTTCAAAACTCATGATCAGACGTGATCACACGCTATTAATTTCCAATCCAATTTTTCGCTACCCTTTGTTGTTTGAAATTTTCCTTTTCAATTTGTATATTATGGCAAACAGGGACTCGACACTTTTGATGATGGTTATGTTGATGGCATTAACTTACTGAGGTTGAATCAAGATGTCTCTAGCAAAAAAATGCAGGCTTTTGTGAACATACACTGGATTCGTATTTAATTGTGTAGAGACAAAAGGAGGCAGTGTACTATACTTCAGCCATAAGCATAAGCTTGCTTATATTTAAGCGTATAAAAGGCGGTTGAGACGAAAATGTAAGCACACTGCTGTATAATGAATTATAAAATGTGTCTGCATCATTAGTTTCATTTTCTTCAAGTGTAGATCCACCTTGCAAAACCATTCTTTCAACTGAAGAGGAGATTTGTACGTGCTTGTTGAAACTCCATGTACCGGCAAATATTTTTTCTGTTTTAATACCACACCCGAGGCGGTTAAAGTCACTCCAGATCTAATCCTCTTTGACATTTTGAACCTTAAACTATTCGATTTTCAAACAGCGAAAGGGAAGGAAAATATATAAATTAACGCTAACTTGAAGTAGTGACTCGTAGTTCGTACATTTACAGTATGTGAGAGAGAACAGATGTCCGAACTTTGTGGGTTTGTTTACAACGATCATCAAGAGCCACGTGAAACTACACACGAAATCTGACGCTCAGAAGGTGAATTCCAAGTTGTTTTGTAACTGCAACCACAAAATACCTGTAGTGAACACTTTTTACTTTAGTAAGCATTTTCCTGACTCCTTAAGGATCCTTAAGTAAAAGTTCACAATATGTAAAAGGAAGTTTGATCATAAGCATTGCAAACGTTTGTTAATTATGTAAGTTAAAATTTGTCTGTCAATATTTTATCGTATCTGTAAGGTCTGTACCCTTGTTTTAGGTATAAAATTCTTTTTTAGCTTGTTGAACATTTATACTATTGTGTAAAAATTTAATTTCTTGCAATTTGCTTGTTAAGTGCTGAATGATTGTTACTATTTTAAAAGCTGCACTATTTCTGTAGTTTCCTGACTAGTAGTTAAGGAACTTTTGAAAGAAAGGTCGCCAGCCCAATGGTTGTACTTTATTCAGATAAATTATTTGAATGTATTGACTTAGCAATGTTATTGGAGAGTTAAAATATAGTTTACATAAAAAACTATCAGACACTTGAGATACAGTGTAACATTAATGTTATTTACTTTATTTCAACCGGCATCTTTAAGTTAATCATCTCTGTTTCTGGACTAGTAGATGACAGAGAAAACTCTTTAATAATTATAATAATAAGTAATAATTTATTAATATTACTTTTCACTAATATCATTATAAGTATCATATACAACAAAGTGGCCATGCATCAAATAGGCCAGTTAAAAAGTGCCAAAATCAATGTAAAGTTGACCAGAAAATTCCCATGACAATCTTTGTTACAGGGCCCAGTCTTGCACTTCGTTCTGCCCATTAATTCTTAAGATCCTCAAAATTTTTCCCCAGGCATTTCACACTGAAATGAAACATCATACACCCATCAATAAAAAAAGAGTGAGCAAGAAAAGGAAAAGACCCAGCCTAAAACAAAGAATCCATTAGTTAATACTAGCTGGATTCTGTATGCTTCATGAAAAGAATAGCTGACTCAAGTGTAGTTTACAGCACTGGGGCTCTCTTTGTGAGCTCTTGTTAACAGCTATACCTATGCAACTGACAAAGGATCCAATATTTTGGTTCTGAAACCAAACCAAGAGTACATTAGTAACAGTGTTACGTTCTTCTTAGAACTTAACCATGAAAAACTCACGATCTGGTACCAAATAGTTCAGTGTCACTTTGTCCACACCGCAGAAAGCTTGGTTCCATACTTAAAACTAGGCAGTCTTTTGACTCGAACAAGCATATTATCAACCAGCTACCAACTGCAGCTTAATGGAAGGAAAGCTTTCCATAGTACTTTTTAGTCCTAGTTCGATATCCTTCAATGACAACACAATCGTGAGAAATTCCTATCCTAGGAAATTTCACTCTTCAAAGCTTTTCAAAGATTTGCCGCCAACTTCAAGAGAATTTAGATTGTTATTTTGCAGTGGCAGATCCAGTGGGGGGGCACTGGGGGTCGGGTTCGCCTTATCAGACCTGACGCTTGTTTGAGACTGAAATTCTTACATCGACAGGATCGTATATCACTTTTTAACTGGCTATTTTTTTTAATGAAACGTGCATTACATTTTGCCACCTGAACTAAATTCCAGGGATGTTCATAAAATTAATGTAAATTGTTTATGGGTACCCTCCTATGATGTTAATGAAATCTGTACTGAGAATCTTTGTTACCAAGCAGAGGAGGAGGATGTTCCAAGGGTGCATTCTTTGCAAGTAGAATTCACTGGACGAAAAAAATGAATTTGCTTTAAATTTGCTCGTGTGCAAAAGTGTGCGAACTAAGGGTAAAATCAGTCTGCATAAAGGTGGTAAATGCCGAATGTGCTAAACCATTTACACAGGGGTGCAAATGTGTGTGCAAACTTGGCATTTACCACTTTTGCACATATTTTTCTCTTACTTTGCACTATTTTGCACATAAGCAAATTTAAAGGGAAATCCATTTTTTCATCCAGTGATTCAAGTACACAGGAAGGGGCCAAGGAATTATAACATGCATGCACCTGCGACTGGTGGGAGGGGGTGTGGGGGAGGAGCAATTTGCCACAATAAAGTTCAACAGTCCTTTCTGAACCAAAGTTTGGATCCCCCTAATAAAAAATTCCTGGATCCGCCCCTGTCATGATTGCCTTTCATTATAGAACTGCACTCGACCTGTAGTCAGGCATATCATTCTGATTGCAGCATAACTGAGCCAATAAACTAAACATTACTGATCATTTTCACTCCTTCTAAGCAGCGAAAGTTGATCTAAATCTTGTGAATGTAGAAGTTGAGGACTCGTAGCCTTTATTATAACAGAAAATGTGCACATGTGCATATTTCCAATCATACAAAATTGCTAATAATAAAATTCATGTATAAATAGGTTCTAACTTTTGAGTCTTTTCTGAATAACATTTTATGGCATTGTAAATTAAATGACACCTCTTGAAGTACTTTTGAATGATACTATAGGAGACAATAGTCCTATGTGCCACTGGGCTAAGAAAAGACTAATGATGATAGACTTCTGGGATTTTCCATGAAGTGTTCTGATTAATGATTTCCCGTGAATGAAGGTGTTAAAATTCAGCTTATTCCACTCCACTTGACTGATGTGTATATAACTTGGCCAGTTTCATCACTTACCGAGCAAAGAAGTGCAGTTTTCTTTACACTAGCACCCAGTCTGCCAGCTGATATGATCTCAAATGGTGTAATTTTCTTCCCCCAGGGAACAATAATTACAATGAAAAAGGAGTGATACCTAATAGGATCACCTGGATATGCGAGGAAATCTCCTCCAAAATTAACGCCAGATGTTAAATAATATCCCTTCTCCCAGAGGTCTACAAACACCTGGTAATGTAGCTTTTCGTGACTTGTTTGAGGATATGTCCAGTCTGCAAGTGGAAATGAAGGCAGCTTTTGCGGCATAACGGAAGGAATATGTATCAATATTCCCATGTCAGAAACACTGTTTAGTCCTTTGGTACTAGTATCTGAATCATTTGTAGTTTGTAGTCCAGTCTCATTTGCAAGTTCATTTCCATGAATCCCTTGATCAGCATTTGCATTGGTCAGGATTGTTTCATTAGCTTCTTTTGTGATAGAATTGCTACATGACCCCTCATAGCTTTCTTTTACATTTTCATTACTGATTATTTTACAATAATCATTTGACTGATTTAAGTCTTTCTTCTCACTAGTTTCCTTGGCTTCAAAACTCGCATTGTTCAATTCCTCGCTTTTTAGCTTTTTTGCAAGATTGGTATCTTCTTGATCAACTGTAACTTCTCCGCTCTTTCGCTTGCTTTTCTCCTTTCCTTCATCATTTCGTTCAAACACATTGCTTTCATTACAAGTAAAATGGAACTGATTTTCATTTCTCTGATCCTGCGACTTCTTTGCCGAACTACTAGCAAGCTTTTCTCGTTTTCTTTTCTTGCCATCAGCTATTACATCAGCTAGTTCCTTTCTCTTCTCTTCATGCATCTTTTTAAACTGCTCATTTTGCTTGATGACACTTTCTTCGCGTAGCTCATTAAACTTCCCAACCAATTCACTTGATGGTTTCGGTAGGTTTTTTGGCATGTAAAAGATTCTGGCGAAACCTTTGTCTAGCAGCAACGTGGTTTCCTCTCGAGAAAGAAGAAGCGGCAAAGAGAAAGCATTGTTTTGTCTCGGTTTGCGAGGTAGCGATCCTACCAGAGAGCCAACTATGCGATACTGTGAACGCATCTTGATTACATCATCTACATCCCAAACGTACACCTTACCATAACAAGCAAAAAGACTGATAAGATTTTCACGGTCTTGGAAAGCTTCGGCGTCCGCCATTTTTAGGTGACGCTGGTCTGTATCGCGGGCCCGGGATTAGGGGGTGCCTTGTCCCCAGGGTCAACTCGATTTCTAACATGGAAAGAAGGGAAAGAGATCTAGAGATACCACTTTTATGCACCCTTTCAAATACCTACTCATAATATCCTTTTGTAGCATTTAACAAATAATAAAAAAAACAAGATTGATTTTGGTTATTAAAGACCCTTTCAAAGAACAAAATTACCTGTAGGCTCATTTCCGCCGCTCTCACGTGGGCTCCTGGAAAGAAACGGTCAAGGAACGGTTCCTCAGATAGACTCAAGCACTTCACTGAGTTTCGCTGTATAGGCTATTATACAGGTCTTTGAGAATTCACTGCGAAGGGACGTGGTGAGTAAACAACTGTTTCCCCGGCTTTTGTGTCATCGTCTACGACCGTTAACGTATTGTTCGGTGTCTTTTAAATTTTTTGCACCGGCGTCTGCAACAGCAAGAAAACTACTCAAATTTCACTTTGTAAAAAATGTTGAAAAACAAATAACACCATGTCAAAGGAGTGCCAAGGAGGTTTCATCGGAATGGTCATCACACCAAAGGATTTCATCCACAGACTCAAAAGTTAGAACTACCATGCGAAAGTACAGCTAAAGAGGTTTCCTTTTTGGCTCGGATGACCACGTAAAATGGCGGTCCCGTCTCCAGTTGGGACGTAAAAATAGTGTTTCCGATTAATACTTCCGTGCTAAATACATTGACACTCAAATAAAGGATTTCGTTCACACGTCGTGCAAGACTCAGTCATTCGCTCTGAGATGGAAAGAGTTAAAATGTCGTAAAGATATATGAAACCAGTGGTGGATCTAGGGGAGGGGCCCGGGCCCCCTCTTATTTTTAGACAAAACTGAGAGCCGCCGAAGGGCCAAAAAAATTTTTTTGGGAGACCGCCCCCCTTTTTACCTAAGGGTCTGGATGATCGGCGCCCCCCACCCCCTTATCTCAAGCTCTGGATCCGTTACTGGGAACAGACTGACGTTCCTCTTCAAAATAAAAAGAGGAGCCTGAAAAACGCTAAGGCTGTGTTCACACTATAGCGAATAGCTTTTCGTGCCGAGACGAGAAGCTATCCGATATAATGTGAACACCTATCCGATATGTGACTCTCTAGCCTACCTCTCTGGATGACGTCACAGCTTACGGTAGAGTCCAGGATTGACCGAGCCGAGAACGCCTCTGGACTAGGCCGGTGATTCTTAGCCTGTTCCAGGCTCTTTTAATACGTCCACACTATACTATCTGAGAGCCTGGCAGAGGCTAGGTGATTCTCCACTTTAGAGATCGACGCGGCGCTGCTTCGCTCCGTTCTTGTGTGTGAACTGAACCCTATCTGGTATGATTTTTCGTGCAAAAGCTATCATTTATAAAGGGTTCGCTTAGATTTTTTTTATCCAAAATTAAAGACTTTCTCCAGACCCTTTTCCAAAACAATGATTTCTTTTTCCAGACTCAAGATTATCAAATAGGTGATCAATAGAGACTTTAAGAAAGCAGGAACAAAGCTTTTTTCGTGGTGCACTGTTAACATACAGGCGAGGTTGAATAAGATTTGACAAAAACGGAAAAAAAATTCACTTTTAAAGCACTTATTACCTTTTCAAAAAAACTCAAGACATTTTTTTTATTTTTTCAAGACTTTATCCCTAGTCCCAGATTTTTTCCAGGTCAAGAAAATAGCTGGACAAATTTCAAGACTTTTTTAAGAATTCAAGACTCTGTACGAAACCTGGTTACAGTGTGAACATAGTAGCCTAAAAGTGATGAAGTAGACACTAAACATTGAAGAAGACAACATTTTGCTCATGCTTAAATTTCTTCAGTTTTATTTCCGTCCAAGTCAGACATCTAAGTATTACAATTCACATTTTTTATTATCTCATCAATTTTATTCCAGATCCGAATAGTCCAGATATTCAGAGTTCGACTGTTCTCAGTGAATTTCAACGTAACGAAACGAGACTTAATCGATGATTTCAGTTTACGGTTATAACTCTGCCATTAAATAACAGTGGAATAAAAACAAGGTTTCTCTCAGTGGTTGCTTTCGACGACTCTGCTTTTAGGACGGACACAAAAGCGTTTCTGCGTCTCTTAAATATTCAATAAAACTTCTTTAATGCACGAGTGCTATGCCATTTTGAGTTTAGGCTCGATTAAATGTTGGCAAGTAAATTGCAGTTTCTCCTTGGAATAATTAAATCGAATTGATCAATATTAATATCTGCAAATGTCTTCGGCTACTCATTAAGCTTTACACAGGTTTAACGTAATCATTCTTTTTCCTTTGTGATTGGCCACTTAAACTCGACGATCGTGACGTCATCTTGCTACTACTCATACAACCTAGACACTTATTTTCCAGGTCCCAGAAACACGTTCGGCAGTAGATGACGTCGCAGTCCTCAGTATCACAGAAAATATACTTCCTATTTACTCCTGCTCCGCAAACAGCGCATCGGCGAATGTTCACTCCTACGAACTCTAGCACTGTTTTTAACCAGCTAAAATTGTTGCACAGAACCAAAACTGCATCAAGTCTATTAAGAATTTCAGTTTCCTCAGAGAAGTTATTCATGTTTTCAATGACAGATTTGTAAAACGTCTTGCGCTTTTCGAGGAGTTTGTAATACAGATAGGCAATGCGTTTTTTCTCCCTTCTAGGGTAGAATCGCGAAGAGATCAAGCGACGCAAGCGAAGCGCGAACGGTTGAAGCAATATAATCAGCAGTAACACTCCAAGTAGAGTTGACAAAGTGATAGTGTAAAACTCTTGAGGACTCTTCAGTTTTCCATGACACTCTTCAGCTGTATTGGACTGCGGTTCCCGGTTAGTGATAACAACATAGAAGAAATGATCTAGTAAAATGAACATCAGCGCAAACAGCAAGTAAATCAGGTAAATTAGCAGGTATTTCAGCACGTTTTTCTTCTCAGACTTTGCCAGGCGGCAAGCAGTGGGCTGAACAAACCTTTCAAGCTCAGCCTTCTTCAGCGGTACCAGTAAGTCGGCGGCGCCGCTCGACTTGCGCATGTCTTCGATGGATTTGAACCGAAGCGTGAGGTAGTGATTATCAAATTCATTGCAAGAGAGATAGAGCTTGTGATACCTGTACGCTTCGTAAAATAAAACCAATAAAAGTAATGGCAAAAGCATCTCGACAATCCGGATAAATTGACAAAGTTCTCCTGGTGTAACAGCAGTGACATCATCTTTTGTTTTGATTTTCTCGGGGCTTTGTTCTGCTATTTTCTTAATATGTAACAAGGTGTCGATATTAACAGTGTTTATGTTGTCACACGTATTTCTCGTGTGAGTGTTTGATAAGTGATCGCACGCGTTCTTTGCAGTGATGAACTCGCATTTTGCCTTCAAGGCGGGTGTTTTGCTGCATTCTTCATAAATACTGTTGATCTCAGAGGAGCAGATGTTGTGGGCACGTTGAAAAGCGTTCATGCAAATGATCCCAGATGACGAATTGTCGTGTCCAGATAAATAATCATTCCGATCAGATGATGAAAACGCCAAAGAGTTGTTAATGTAACTCAGAAGTGTGTGGGAGAGGTTCTCGTAGGTCCGCAATCGCTGTACAACGGCTCGATTGTTGTTATTCACGGCGACAAATCCAGGCGGATCAATGCTGCTATTGTCTGCTAAACTGTCACTTTTCATTAAGCATTCTCTACTAACAGCAACAATTTGTACGTTGTTAATAAAATTGCAAACTGGGCCTGATATTATGAAATACGTGATCAGCAACCACAACGCAATTTTTCCGCCTGCAGCAAACAAGCTCGGAAAAATGAGTAGAACGATGCACTGCAATCGAGTTTTGTCGAGAAACCCGAACACTGTAGCAACAACAATGCTGATTATCAGAGCGGAAATGGCGCATAAGAGAACGTGCAGTTTGGCCAGGAGATATAGCGCTAGGAAAACGAACACACCCAGTAATAAACCTAAAAGTATGCCGAGTAAAATGCGCAACCTGGGTCGCTTCTTCGGCGTGAGAAGCTTCTCTTTCTCTCGCTTAGCAGTGTGCTCGGCGTCTTTCAAACTCTCTTGCGAACGTCTACCTTCTAACTCAATGTCCTCGTACGAAGCCATGCGGTGTTTTATATGTTCTTTGGTTTTCTTAATCACTGATGATGTTGGCTTCAGACTTGTCAAGCCGCTTTTTCGTTTCGCCTCTTTCGGTTTCTCGATCTTTGCTTCGCGCCCATCTCGTTTGTCAGCCGCGATCGGAGACCCGGGTGGCGTTTGGTAATGCATCGGTGTATCGTAGATGTGAGGCTCGTTACACTCTGAGCAACCTGACGGAAAACTTCGCTTGGGTTTTGGGGGCCCAGCGACACCAGGAACTTGATAAATACTGCCTTCGTCTTTCCCGAGAGGGTTTTCTTGAATATTCACTCCGGCGCCCCCAGCAGCGACAGTAGTGGTCACGTTTGATGGATTTTTCTCGCTTTCTTTCTTCGGGTTATCGATCGGGTTAATTTTTGCCGCCTTAACGTCAGCTGCTTTCGCTTCCTTCTTCGGCTGACTGGCTTTAGTTGCTACCTTAGACAGCAATGGCCCTTTCTCTTCGCTTTTCTTTTCAACAGGTTCGTAATTTTCTTCTAAATCCTCCTGTGAAGCCTTCTGTGGAGCGGGGGTTGAACGCGGGAAATTTCTCGAATTAGTGCCCGTCTTCGGAGTTGCCTTCGTTTCCGATTCCGTCGGTTTCAAAGCGTCACGAGTTTTCCTCAAACTTAATCCAAAAGGTCTACCTGAAGCCTTGCCTGGTTCTTTCGCTTCTTTCACTGGGTCACTCCTTTTGGCTGCTCCTGGCTTCTGTTTGTGATCTGTCTGAAGATTTGTCGCTAGTGATCTCGGTTCCTTCTGTTTATCGTCCTTGACATTGTTTCCGGTTTTCAACGCGTCGCGGTTCGCTGGTTTTGGTTCATCGGGAGCGTTGTCATAATTTCCCTCAGGTGAATCTTCTACAACTCCAGAATCTCCCGAAGTTTCCTTTTTCTCTTCTTTGTCATTCAATCTCGACGTCCTGATATTTCCGGCGAAAGGTTTTGGATATTCAGGCGTTTTCTTGGCAGAAGGTGTGTTGGAACTCGCTCGTGTTTGAAGCCACGAGGGCTTGCTTGAGTCTTTCTTTTCAGCAGGTTTTTCATCTTTCTTGTCGGATTCAGGGTTTCCATTCTTACTTCCCGAAAGTTTGGCCGCGCAATTTTCGGGGAATTTTCCTGTTTTTCCGCTGTTTATATTCTTCCCACACAACCATCCATCCCCGAGCTTGCGAACGTCGAAAATAATATCACCTTTTTCAACCGCCATCGGTGCTTCTTTCCCACCGAACCTCGCTTCTTTGGGGTCAGGGGTAAATTCTTGTGTTATTTTCAGGTACAAACCATCCATGACGATAAAAACGTTGATCGGAAGGGTGTGAAATTGATTTTTCTTACATTTGAGGCCACGTTCAATTCATTTCATTTCTTATTTGAATATTATCGACTACACAATAGCGTTGCATTTTATTTGATCACGTGATACGCCCCAGCTGACTGCACTCACGCCATTGGTTCCGCTTGATCGCTTTCTGAAACTGATCTCCGGCGTGCAATCGATGATAGATTTGTCTCTAAAAGAAAAAAAAAAAGAAACGTGACATCTATTTAATAAGAAAACAAATTATGTCCCCCATTAAAGCAATTTGCTCTTAGGATTCATGTTTCGTGTGCTTATAAAACCTGAGAAGTGCATGCAAAACACCATGTTGGCCTCATACGAATAACAAAGATAGCCAGTTTAAACATGTTTTGATAGATTTTGAACAAATAGTGGCAAATATTTGCCTCTTAGGGAATTTAAACTTGTCTTGTGCTTTATTCAAGTAATTCACTTATGATTCAGTCATGTCGGGAAGGCGCCTAAATTATGAAGATCAGATGCAAGATTTAAGGATTTTTCTCAGTGAACGATTATTTTTTCGGACTTTGCTCCATTTATTCGAAAGAAAAACAGACGTAAATACGTGTACAGATAAAACGTCACGGCTAAAAATAAGAACAAATATGATACGTTCGTGCTGTGTGCTGATGTGTACTTGGAAAAAATACAAGTCAAAGTACTTCTTGGCACATAACAAACCACACCTTGATGAATTCTGATGTAAAAATGGCAGAGCATTTCATACTGCCAGATATTTAAGTTTCAAATAAAATGTGATACGTTCAAAGCCATGTTTGGCCACAATCATTCAAAGATGTATTTTCTAGCATTATGTATTTCAAAGGGCAATATTGATACTTATAAGCCAGAAGATGATGCAGCAATCAAAAGAAACCTCCAGAAATCTATCAACATTGCAAAATCTTCCTACGTGTTGTGGAGATGAAAATTGTTATTTTTACATGTGCATGTTGGTATGAGACAGACTGGAGCCAAATTAAATATCACCTTGCCATTTTATCAAAGACATAAACTATAAATATTTATTCCCCTAGGTACAATGGCAATAATACCTCAAGTCTATGATACAATTTACTAGCAACTACTGTTTTCTCGTTTAAGCCAAAATAAATAAATAAATAAATAAAAACAGGGAAGAAGATTCTAAAACATGCTTGTGTACACAGAAAAGTGTGAGTGTCAAACGCCTGCCTTTTTGTCATTAACTGTCATTCATGTCTTTCCTACCTACTTTTCAAAGTGCATTTTAATAAAGTGAATGTATAGTATTATATAGAGAAATGATCACAAAATATCATTTGGCATTGTGCTCATTATAACTGTGGTGATCATTTCTTCATATACATACTAGAACAGTTTAGTGACAAACTGAACTGTAAATCATTTTTCCAGTTTCTGCTTAGAGCAGCATAATGCATGATGCTTCTTAAGGCAGAAACTGAAAAAAAATTCATTTTGAAATTGCAAACCTGTTACTATTGCTTAAATAGAAACCACTATTTCTTCGTTGCAAAATTTCACTTCTTCACCTAATGCAAGATTGATTTAATATGCATTTTAGCCTGTTCACAGACCCTCTATTTTCTCTTCAAAGTCCGTTGAGTGCGCGTGATTAAAAATAAACCGCGGGGGATTTATTGACCACCAGCGCAAGGGGGTAGGGTTGGAGGAACAAGAAAATAGATGTTATTTATTTTTCTTTCTCACGCTCCGCACTCGCTCTCACTCGCTCACTTCGCTCACATGCTCGCCTCACTCTCACACGCGCTGATATTTTTCAAAAGAATGAAAAGTAAAATAAAACAACGTCTGTGTACAGGCTAAATATGCATCATTTCTTATGTTTTCCAGTCATGTATGTTGACCACCTTTGTACAGATCGTTTTCACTGTCACGCAACAAAAAAATGAATTGGAAACTGTCCAGTGGAAGAAGCCAAGAAAATGAAATGTTATTAAAGACTAATTTTTAAACAATTTGTCCAAGTCTCAGGTCTTTGTGGCCCACAGTTTCTGACTTATTTGCCGAAACGTTTCACGCACATTTGTAGAGCTTTGTATGGAGACGCCATATTGGTGCACCGTTTTGGTGCACCAATATGGCGGCCGAAAATTATCAACAAAAACATCTGGAGTACACTTTTTCTATAAAAGCTCCTTCTCTTCACTCGAGAACTAGCATCCATGCGCATAAAAATATCTTCTAATACTTGGAATGGTTATACTGCTGAAAATCAAGAGGAGACACTTTTTTTCACGAGACAGCATAATATTTCCTATTTTGGTGTCACGCACTGTGAAAACTCGAAGTTCAAATTGCTGTATTTTCGAAATGAAACATGCCACAGGAATGAAAACTTGTACAAAGATTAACTTTTTGTTTTTCTTCAACCTAGTGTGAATAAGAATTCGTAAAATCTCGCTATTTTGACTTTACAATTTGACGATGTTACTGTGAAAGCCATCTATAAGGGGATTAGTCTAATATTTTTAGACTAAGCAAGGGACTGTTGTAAATATTAATTTTTTCATTGATGATTACAATCCATTCTCTTTAAGACTGGTATTCATATGTCAGGAAAATCCAACAGTCTGTCCCATACACCATTTTGATTTATGAGGGGAAGACTACGAGAGCTAAGACTGTAAGAGCTAAGGTGTTCGAGGATTGGGACCTAAGCATTGATCCCTGACATTCCCAACAAGAATTTGAGTTTTCGTATGTCAGGACTGATTGCTAACCTTTGCAGATATCTGGGATGCATAGGAAAGATAGAAATGCTCCCATTTCTCCCTATTATCCCTGATCATCCCATATGATGAGGATATCTACAAATTTTCATAAGTCAGTAAAATCACCTATCATCTGGGATTTGCCCGACAAAATTATGAAATCAAGGCTTTATCTTTGCTGTTTGTTGCTAAGAAATAATAAAAGGGTATGGTATGTCTTAGTAGTGTATAGCACCTTGCAGAAATTTTATCAGGTATGCTAAGAGCAGCAAAAGATTTTTGTACAGCTCCTGGCAAGAGCATTTTCCAGAATGCCTTATGAATCACTCTGAAGTTCAGTGATTAGGATAAGGAAACTGAGTTACTCAGATTCCATTTAGGGTTATTATACTGGGTAAACTGACCTGAAACTTGATTTGCTCAGTTTCCTGACCCTAATCACTTAACATCAGAGTCATTTGGTGTTCAGCGGCTGTTCGGTGTTCTGCAAAACACCTCCATACATTTATTATGTGTACATTTTTTGACTCTGTTCATATTTAGTATTTGTGTGAAATGGTATGAAACTGCTGCTACGCATAATAAATGAGTGGGTTTGAACAGAAATCTTACTGTTAAATCTAGTAGGAATGGCACATCCATGCACAGAAATACACAAACAAAATCACACCAGAAAGGAAACCACAACATCTTCAATCTAACATCTTTCAAATGAAAAAGGGTTTATCCTCTACCCGTCATCCGAAGTATCTTATAAAAGTCTTAAAAGTGTGTTGATTACATCAAGAGTACGCTATCAGCAGCTACACCACACTTTACATAAAAAAACCGTGATTTATCCCTGAATCAATGACTCTCAAAAGCTTGATAGCATTTATCCACTGATTTAAGCCCTTATCGAATTTTTAAACTCACATCACATTTTCTAGTCTGGTTCCAGAGGTTTTTCTTGAAATCCTCCCTCTTTCCCGAAGAAAAATTTCAAGAAAAACCTTTGGTACAAGGATACACATTTCCGCTCTTCAAAGGGGCGCGGATACAAAATTAAGCCAAGCAAATCCGTTTAGTAAATTAAACCGCAAAATACGTAAAAATGCTCTCACTGTATATAAACATAAGACAGTGGGTGCGGACTTAAAATTTTTAAAAGGCGGAAAAGTATCAGGGTTGAACGCTGCCGAAAGCTGACTTGCGTCAGAATAAAACGTACGAATTTTCAACATGGGGAACTGAAACTAGAAGGAGTCCCTTAAAAACCTGCGAAAAACAGACGGCATGTGGTTTTCTTTCATGAAACAGGGGATTAAATGAACCAATCTGTCTAAAACTTACTTCCAGCAAGGCAAGCCCTCTCAAACAGCTGTCATTTCGCCATGTTGTTTTGCACGCTGAGATGAACTGAGCCCGTGATATCACTGAGTGAGGTCTTCGATAAAGAGCGTGCGCATCAGTAGCTCATTACTTCCTTTCAAAATGGCGACTCGATTGGATGTTGACATCGCGATTGAAAGTCTTCTGGAAAGTGAAGTGGAAGAGATTTCTAGAGATGGACAGGAGAAATATGTACCGTAAGTATTTTTTCGAGTATTAAACCTTGAGATACATGTAGCGTAGTTGAGGTGTATCTCATAGATGTAGAGGAAACTGTGTTCCAACATAACAAATTTGTATTTTGCAGTATTTTGGCCATGCCATAATGAGGGTAGCAAAGGAGGGGTCTTGATCCCCTTTCACGTACAAATTTTGGCAAATTTCACTTATCACGTGGGTTATAAACCGATTTTCACGAGTCACGAATATCACCTGTTAGTTAAGAGGGCTAAGAACCGAAACATAGTCATTATGGATCACAATTCGAATTTTAGTTGACGATCGCAGCTTCTCCCCGTTTCTCCTCTCATTAGAATGTTGGTGGGGCGATGTTAAAGGGTGTTACCGAGCAGTCGCAGATGTGGGAAACTCGTGCTTCCAGGTGTGCGTTCCACTAAAATGCCCCTAATGGTACTTCTTTTTACCCGCTAGCAACTGAAGCCTGCGTGGCAAGCGCAAGTTAGTTTTTTGGTTAGTTTTACTCCTTTCTCTCCCTTTGGTTTAACAAAACCAGTGTCTCCAGTGCAGGCTACAGCGACTGTGACCTCTGAGGGTCAATTTGCTCATGTTAACCCAAAACGAAGCAACGCAAAAATTGCTGAAGTGGTAGCCTCCCCACCATCTGACTGCCGCACTCTACTATCTGAACGCCTGGAACAGGCTACCGAAGTGGACGATAATTAATCCCAAAGGTCACTGGTCACCTGCGGTTTTTAAGGTGTGGTCTTAAGGTAGTAATTATCAACCAAGACAAAAACGTAATGCAAAGATTGAAACCAATGGCCCCTATTCAACCTATCTGTCCTATATTCTTGATTTTTCATGAAATGTGACAAATTATTCACGAGTCCCGCACAAATTTCAAAGGGACACGGTCAGCTGATGCACATGCGCACTAAATACCATTTCTTAGCTGATTTCTTGTCACAAGACGTGTGTGAAACAAAAGCGCATCGGCAATACTCTAAACGAACCTTGTGGAGTTGAACTAGTTACAAGCTGAAACCTAAGCCACATCAGAACACTCATTTTTGATATACCATTGAGAATTCACCAATGGATTTTTCCTGGGAAGCCAAACATCGACGAATACTTCCGAATTCGAACATCTGTAGAGGTGAGAAATTGCACAAAGTCTGAGTGATTGTACTGTGTGGAAGGTTCACAGTCGAGAATGCTTGATTTTCCAAATAATATATGTAACCTTTTCCATCCATTTTCCAAACACATATAACGATTATTTGCTCGTCAATGTCACTGATTCATTTCTCTTGTTGTTTTTATAAACGAAGGCGAGTTCTCCCACCTGGTGCCTACTCGTTTGTCACCTCTTCTGTTCATGTTCCTTTGAATACTATTTTTAACCAAATATGATAAAATAATGTAATAGGATGGGTAAAAGTTTGCTCAAAAAGAGATTTTCAGTAAAAGATTGGGGATCAAATGAAACACAAGGTTGGATTGAAGTGGATTTCTAGATGTATTCGACGCGTAGATTTGATTTCGGGTTGAGGTAAACGCCTTTCAAACTGACAAAAGTAGAGTCCAGGCCAGTGCAGTCCCATAGCTGACTGTGACCCTTTAAGATAAATCACACTTTGCATAACTGTTTTCACGGATGACGTTCCTATTTTGGGAACTTTCACGCTTCACGCAATTAATTGGGACCTAATCACACGTCACGCGTAAACCCTTTGCTACCCTCCATAATATGACATCTTTCCTTGCTAGCAAAGGCCTTCTAGCAAGAGGAAGGTGGGACGAAGGAGAAAGACCTCTGCCTGCCTCTGACTTGCTTTTTCATATAGCCTCGGACCGCATTTGTGGCCGAAACTGACTGGTTTTCAAAATTAGTTTTGTTTAATTTCTGAGCCCAAACTGGTTCTGTAATTTGTCACACTTGACTAAAACATTACTGGTTATTAAGGAAACACCAGTGCATATGTGATCACAAATGCATCAGGGACTGGCAGAGGTCCCTTTCCTCTCCTTACATTTTGCTCTCTCTATAAGAGACCTCTTTTACAGGCAGTTGATATCTGCACTCCTGACTCCTCTCCCCAATAATTATGTCAAGGACTAATCATGTGCCAACTCAAATGTGATTAAGTAAATGTTAATGAAATGTAAATACTCTGGCCCTGTGTACCTCACTAATCCATTCCCCTTTTTCAGTAGTAGTGTTTTTTGACATCTTAACACTTAAAGCCCCAGAAATCTAGATGGTTACAATTCTCCACACGTATCTCCATACATTTCCTTAAAGAATGTTGAGAGAATTTGAAAAAAGATTTTCTGAATTCTCATACACTTTTCTCTCAATGATGTAAAAACACTGTTAGGAGAAAATTGATGGTGATCACTCTTGGGACTGAAAGGGTTATGTTAGTGCCCAATCACTCCCAAGGATGTTTCCTAGGAGAGCAGTGTATCTTGTTTGGTTAAGATCTTATGTTGGGCACCCTGGAGTCAAAGGCGCAAAGCGCTGAGCTCTATTTAATTTATCCTGGAGAAGCATCCTCAGCATCAGCTATGATGATGTTATTATTGCAAAGCAGATTATATCGTTATTCCCATGGATGGATCCCCTCTTAGTCATTTTGGAACCACCAAGGGATCAATAATTGTTCCCTTGGTGGTCCCAAAATGACTAAGAAATTATTTCTTGAATGAGTAATGAGCATTAATGTCAACCAACTATTTGTGAGGTTCAAAACGCACTAAACAGTAATAACTGTGGTGGTACTGTGTTGTGTATAATTCTGCACAAAAGTCGGAGTTTGTTAACTACCATCACCCAAGTAAGACATACATTGATAATAATTATGGTAAAAATGTTGTGGTTAATATCAAAATGGCTTTTGTGAGAAAAATAATAAATCAATTAAGCTGTTACATTTTGGCAAAAATGAACAGCATCTTTCATTATATCCACCATAGCTTTCAATGACATTATTTTCTGTTTTTACCCTAAAAGTCAGCTGTCCATGTCAGAGAAACTTGCTAAGTTGGCTCACAAAATAGACTTCTTATCTGATGTAAAAGGACATGAAGAGGAAAAAGATGAACAAGAAGAAGAAGAGAAGTCTCTAGTGACATTTCAACCTTCACTTTGGCCATGGGATTCTGTGAGAGAAAACCTGAGGTATTTTTCAAAAAATAATGAATTTAATGTCCAAGGCTTGAAATTATACAGTTGTAGTTGTCTCAATTAAGCCCCGATTTGGCATGGGTTTTACAAGATTTACAATAATATTACATTAGACCAGACTGCAACAGAAAATTTAATTAAAACGTTGCATATTTTAAGAACCACTGCTATAATAGTGTGTTACATTTTAAAGTAACACACTTTTTGTATAAATTTTATGGAAAAAGTTCAGATTTTCACTGCAGTGTTGTTTGACAATATTTTTATTGGCGGAAAGGTTATTGTTAGTAAGTTTTTCCTTAATATCGTTTTTGCAGGAAGTCATTAACAGAAATTTGTGTGTTATCGGATGTACTAAATGTGGTACGTGACAAAAAATACCTGATATTGGATCCAGTGTCGCAAAACCAAGCCACACCAAAACCAACTCTCTCCCTTATTAACAAGAAGAAGGTACTGTAATAGTTGCTCTTTTTTGCTTCAAATTAACCACATTATTTTTACTTTGTTCGTGCTCAGAGCATCATTTAAGTGTACTTATTGCAATTTTTTCCAGTGTGTATTACTGTGGACTAGTGTACTGTGCATAGTTTCTATAATGTATGTGAAGCTAACCCTATACAGACCTGGATTTTAGTTTTCTTCTGGTGATAGGTGATTTCAGGGACAGATTTTTTCTTCCCCCTCCTCCTCTCCTATATACCAACAGTGAATTTGAGAGCTGATACTGTGATTGACTTAACCCATTCGTCCCTGAACTGCCCGTAACCGCCCGTGCAGATCCACTTCCTTTCTACCCTTTGTGACGTCATCAGTTTTAACGGTCAAGGACAACTTTGTCCGCTAACTTGTGCAGAGTGATGAGATCTTTCAAACCATACCAGAATGAGCACAATTCAGTCAAGGACACCGGAGAAAGAGGCAAAAAACCATGTAACATTGACCCGAAAATCTCCATGAGAATCTTGTTCCATTGCCCACCTACCTTTCCTTTCACCTAATCCTAAGATCCTAAAAGCTTTCCTAAAACTATTCCCACCAAAATGAAGCCTACTAAATGCCCAGGTAGAGAAAAAAAATATGAGGCAAGAAAAGCGAAAAAAGAGGGGAGGAGAGAAAGCTGTCACTTTTAAACCCAAAAACTCGAAATTTTGCTTTCTGCACATGCCCGAACTTCGCAAGCTGATATTTTGCATCTTGATCAGAAGGCCATGAAGTGTACGACCTGTAAACCGGTTTGTGGAAAGTTTTAGCTCTTTATAGCACGACAGTGACCAGAAAACCACTCGACTAGCTTCAAAACATGTTTTTTGGCAAAATCTCCAGGAGCTAATGGGTTAAACACTGTCCATTGGGTTAAATTAGCATGTGCAATGTAGTTACATCAACTTAAACAAAAATGAATAAAATGATGCAACAAGCTAGGAGAAGATACAGGCCACTAAAGGTGTCTATCTGTGTTCATAAGATTTCTAACTAAACTTGATCAAAACTCCAGGTGCAATATTAGCGGAGCTCCACGCGCGCGAAGTGTGCAAAGCGGAGCACCATGGGTAAGAACATTTGGTAATCTACCCATGCAAGAAATTTTTTGGTAATCATGTGACTGCACGCCTGACCGACCGTCCGTCCGCACCACAGGCATACCAATGTAAAATATCTCAACCAATAGGTATGGCAACCCAAGTGCAATTCGAGGTTATTTTGGTGGGAAATCGCATAGCCACCCACGTCTTGTGAAGCAGAGACAACTAAAGATTCAATAAAGACGAAAACGGAAAGCGGAAATTGTTTCTGTATCCTTGTTGTCTAAAGTATTAAGCTTAGATTAATTGCCATGTCCACAAATTTGGAATATAGAGAAAAAATAAAGAGGGCAACAGGCCAGCAAAGCTCAAGGAGAAAAAGATCGACAGAGAGCTAGAGCAGAAGATAAGGAGCTATATGTTGGAAGAACAACATGAAAATTGTTTTAGTGGCGGTGAGAAAATGAGAAAACCTAGCAGCCACCAAGGTGAAAATGAGCAAGTGAAAAAAAGTGAACAATAACAGGTACGACATTTCCTCCATAAAACGTGTAACTAGGAAGTTTCTGGAAGTTTCACGTTGTGGTCGTGCAAAACAACGGCAAAGAAATGTACAAAAAAGTGTGCTGCATGTGCAAAGTTGTTTTTTTGCTAATTAGACCTATTGTTGTTTTTTCACCTTTTCTCATTGCCTTCGCCGCTTAGCATAACATGATTTTACATTTTGTTTGAGCAAACTATAAATATTATTGAGAGCTTTGCTTTTAGCCCAGGCTAAATCTATATAATTATAATGCTTCTGAGAGATCAATACATAATATAGAGTGAGAAACTATAACATAGCACAGACTGCTCACATAAATTTTTCCTATTCATTAATAAAAAATGGTGTTCTTTTCATAGAGTCTGACCAATGCTGCAGATATTCTGCTCCGAGGAGCCCAGAGGATGGAAGATGCTGTGAAGGAAAGGGCTGATCGTAACTCAGGACAAACCAGCAGTGCTAAAGATTTTCATTCTGAACTTATGATGTTACGTAAGAGATGGAGATTGAAGAGGACAGGAGCTTCAATAATTGGAGACTTAACATACCGTTCAGGTAAAAGAGATACTGCTGTTTGCAGTGCTCCTTGCAGCACTATTTTCAAGTAGTGTTTGATGTTCCCCACTGACTCGTCAGCTTTGCTTTTGGGGAATTAGAGTCACGCCAGTCAATCCCAGTTTAATGGAACAGCCTTACTCAAATTGGCAGTAGACTGATTCTAATGAAGAGACTGAATTTTGAGAGTGATCATAGAGATCAAGAAGACCCTTCACAAGACCCTTGGGAGGTCTCACCTTTCCTATGAAGACTTTGAGTCTATCACTGTTTACATTGTGAGAAATCTAAATAATCATCCCTTGACATAATCGTTGAGACTGAAGGAGAAGAAGAGGTTCATAAAACGAATGTATCATTCGTGTGGGGGCGAGATGCCTATAGAGTGGAAGACATTGAAAATAACCAGGAGTTGACCAAGATGATGAGGAGATTAGAGGTTGCTAAAGGCCATGCATGGAATTGATGGTAGAGAGAGTACATGTATATCCACAGTTTTATGGAAAACCATCCCCTAAACAAGGAGGTGGGAGCCATACTTACAGTAGGGGAGGTGGTTCTTCTTCTGGGTGATGAGAATAACCAGGGAGAATGGAGGACAAAGAGAGTGCTGTGCTTGCTCAAAGCAAGGGAGGAGTTGTAACGGGGTAATACTGTTGGGCAATGGACTGGCCATCAAGCATCCTAGATTCAGCTAGTGTGCCAACTGGAGATTCTAAGAGTTGATCCAATATTTTTCACAAGCAGGAGGGGAGGAGGGATAAAATTCAGCCCAGAAACAAGAGAGTGATGAGACCTGCAAAAGGGGGATTGCAATGTAGATGCAAGCAGAGGAGGAGAATTGACGTTGATTTATTGGAGGGCTAGAGCTTATACCGAAATACATTGTGTTATACATGCGTAACCCTTTAATCCCTTAATGTGGCCAGTACCTAGCATCTCCCTAAAATAACCCTATGGAGGAAATTTATTGTCAGTGAAAAAAAGTGTCTTAATTGTCATATCCAAGCAGTGAAACAAATTCTCTCAACTAGTTCTTTAAAGAAATGTATGAAGTTCTTTATGGAGACTTTGCACATGTATGTGGATATTGGGGATTATAGGTGGGTTAAACGGTTGATTGTCTAGTGCGAGCTGCTGAAATAATTTGATTTTCCTTTTCCAGTTGGGTCTCAGTTTAGGAATCCAGGATTATTTGAAGTTACTAAAGCCACCAACCCTGAAGACACTGTTGAACAGCGGTCAACAGATAACAGAGCACTGGATGTGACAGTAGGCAGTGACCTAGAGGGCACAGCGCAAGTCAGGGTTGCCATAGTTTCATCTGGAAAGCAGTTAGAGATGGCCTCTATAAGAGGTAGGAATTCAAACCCTTTTTCATTTTCAAATCTGAAATGTTGATACCAAATAAAAACATCACAAATAAATGAGAAAAAATCCTTTATTAGAGTGTACGATGTGTATAATTATAGTTGGGAGCTGTCTTTGCTACAGGGCATTACATTGATGTCCTTATTTTGGGGGTGGGTATTGTAGGAGGTTTGGTGTTGCTGGGACCAAGTGAACTTTCCATATTAGAGTGGTGGGTGTTGGTATTATCAAAATGGGTAAATTGTTTAAGATTTGACAAGAGAACTATGCATAAGAGTTGTCTGTATTAGAAAGGTGTCCAGCAGGAGATTTTCCACTTTACATCAACTCCATTTTCAGAACCTGATCTACTGAAATGGTGTGTTGCCAGAGTAATGATTTGTCAGTTTTTGAATTCCCTTCTTGTCAGGTCTGATGAGCGGTTGCCATGACAGCAGAGCAGTAGGCATCCCATCCTGGCAACGGAAGTTAGAGTCAGCACAGTTCAACCTGTTCTGCAAGGAACTCTTTATCCAGGTTTGAACAATATCTAAATGCCTGTTGACAGCTGATAGTTTGTGACTGCTAGGCTATTTAAGCTGTGTGGTGAGAGGGGCAGAAAGTTTAATCAAAACACTTTTATTGTCAGGATTCTCATTACGTTTTAAAGTAGACAGGTAGGATGTAAAAGTATGTGGCTTGGCAATCAAGTGCATTAGGTAATTTGAGGCTTTCACTTCCTCACTTTACCCATTTTTCCCAAAAAAGTAGACAGCCCAGACCTCAAAGTAGCTGGTTTTTCAGCTGGTTGCCAGCTTTTAATGAGAACCCTGTGTTGCTAAGTGAAATCAATACAATTCACAGGATGTCAATAGCCAGCATACCAGTCCAGCACAGTAACACATTGTTGGCCAAGAGCACATGTACATTGTCCATGTACATGTCAGTTGCCAGGGGCTGACTGTGTGCAGCTAGAGGACTGTCTTGGTCATCTTTTCTGATAGTGCGTGAGAAAAACATGAAGTCCAGCTTGTCCTTCAGACCATCAGCTCTCAAATTCTTCAAAATTAATTGCCTAGGGCGAGTCCACATATTTGTGTGTTTTTTTGTGTAAATTAGTTAGAAGATGCCTTGCCTGGCCCTTGCCTTTAAGACAAGTGGGTACGAACATAGTGTTACTTGCCTGGCAGGAAAATCTATAGCTTGCAAAAACAGTGGTCTCTCCTCGCTCCTCACTCCTAGGGACATTTCTCTAGGAGGGAATCTAAAAATATGAAATCAGTTACGGTAGTAGTAAGGGGGCTGCAAATGTAAATTTGTTTGATTTTATGTTTCTCCTGGTCGATTTTGGTAAAAATTTGTGTTCTTTGGCAGACAAGCTCCAACAAAACTTGAATGTTTCTGTTAGAGAAGAAGAATTATATTCCACAAAAATGGACTATTTTGTAGTAGATTAATTGTGTTTACATTTGAATTCGGACAGATTTTATGTCTGCTCATCAGTATGGAATTTCTGTCGCTGACGCGCAGACATCCCTCCTGATGAAACGTCCCTATCAGCAAAGAGCAAGTATAGACGGCTGTTTTCACAGGCTAGAAAATCTACTAGTCTTGAATAACTTGAAAGGAGTTTTTTCAATCTTTGTTCTGATGGATTCCTTTTATCAATCAACAGCTGTCACAAGAAGCATACAACACAACTGACAACAGACCACACTCTGTAATGGCAAATGAAATCAGAGCTGAGGTGAGTGCAGTGAACTTGTGTCTAACGGTTTTTGTCCACCCAGCGACCCTTTCTTGACATTTTTTTTAGTTTTTTTTTTTTTCAAGTATTGTTTTAATTCATTCCAAATTGTTTGTAAATTATTACTCTAAATTTTTTGTCATCAGATTTTTCCGGGAACAGATCTCTGTATAACTTACTGTTCCCAAAAAGAGGATTCAAATCAACGCTCATTTAAGGTACAGAGAATGACAACTTGATACATATATTCAGTGTTATATGTAATAATAATATTTCAGACATTGGAACTGTCTTTACACTAGGCTGTTTGCGGTTTCTAAGCTTTGAGAAAGGCAAAGCAAGTCGATCAATCTTAATTATGTTGCGTGGGAAAATAGGCTTAAGTAAACCTGAAGTAAAGAAGATAGGTTGTGTGTGAAGCTTTCTTTTACTTGAAGAATTTAAAATTTACTTGACTGATGTCTTGAAATATTTCTTAGCTTATTTGGGCTCTAGTGTAAAGACAACCATTGTTGATCACAAATCATGATACATAAAAATGGACATTCAAGATATTTAATTAATTAAATTGAATTAAATTTAATTTTTTTGGTTTGCATTAGTAAGTTTGAAAAAGGAAATAATTTTAAAGTAATAAATCCACAATACTCATCAAATTTTGTTGAAGCACTAGACTGAAACTGAGGATTTTCATGTCTTGCCTTCTCAACCAGAGAAGATTCACATATATTTACAAATGGGTGATACCTGAATTAACATTGGGGAGGGTGTAACATGACAGTGTTTCAACAAATGTGACAAGTATTGTAGGTGCTTTTGATTGAAGTACAGATAACATACTTTTTATTCATGTAGGTGCAGAGGATACCCCCCCCCCCCACACCCCCATCTGTTTCTTATTGTCCTCCTTGTTGTGATGGCAGTCATTAAGAGCTGGGGATTCCTCCAGCTCCTATGAGCTTGGCCCCTGGTTAATTTCATAAGAAAATAGAAGAAAAATAGAACCAAAAGAAATCCCTAGCTGTTTGATTCCCTGCCTACTTGTTGTATTTACCTGGCAACTTGAAATCTTAGTGACAGCCCCGTTCATTGTATATTTCAGTCATCACAGTCACACCAGGATACAGTATCTTGTGACCAGTCCCTGGAGTATGCTCTTCATTCTCTTCTAAGAAAGCGACATCATCAGGCACAGGCTCTACCTACACCTCGTCCAGTAACTGCATACCCCATGCAGGGAGGCAGCAAGAGGTTATGTCTTGCTGGTGCCTCGGCGTTGACTGCAGCTGAAGTTGCTCCCTGTCTACAGAGGTGCCAAAATGTTAATTCTGTTTTTTTCTTTAACTCTTTAAGCCCCAATAAAAAAATTCTCCAGACTGATCTCCATACATTTCCATAAAGATTGAGTTGAGAGAATTTGACAAAAGATCGAGGCATTTGTTCTTTGATGATCATTTTATCTCTTGACCATGTATGGATTTTGTTAGGAGAAAATTGATCTTGGTCATTGTTGGGCTTAACGGGTTAAGGCTGGTTTCTGGAACCGATGGAGTACCGGGGTGGGGGTGGGGGGCACTTTTGACTGCGTGAAAATCAAGCATTGGAATTGTAAGCACAGTAGCTGAGTCATAAGCTCTAGGAATTCAGCGTTTTGGGAATCTGCTAATGACTCTGTCCCTTACGATCTTGTGAAACTGAATCGATAGCTGAAGCAGAAAATAATCGAGTCGCAAATCTCAGTTGGTTTAGTTCCTCTTCTTCAACCAATCAGAACCACTACCCAGTTCCCGGTAGTGACGCGTCATCAGTATGCAATTACTGCACCCATTCCTCGGACGTCATTTCTAAGCATGCGCAATTGCTGGAATTTCCCTTTGACATAGCCACTGTTAAGACGTTTGTAGCTAGGATAATGGGCAAGTATTGGACCATAAACCCTGAGGGTGTGGTCTACCGTTGATAGGTTGTGTAGGCAATTTGATCCTTCCAAAAGTCCTACCAAAAAGGTTTCATTTGAAGTTTAACACCATAGGATTTCACCAACAAATTTAAAAGTTGGAAGGACAAGTACTTGGCAAGTAGGTGAAATAGGATTAATGTTTCGTCTTTGGTTTTCTTTCACTTTTGCAGTCCTGGTCTTTTGGAGGCAGTGCTGAACATTGCAAGGCATAAAGTGCTTCAGAAAAGGTAAGAAGAGTTCTCGTGGTGAAAACGGTTTACGGTCGTTTCGCCAACAAGGCCAGCTTATCAGTTATTATTACCTTTGAAAAAACTGAAAAAAAAAAAAGGAAAATGGTTAAGCTTTTTTTTTTTTGGCTGGGAAGAATGGCGCCTTTTCTAAGGAGTCACTTCTTTTAGTAAACACTCCCTTCTCTTTTAACAGAGCCGCTGATGTGATTGATGCGCTAAAGTCACGAGTGCCTGATCCCTGTGTAACGTGTCAGTGGGGTGTGGTTGGCTCCGAAACAAACACTCTAGCAACATTGCATGTTACATCTCCAGATGTTGGTGATATGGGAAGGTTAGTTTGTATTTTGTTTTAGTATTTTTATGCCATTGTATTTCGGAGTATTTTGAAGTTGTACAAGGCCAGGTTATGAATTTGTCGGCTAACAATCTGATACAAAATACATTTTAAATACTACTGATGTGTATTAATACATCAAGATACCACTGGTGAAAATGCTACTGATGTATTTTAATATATTAAGATACTACTGATTAAAATGCTACTGATGTATTTAATATATTAAGATACTACTGATTAAAATGCTACTGATGTATTTTAATATATTAAGATAGTACTGATTATAATGCTACTGATGTATTTTAATACATTAAGAGACTGCTGATGAAAATGCCACTGATGTATTTTAATGCGTTATAATAATACTGAGTAAAATGCTACTGATGTCAGTACAGAGTGGTCGAGCCTACCGCACTGAGGTCTCGTACCCAATCATTTGAACTTATATGCTATTGCAGTCTCAGGGTGTGAGTAAGCACTTTATTTGCCCCAAAATTGATGGAGGCATTTGTTTTCTACGAACCTTAAACACTATCCACAAATTGAATACTTTTTCCCTGGCAAGATAGGCACAGCTGGAATCGACTCTTGAACTGACTGATGCATTAATTGCTGTTTCGTGTGTTTCACATTATTCTAGAATTTGTGTTTTCTGTATTTCCCTAGTTTGGTAATGAACAATTCACTGTTTTCAGATCGTCTTTCCAGCTGTGTGTAGGAACTCGAGGAATTCGAGCTGTTACAAATGATGGCTTGTGTTCGGATTTATCAACGCATGCGAAAGATCTGGAAGATTTCATTCTCAGTCAGGTTTGACTCATTGTGCTACTAAGTTTTACACAAGAAGAATGACAACTTTGATCTTGCTGCTGAGTCTTACTTTTAACTTTCTCATTAAAAGTTAACATTGAAAAATTAAAATGCCAAAAAAAAAAAATAGCTAAAAAAACAAATAGCTAAAAAAACTTATGTCCACATCAGCCCGCATACAAACTTGTGCGTTAAAAGGCTGACGTCCACACGGGATCACATGTGGTCCTTACATACGATTGTCGTAAACGTTTTCCAGTGTGAACGAGGTCGTATTGTGTAGCTTCTGTGTCACATTGCACTATGGGACGAATGTGGACCCAGTTTCTGCGCAGCATCACAATAGCCAAAGAAAGAAATGATAGAGTTTGCAAAACAATCCCATAGTGCAATTCGACCGAACGTTGATCTACGTAGTCTCACTCGCAAGCCCCAAATGGCCATTAATAAAAACATTCTCGTATGGACGTTCTGCTGTGAAGAAAGTATGAACTTAGCCTAAATCACAAAATTGATAATTTCTCCCTGAAATGCTTATCGTTTGTCTATGCAGTGCTTCCCTTAGTTCTGTGTAAAATTTGAATCACAATAAAAAAAATCACTTTATTTACACTAAAGACGTTATTAACGCTTTTCTTTAACACGATACGCGCTCACTGTCTTGCAGCCTTCAAACGTTCCGGCGACTATTCAAATAAATACCACTTACAAGTCATACTCTCACCTCTTTTGCAGGTCTGCAATCACCGCTTGTCAGTGGCGCACTCTCTAGCGCTGAGCCTAGGATGGCACGTGATCCATTGTAGTCGTCACGTGGGCACTGGTCCCAGTGAGCGACAGGGTCATATGAGAGGTTTGATTGTGAAGTCGCCAAACGGCGCCAAGTAAGTGTTGAAAACAGAAGTATTTTACTGAGCGATTACAATTCAAGTAGTTCCCTGGCCTCCAACGCATTAGCCTGCGAGCAAGCTCTCCGGGGCGCTATAGCGGCGGGGCCTTTTCGATTCCCGCCCCGCCACCAGAGTGCCTGCTGGCATGCTACCAACGCATTGGTTAGGTACTTTAAAAGGTACTTTTCATCATGCCACACTGACCAACCGTTTAGAGACCAGTGGAACTAACCAAAGGAAACAGAACAACATTATTTGATTGAAACAAAATTTCCGACCAGCGAGACAGCGCTTTACTTTTTCACCGAAATTGTGTAGTGGGGGCTTGAAACAATAAATTTTGAAAATGGAACCGGCAAGTTTCATTTTGACCGAACCAACAAGTCCCAAGGGTCGACTATGCTATGAAGTTATCAGTTTAGGTTTGTGGGACACTGTCCACCTCCCCCCCCCCCCTCCCCCCTCCCCCCTCCCCCCTCCACCGCTTAAGCCAATGTTTTGCCCTTAGTGAGAAGTAGATGTTAATGCTGGCTTAGGGGAGGGGTAGGTAGGCAGTTTCCCAGAAACCTAAGTTGACCCTAAGTTATTGATATCATTTTTCAACTTTTTTTCAGAGCTGTTGCAGTCCGCACAGGACCGTCCAGCGGAGTAACCATTCTGATCAGGCGCCCTGAGCCTCCCTCTGGCGTGGCACCAGCGTTACTTGGGAACATGAACTGGGGGAGCTTAGGTGGGGACTTCAAGGAGGTTCACTATTCCAAAATGCCAGGAAGAACTTTTGTGCAGAAATTATTTTTATTGTTGGCTGTTGAAATGCGATGATACACATGAAAATGCGCCCTGATATCCATGGCAACGGCAACGGAGATAATTACACCTGGCTTCTGCACTTACCAGAAGTTAATAGAAAAACAAGAAACGAAAATAGCCAAACAAATACTGGAGAATATTGGATATGGCCTGGGAGTAACGCCATAACCCACTTTAATGATAGTCAAAAAATGAACATAGCTACAGCAAAGGTAATTAAACTAAAGCTACATGTAAGCGTACCAGGGTGGCCAGAAAAAACCTGCCCCAAAAAACCCCGTAGGGAAAAAAGGGCAGGAAA
>OZ037782.1:8156590-8174090 GCA_964035525.1 Porites cylindrica | reverse complement strand
TGATTCATTCGAAAGTGCGGAACTTCGTCAGCGATTACGCCTTGAATTGTCAGTCGAGATCATATGAACAAGCGGCCTTACTCAGATCCTGAGAAGGTCTTCCCCGTCTTATGGCGACGTCGTATTACACACGGTTGATGATAAGATTCCTTTATATTTTTGGGTTGGTGCTGAGCTCCGTTTCTTAGAGTGTTCAAAAGGGAGAAATTAAAGCTTTTACTGGTACGTTTCTAGTGATCATCTATACCGGCGAATTGTTCGATCAGAGCTTCTGTGTCTCCCAACCTTTCTTTCTCCAATCACTTTCCATATGTCCACTACACTCCCTTTCTTCTTCCCTCCTATCGCGGCCTTAGCTTCTTGCAGCCATACAGCTAGAAGTTCGTCTTGGGTTTTACCTAAACAAAAGAGTTACATTTAATTAAACAAATTTAATTATAATAAATGCCGAGAGGATAAACCCTGACTGAACAATGCTTGGATAAGTTCTGTAAGCGAATAAAAAGAATTCTATTTTTTCCTGGGATTCACATTCTTTCCAGTAATGTATCTCATATATGCCAACTTTATCATCAAGAATAAGTCGCTCTGCATACTTTTTATATGTAGAAATATATAACCAGTAATCGTGATTAAAGTAAGTTAGTTTACTGTTGTTTAGTGTGTTACCACTTGACCCCTCGCAGCGAACAATGGATCACAACAACACCAACCAGTATCCTAACTGTGCAAGGTATCACAGCAATACCAACGGAATACAGTTTACCTGGGTACTCGATCGTAAAAGTTAACCAGAAGAACAGTCCTTCCTTAGGGACTGTAGGCAGTTCCTCAAAAGTGTCGTCTTGTCCAGTAACTTTCTTATTCAGCTCTGTAGCAAAGGCTTCATAGGCTCTTAATGGCGTCACTTCTAACTGTACTTGGTCTCCCATCTCTTTAACAATCGGCAGGTTGAACGACATTCTGTCAATGTCATCAGGATTGTCTACTCTCATAACTAACAAGGAAAAACCAAAGAAATCAAATTAATTTCACTTTCTATCTCCCGATCTCGCGTAAGAACCGATAACCAACTGAAGAAATAAAAGATCCAATCTCCAATTCTCCAGATTCTCAGCGGTTTTTGAACTACCATTGATTCTGCGGTACCTTTTACAGGGGCGGATCCAGGAATTTTTGATTGGGGGGGTCCAAACTTTGGTTCAGAAAGGACTGTTGAACTTTTTTCTGGCAAATTGCTGCTCACAGAGACAACCACGTGCTTCTCAATCTGAACGCCAGTCACCTTTGACGCGGGAAATACTGCTTTTCAAACAGAGGCAAACAGATCATAGGAGGGTATCCAGACAGAAAGTCAATGACATTTTTGAATTTCCCTGGAATTTAGTTTAGTGGCAAAATTCAACGCGTGTTTCATAAAAAAATCAGCCAGTTAAATGGATAGTGCTATCTGTTGAATACCTTATATTTATCCAGTGGATAACGCAGAAATTCCGTATCCTCTGGCCACTATAGAGCGTGCATGTAATTCGCGATGGATTGCGCTATCCAGCTTTTGAACAACTGGGACATGGGGCATGGATTTGAGCACAGTATAGACTAGCCTAAGCCAGGCTCTCAGATAGTAGGCACGTCGCGAAAATAAAACAAGCGTAGAGAAAATAAGACGCCTGCGATCATATACATGTCTGCACGCGACAGTGAAGAAATTACATATAAGAGATAATTTATAACTCTTGGACTAAATTTCCACTAAATAAACTTCAACCGTCAAAACTGAAAAAAAAAAAATGGTCGTTAACCGTCAAAGCTACCACCCCTTTGAGACCCTCTTAAATACTAGATGATTATGTTCTTATCAACGTAACATTATCGTGCTTGTTACTGCAATGAATTTTTAAGAGACCTTCGAATGAAGTTAAAATAAAACTCACCATAAAACACCTTGCGTTCGCCAACAGCCTAAAGAAAAATCATGTAGAAGATCATAATATGCTAAAGCAGGAAGCAAAAGACCATTTTACCCATGTGCCGGCTCACAAACTTAAACGGACTCCATCCCGGGTAAGGTACTCAGTCCCTATCAGTTTCTACATAAGCTTCTACACAGGTGACCTGGCCGGGCCGGGGTTGTTCAAACGTTGGATAGAACTATCCACCGGATAAATCAATATCCAGCTGATAAATTCTGGGGAAACCAAATGCACTATCCAGTGGATAGTGATTAATCCAGTTGATAGCGTTATCCACCCTAAACAACTAGGGCCAGGACGATTGCAAGACAGTTTTGAAAACACCCCTAGCTAAAATAGCCTGTTCAGCGGCAGGCCCTCTATTCTCTTTCCTCATAAGAGATGGTCTAGCGGCAATTTCCAATGGCAATGGGATGATTGGGTTGACAAGACGTTTCGGTCATTTTTTTACCTCTGAAGGTTCCTCAAAAACTCCAACAGAGATCATTTTAGAGTTTAAGCACCTTAAGCGTTCAATCCACAGTTCCAATCTTAAGGGTTCAACGAACACCCCAACATTTATATAAAATAGCTAGTACTACTCCATTGGGGACTGAAGGACATATCATTAGTAGCAATAAAGAAATAAATCGAGATAAAAAGAAAAGCGATTTCGTGACGGCGAAGACAAAGAGAACGTCAAAAGAACCGATCCTCTTTATCATTCTTGAATTCACTGTATAGGCAAAAGAAGCTACAGAGGGGGCAATTCGCTAGTCTGCTACACAGCCGTTTTTAGTGTCGTCACGCAACGCTCCTGCATTGCGTGACGACACTAAAAACGGCTGTCTAGCAGACTAGCAATTCGCGCACTGCGTTATTGTTTGAACTATTTACTACTATTACACTGAAAAATAAAAATATTAGCAAATACGTTAATTTTATGGATCTGAGAAAAAAAAAACAAGCAAAAACAAATAAATCCAGTCCAGAGTCTAGTCGAGAGTCCAGTCCAGAAGAGTAGAGTCCTAATTTTCCAATTGCCAAGGAAGGATGATAGACACGAAATTCCTCCTAGATCAAAGCTGTATTTAAAAATCTAGCTTTTCGATAGTGCTTTCTTCCGTGTCTAAGCTAGAAATATTACTTATTTTGCAAACTATTCAGGATCGAGGATAGTATGCGCAGCGATCGTGATATTTGCGCGTGACCCTTTAATTTCGTGACGTCCCCACCGATAGGCTAAAGAAATGAGGCTGGATTCTTTTGAAATTTGCATGGGTCGATTGATATTCAAAGCAGTCTCATTTACCTTCCAAAGCTGTAGTATTCTGCCATCTTCTTTAGCTTTCAAAGACTCCTCGGCGTCTTTTAACCAGTGTGAATAAACTGTTCTTGAGGTATTCCTTTACATTCAACGGTGAGCTTGATCAAGAAAAGTAGACTCATCTTGAGACGTAACAACAGCGAATAATTTCCCGAAGAAGTTACCACAAAGCTTGGTTAAAATGGCGTCCAAAACCTCACTGTTCCCTCGAAGAGTAAATTGAACATTTGATGAAGATAAAACTGATAAGATGGCCGATCACCAGAATATGCAAACTAATACTCCCTGGTATTAAATACTGAATGAGTAGAGGCACGAATATATCAAAGCTAATATATAATTAGCCTAAGGCCAATTACTGCCTGTGCTATCAATTCAAATGTCTAAAATTTGGGCTCAACCTCGGTGTAAGAACTTGTTAAGCCCGGGGAGGGGGGGGGGGGGGGGGGGTAATGCTGGGAATTCTTGGTAGGGGTTTTCCTCAAATCCTGACCCAATTTCAGGCCAAAAAAAGTAATTTTCCATACCCGTTTTCAGACCTGGCCTTTAGGTAGAAACTATGTTATCATTACTTAGACGTTAGGGCGCAAACAAAAAATTATTCAAATCCATTTCGAATTCGCATAGTTCTCTTTCTTGCTTACTCATTTGGAATTGACATGATAAATACGTTCATACACTCCGTAGTGATCCCTCGAGAACCATACCAAAAATGGTATGGAGCAAAATGGGCAAAGTGTATACCCGTTTTCAGACCAAAACGGATACCTATATGGCTTATATAAGGGAGTACCTCCCCTCCCCCCCCGCCCCGGGCTGTTGACTCACGGGTGACGTAATACAAAGAAAACAAAGAAGTAAACACAATAGAACCTAGAGAAACAAAAGGCGCAAAACAAAGAAAACGTTCACAGGTTCTTACACCGAGGTAAACCCGAAATTTGACATTGGCAACCCAATGAATCCGGTCACTTGGCCAAGGTCAGACCTCAGTCTCCCCCCCGGGGGGGGGGGCCGTTGGGGAAAGGTACTCGTCTATAAAAGTGACGGGGGTGCTCGTCGTACCTTTTAGGGGTTTAAATTTGTGGATTGGTACCGCTTAGGGTACTACTGCCAGAGTTGTCTCGGTAAGATTTATGACAATACTTTCAAAAAGTCCTTGAGAAGAAAGTGTTCGAAAGTTATCTTTATGACCATTAAAATTTGCAGTGCCAGTGATATATTTTGCTGTTGTTGAATTGGCACCTTTTAGGGGTGGAAATCAGTGAATTTGGGACACGGCCATAAAACATGATTCTGGTATCTTTTAGGGGTGATCTCGAAATTTTCCGACGAGCACCTAGTCACTTTTGGCCCGCCCCGCAAAACTATAACAGGGAGCTTAAACAACGACGGCGGCGACGGCAACGAGGAAGGCAAAAAAGCAATAGGGTTAGATTAGCAGACAAACAACTTTGCACGCTTTTTTGTACATTTCCTAGCCTTCGTTGCACGACTAAACGTGAACTGACTTCCTAACTGCACCTTTTCTCGAGGACGGGAACAAAAGACAACAACTTTCTTTCTTTTACTGATCTCTGATACCAGTCCTTTAGAATTCAACTCCAAAAAGATTTGCCAACATTCAACGAATAAAACGAGTTCGAGGCAGAGCGAATTCACTTTTTAAGTGACGTTCTCGTAGCCGTCGCCGTCGTCGTTGCTTAAGCTCCTTAACAAAATGTTTTTCTTAGGGGAGGGGAGGAGGAGGATAAGGAGATGGATCGCAAGGGATTTTTAAAGGCCTGGGTGAAAGGTGTGTTCGGAGGAACTTCTTGAGCCTCTTTGATTATGGTCAAGTGACATGTCACGTGACCAAAAGTTTACCCGTTTGCATAACTTTTGTCTTTCATTTGTCCTGGGTATTGCAGTTTTCCCAGATATATTGAAGAAAACTGCTTATGCAAAATTTTGGGGGGCTAACAAGGTGCCGGGATATGTGCAAATGGCGAATGTGTATATGATCTAATGTGCTTTACAATAAACAAAGAAATTAAATATAAGACGAACTATGAATTGCAAATCATTTACTGCCGCCTGACTTGTAATAACAAACTATTAAAAATATCGATTCTAAAATATTAAATTTCTAAAAAGTATACTCATTGAAATATGTTATAATTTGAATAGCAAATGATTAACAGTACAACTAAAAAATTAAAGTCAACAATCTTTCAGTAAAATATATAAATTCTAAAAAGTCGTTATAAAAATCCCCATAACAATCATTTCAGGGCGTTCTGGCCCCGATGAATTTATGTATCTGGACAGAGTATCTGGAGTCATGGTGTCAATCCATTGGCGTCATAAGTGTTAAGTCCGTCTTTAACAACTACGCTAACTTTTCAAGATCATAGTAAAAAGCTTCGTAAGGTCTGACGGACGTGACTTCCATTTGTACACTATCACCCATCTGCTTCATTAGAGGCAGCTCAAACGAAATGCGATCCACGATATAAGGGCTATCGACGCACATCAGAACGTGTACCTGCAACAAAACAATGAATAACTGGTATTGAAATGAAGTCCTACAGATGCTCTATCAATTCTCAGAAACCGGGATAAGGCAAGCCTGAATACGGGACTCCTGATCTTGGACGATCGAATAAAAGAAAACATCAAAAAGCTGGTAAGTCAAAACGCTCATTAGCTCAGTAGTTTTTAAAAGGCAAGAACATGACGGATGTCAGGAAACACAAAGCCGGAAAAAACCAACCATGTTCTGGATGTTTTACAGTTCTGAAGGTCGCACAAACACGTGTAACACGCGATTATGAAATTTATCATATATACAAAAAAGGCTGGAACAACTTACTTCGGCGACTTAACTTAGTGGAGATTTGCTGTACTATCCACAATCGAAACATGGCGTCAGAAGTGGGATTAATAACAAGAGTTAACTAGCCATACACGAAAAATTAAGGCAAAATCAATCTGGGTTCATCAGAGTTAGGTGGCAACATTTTTAGCATCAAGTTGGAGTGACTCGGAAATTACGTAAATTGTAGTTGATACTTTATTTGTGCTCACAGGAGGGAAATTGATCGGTGAAAACGCGGTGAGATGAGTCCGGCATAATGGGGAGTACGTTGAGGTGTACAAAGCGTAGTTGCTCTCTCCGAGTAATCATGGGACTTGACCTCGACCCTGGCTCCCTACCTTTCTTTCTCCAATCACTTTCCATATGTCCACTACACTTCCTTTCTTCTTTCCTCCTATCGCGGCCTTAGCTTCTTGAAGCCATACAGCCAGAAGTTCGTCTTGGGTTTTACCTGCAGGAATCAAACCAAAATAAGATTGCCGAGGCGAATAAAAACCAGATGTATTTGATAAAGTTGTGAAAATCCATTTTATTTCGTGCGGTAGTCTAAGAATCGGGTAGGAGTGTGCCTTGCGGGACCATGGAAACTTTATTCATAAGATAAACGTTTAACTGCATTTATTGTCATACGCCATTGTAGCGAACAGGCCAGATATTTTACCCTATCCCTCACTAATTTTGAATTAAAGACATGCCACCAGTCAGTTCTAATATGCCAGATTAAAGACCACAATCCTCCGGGTGTTTTCGATCCCATACTACCCTGTTTTTCTTTACACGTGCGCTAATGTAATTTCTAGATTTAACTAGAAAGTTCTTTTCTAACGCAATCCACTCAATTTAGTTACTAAAAGATTAAGTTTTTATGTTTGCGGTGAGCTGACGTAAGTTTCTGTCAGTTCCGATTTCAAGGAGCCAAGAACTAAGTTTTCCTTGTTCTAGAGGTTTAAAAGACATTACCAAGTTCTCACCGTCACCGTTTATACAAGATAAGAAGTTTGGCAGTAAAACAGGTGAAACAGGGCCCAGGGTTTAGCAGCGTGGCTGGTCGGTCCGCGCCCTCACTGTACAAGGGATCACGGAAAAATCAATTTTATCTGGGTATGTAACCGGTACTCATAGCAACACCTGTATAATGGTATATAATTATAAATCTAGCATTCTATCTGAGCAACACCAATTTTACCTGGATACTCGATCGTAATAGTTATCCAGTAAAACAATCCTGCCTTAGGGATTGAGGGTAATTCTTGAAAAGCGTCCTCTTCTCCAGTGACCTTCCTTTTCAGCTCTGTAGCAAAGGCTTCATAGGCTCTTAATGGTTTCACTTCTAACTGTACTTGGTCTCCCATCTCTTTAACAATCGGCAGGTTGAATGACATTCTGTCAATGTCATCAGGATTGTCTACTCTCATAACTGGCAAATAAAAGCAAAAAATGAACTAACGACAACAAAAATGAGCAAAGGGGAAATTTTTCTTGGTTACTGCGCTTTTCACAACATACGAACTCTAAAGTTCAAAAGCCGCCTTCACAATTGCGTTTTTCGCTGCCGTCAATCATAATTACCATCACAAGCAACGAACCTTGAAACACATAAACACACAAAACGGATCGAAATCCAACAATCACAAATCACAAACCATGACCTTTTGAACCCGTTAAAGTAAAGTTTTGTTTCCTAAGAGATCCGTTAAGATGATTGACGGCAGCGAAAAACGCAATCGTCAGTTGGCTTTTGAACTTCAGAATTCGCATTTTTGTTAAAAGCGCGGTAACGTTGTTTTGTCATCCACAAAGTTAAGGATTAAATCGCCAAAATCTGATCTCAGCTTCAATTGCCGCATTCTCGTCCCCAGAGCAACTCGCCTCAATTTGTAATGAACCAGTGGCAGGCCGTCAATTCAAGACCACGCGACCAAGAAACGACAGGACTTGATCGGGATGAGGACGAGAATGCAATTGCCCTAATAACATTCCTTTTGAGGTACATGTTTAGGGCCTTTTTCATGGGATTATTGAGCCAAAAACAATGATGGAAACTATTCTTGACTCGACTGAATCGTCTTTATCACCGCTATACTGAACAGCATCAGTGGCAGTGTGCATTGTTTGCTGTTTTGGAATTGATACTTCTAAATTGAGTGGCGCCCATAAAACCAAAATCTTTCCTTTCCAAGCCGCATAGCCTGCGAGCAAGCTCTCCTGTTTGGGCAAGCGAAGCGTGCATCACGAGAACGCAGGCGATTTTAGGAGAGTTGTGCGGAGGGACGAAATACGAGCTCCCCTAAAAACGCCTGCGTGGGAGCCTATCCTTTCCTCTGCCCCTCGCGGCTTCGCCGCTCGCTCGCGCATTCTCGCGAGACTCGTTTCACTCGTCCAAATAGGAGAGCTTGCTCGTAGGCTACAGGCAAAACCAGTTTCATTTTCACAATAACGATGTTGTCCTATTGTGAAAAGGATGTTAACAGCGTTTTTATTTCCTTTGTTTTAGTTACTGCAAAGAATCAGTATTACATTAGGTTTATTCCATGTTACTTGGAACATCCTTCAGATTATGGCCCTTCGGTGGAGATGGTCTTTACACGCGGCAGTAACAACACTTAAGTTACGCACGTGTGGCACGTGAAAGGAAACGATTTTATCACTCGTATTCGAGTTACCTCAAATATTGTTTCGCTTGCTCGCCGCTCGAAATGGAGCGTTTTCTTCCATAAGGACTTAGTTGGGGAGAAAACACTTGATTTTAGTTATTGTGTATTGATCAGCGTCAAATTTTCACGTCCTGCTTTGTGACTAGCCCCTGACTACAACAGGAATTTTATCTAAAGACAAAAATTTACGTCAAGTTAATTTAGAGAACTCACCATAAAGTACCTTGCGTTCCCCAACAACCTAAAGTAGAATGTAATACAACAATAAGGATCAATAAAGTTACTCTTTAAGGCGCAGCTTTCTGACCAAGCTCACCCCCATGTAACGGTTCAAAATTTTGGACTTGGAACGATTCTTGTCCAGGGCTGAGTAATTTTCTAAAAAAGAACGACGTAGATGCTTGTGAAACGTTTAAAACAACCCCAAAAGGGGTGAATCACGTTTTATGGGCTTAGATCAAATTAGCAATTAACCTCTAACTCAAATTCGCAATTAACCTCTAACAGGTGCCAAGATAAAACAACTAACAAGCTGCTAATGTTGAAAGCTGTCTTCAATGGTACTAATAAAGTCCACTCCGTTAGCGAAAAAGTAGTGTACAAAAACAGATTAACGGTAACAGAGGGTGACAGAGTCCATCTGGAGAATTCTGACTGGAAGCGATTGCAATTGCGATGCTCCAATCTTTGGGATAGTCCCTCGTGTTTCCAAGTTCAGTTCTAGGTAGTACGAGCACAGAAGTCCGGCGATCAGTCATATGAAACGACGAGACTTACTACGGCATTTTTATGGAGGACGCTTAACACGCTCCGAAGGATTTTCTTGACAAGTTTCTAAAGAATTATTATTTTTTATTATTATTTAAGAAATAATCTGCAGATAAATTCGCTTACATTTGACAAATCGAGCTTAATAGATCGATAATAGAGATCTTTCACATAACTCCAACACCATATGCTAATGAGTCACAATAAAAATTAACACTTTCTGTCACACAATTCGTGTTTTGTTTGGTTTCTCACGTGCGCGCCCCAAATGAATAAGGCAAAGTTACCTATGGGAAAACAAACCGCGTATTTTACATAGTGGACTTTTGCTCCATAGATGTTCCTAGTTGGAGTTATGATAGCCTGCGTAGCAGGCGCTTGGAAGTAGTGGACGCCAGAAAGAATGGACGCACGAGAGTCGCGCGCCCGTTCTTTCTTGCGCCCACTACTTTCAAGAGCCTGTTACGCAGGCTAGGGTCATGAGAAAGATCTCTAATAAGTTGGATTGGCAACAAAGTTAGAGAAAGAAACGCGAACTCACTTAACGTCTTCGCTATCGCTGCCGTCGTGGTATCTTACCGCCTCTTTTGACCATATTGGGAAGCGTTTTAACGATATTTTACCTCTCGATAGAGGGTGACCGCTTAATAGGTAGCGCCTAGTTAATTGACTGCCCTGTGGCAAGCGTTTTCGTCAGACAGGTTTCAAGCTCTTCGTCCTAGCTACTTGTATGACCTTTTTGCCACCGATGTCACGGTCTAGAGATAATCTTTTTTAACACGTCCACAGCAGTCAACCTTCTCGATGGTACTTTCGTAAATCAATATTTTATGAAATACCACTTGTTTTGCTGTACATGTTTAAAAAGAATCTAGGCAACAAAATGATTTATTTCTTTTGATCTATCAATAGATTGATTAATATTCTAGGCCTGAAGAAAGGTTAGAAACAATTGAGAGAAATCTACTGGACAGTTTCAGTTACCTTCCAAAGTTGTAGTATTCTGCCGTCTTCTTTAGCTTTCAAAGACTCCTTTGCTTGTTTTAACCAGGTGTGAATAAACTGTTTCTGAGGTATTCCTTTATATTCAACGGTGAGCTTGATCAAGTAGAGTAAACTCATTTTGAGACGTAACAATAGCGAATGATCCCTTATAAAAAGTTCCAGCAAGTTTGTTTGAATACGCCCTTTTAAAACTCACTGTTTCATCGAATGGTAAATGCCAACGTTCGATGAATAACTTCAAAAAAAGATATACAAGCCGCTATAATTTGCATTTTCGATTCAAATGTGTCCTTGACAACCCCGATTGACACGGTCGTTATTGCGCTAACGCAAAAATGCACTCTTTGCAAATGAATGTAAATAAAGTCAATCAAATAATAAGAATCTATATAATATCAAGCACAATATCCACCAAATTGGGAGCACTTCAAAGTGGTCGGGCCGACCGTTTCGTTCTCAATTTTACCCGAAATCTCTATTTTAGCTATTTTTTTACGCCGGCGTCCTTGCCTAACTTGGCAATCTAAAAAAAATTTTGTTAGTCAATACAAAGACAGGCGCGGCAAATAAACGTTTTCATCAGTGGTCAATATGCAGCTTTCACCATTAAATCTCTTCACCAGTCAAACCAGTAAATAGGTGTTTCGCCCGGAAAACATGAATTAAAGTTATCAGTTCTGAAATCTGCCATGCAGGCCGCACTTTCAGTGGGAACTGTGATCACGGAGCATTCCAGTAAACGTACGAAAATTTTAACCATGTTTCACGACAGTTCATGTGAGTATTAAGGACAACATGGCAACTAACTGCTGAGTAAAGTTTCAGTGACTTTTATTTGGCATTTCCTATAAATTTTAAGATCGGAACTTTACCCCATACAAACACCCTGTCATTTTTCAGGATTCATACTGTTGTAATAGAACAGAGCCTACCGGTTACCCATGCTATAACAAATTTGTGAGTAATTTAACTAAGCAAATGTCGTGTTCGCAATCAAGTCGGTGACAATTTTCGTTTCGAAAACCATGACCCAAAATATAGAGTCACCGGAAATAACATGATTAAAACTAAAAATAACAAGGGTTCTTCTATTTCCTGCCTAAGCATTCCCAATTGCCATGGCATTCTGAGTCAATAATTCAAAGAGAGAAAACATAGATGATTCTAGTTTTGATAAACACTCACAGATGTCAACCGCATTTTCGTAATAGTTGCACTTCTTAAGACAAACTTAATTGACAGTGACACACTTACACAAACCCACGGCCTGGCCAGTACCAGGAGCCGACCCAGCCTTGTTCCCAGGGTTCTCTCCTTAGGACGGGTAGGAGAGAACCATGGGAACAAGGTTGGAGCCGACCCAGGACAGGAGCGCATCACAGGCTGCCTAATAACGCATGCGCATTGCCATATCAGCCGGACAGTGGCAGCCATGGACAGCATGGTATAGCCGTCAGGCCTATGAACGGACAAAGCCAATAAGGGAGAAACAGCTGTCCATAACTGTCACTGCATGCCCTGGTGTTATAGCTGTGTGCATGCGCTAGGTACTGGCTAGGCCGTGGGTTGGTGTACGAGCGTCACTTTCTATTAAGCTTAAACTTGTTATTTCGATTTAAATCAGAAGTTAATATATCTCCAAGCAACTATTATCACGTATTCATTGTCTACTCCGCAAGCTTTTTAAGGTCCTCGGCCCATTCCCCTATCGGCCTTATTGATTTGCACTCCTGACGGACTATGATTCCCGTCTTTTTTGCGATCGGCAGGTCTAAAGACATTCTATCGAGCTCTGCTGGATCCTGGACACAAAAAAGTGATATGACCTGTTGGCACAATACAAAAGTGGAACTTTACAAATTTAAAACAAATACGACAATGGAAAAAATTAAAATTCCTGCAATTAAGAATGTGCGTAAGAAAGTCCCCACCAGTAGAATCTCTATATGGAGCCTCTATCAGTTCTCATACTACAGTGGAACTTCTATGTGCGACCACCTCTGGAAAGTGAGATTTTCCCAGTCAAATTACTATTTATAGGTGTGACCACCCGTACGCAACCGCTAACAAGGACAGTGAGTTTTGTTCCTTTTATTCCTAACATCGAGCCGTCATAGCAAAGAATGAGTGGACACCATTAATTAGTTGAGTTCATGACCGCCGAAGCGGCAAATTCAAATGAACGTGTGCTTAATTTGAATAAGCTCCGAATAAGAGAAGAAAGGGCCGTGCTTGGCCTACCAGCGTTGACAAAACTCATTTGCGCGACTTCGGTAGCCCCAAGATGACAAACCCACCTAAGGAATATATCAGATTTAAGATTCTGAGTTAAATGCTGTGCTGTGCACTCATAGATAGAGCGGAGCTTCCATTTTCGGGGGAAAAGTGCTCTAAACATCTAAAATGTATCTAAAAATAAACTGGTCCGAGAAAACTACGTGACATCTAGCGTTATTATGGGAGTTGCTCACTTGTGATTATGGGCTCATGCAGTTACTACAAATTGCTACCTTTTTTTCCGCGACCACTTTCCATAAGTCCAGCAAGGTTCCCAATTTTTTCGCTCCCACGGCTGCTTTGGCCTCTTCGGCCCAGGCTTTGAGAAAATCCTGTTGCGTCATCAGGGCTGTTACGTTAGAAAAACACACTGTTACTGCTTCTATTTTTTTTTTTTTGTTAACTGATTCTTAATGTCTTGCAGAGAAGACTGAAAACTGAGATATTGGGCTCAAACGTCAAGTGGCAGGTGAGAAATGGTCTAAATTGTAACTAATCGATAGGCCACAATGAGCTGCCCTTGAAACTACATTGATGTTGTGTCGAGGGGAATAATTTCTTATTTTATTACTACGGGGGGGCAGAATTTGACCCACAGTAGAATCTCGATGACACGAGCTCACATAATTCGAATCCCCGCTAACTCGAACAGTTTTCCGTTTCCCTTCAGAGTTCGAGTTACTGCGGTGCTACAGTACTTTCCTGCGTAATCTCGCATTATCCAATAATAAAAGAAGTGATAGCGTCCCTAAAACAGTCCCATAGTGCAATGCGACACAACACTGAGCCAGTCTCATGGCCTGCGTGGGAGGCTACATGGCCAATGGCTAGCTTAAAACCCAGCATCCCTGGCCTGAGAGGGTGGATTTTCACTGTCGCGTAATTTAAAAGTTGAACCTCGCTCAACTTTTACTTTTACGGACACTTCACGAGCACGCACGACCTTTCGTACATTAGAGATATTTAGAGTCACGTTTACGGCAATTTGTACCACGTGACCAAGTTGTCCCTTAGTTTGTGCTTAACTGTTTATCACTTCTACCCCCAAATTAGTAGCTTTACGTTAGGTTTGTCTATAACAATTCTTTTGGACTGTTTTTAGCTGCACGTTTTTTATTTTAAGACATTCTCAACTTGAATCTGCCATTGCCCTTTGCCGTAAACGTCACTCTAAATCTCTCTATTGTCTCTAATTTATTTGCGCACCTAGATCCACCCTTAGAATGGTATCGTCAAGGCGTCAAACGAGCAAAGTGTGTCAAAGTTTGTTACTTCCAATATTTCAATTTTGATACATTACCAATACGCTGTTAATTTACTTAAGTTTTGAAAGATTGCTAAAAAAAGTTTGGAAACTGGTATTATTGTCGGCACCATTGTTTTACTCAGCTGCGAAGCGTTTTCAGCGAAACTGAAGGTGATACTTTTGAGAAAAATAAAAAGATGGTTCCATTGACTAATTATTTTATACATCCATGGCCATGTTTTTACTTTTTATGGTTCATGAAATTCCAGTGAATAATCAAGGAAAAGACGCCTGAGACGATTGACTGCGCGGTGGACCCTGATGCAAGCCCCCTGGGACTAGCACATATAGTACCTGGATCAAACTCTACGCTAGAGGTGACAATATAGAAGAGGCCCTGCTTCAATTCCTTTTTTTCTTTTTCTTCCTCGAACTTTGAATCGCTGCCAGCTCTCTCGCTGAGATCTGTGGCGAATCCTTCATATGACCTCAGGGGAGTGAAACGTGTGTGGATCTGATCTCCAAGGACCTGGTATAAAGGAAGTTGAGCAAAGCACGTGTCCAGTACTCCAGGGGACTCCACCGACATCACTGAAAAGACAACGACGGGCTGTCAGATCAATAACACATGCTGGGTCTAACGTAGGTTTTTAAATTGTATTTTCAAATAGTCATTTGCCCCATATAAGGAAATCCAAGACAGTGCTGGATTCTAGTTTTCACGCGGTGGTTTCCGGATTCCAGGTATTGGATTCCGGATTCCAATCGTTAGTGGGTTTCCGGCTTCATTGAGCTGTATTCAAGATTTCAATCCCTAGGATACCGAATTCCACAAGCAAGAGGAATCCGGGGCCAGATGTGGAGTTCAATCAAGTTCATTCGGTCCTTGTTGAGCAATGCACAGATGGGATTCCGAAAGGGCGGAGGGTGTACGGATGCCATCTTTGCCTTACGCAAACTTAGCAAAAAGGCCATAGAGTATAACAATGACCTGAATCTTGAGCCGGAAGGCACACAAAATCCTCCTCGTCACAGCCTCTAGACAAGTGGCTGATCGAAAGCTTCCTATGACACCTCTAGTATGAGCTCAAGTAAGTAAGTTGTATATTTTGGAGAAAACCAATTTACAACTGAACTGATGACAGTAGAAATTGTAAAAGGCCGTCTTTTGTCTTATGCCTAACTAACGTAAGTTATGGGAAAACGGTAATCACGATCAGGTTAAACTGCTATTTAGCCCTGTTCAGATTCATGATCCGGTGTCCAAAATCATGGGCTCATTTACGTAGGTGTAGCTAAGGCTTCTGAATTTGGAACTTAATGCCTGGATAGATTTTGTTGCTTAATTAGTGTTTCCGCAGGGCAATAAAAATGCAATCAACTTTTGCTATATCACGTAGGGCATTAATTCCCTGACCGTTATTGACATATTTAAATCTCCAACCGCTGATGACGTGCAGTAAACGTTTCATAATTTATTTCTTTTCTTAAACATAGTCCTCATCTTCTTACCTCCTACGACAGTTTTTTCTCCAGCAACCTTAAAAAAGAAAGTTTAAAGAAATAAGGAAAATATTATTATTATTATTATTATTATTATAAGCGTCATTCGCTGCTGCATTTACAGGAATAATATCTTTATCTCTGTATCTGAAATAAATATATTCAGTTGGTTATCCACTAAGTAAGGACACTGTTATTTTCAAAGAACTAACTAAAACAAAAACTTAAAAACACAAATAGAGATCAGATAAAGTAAAAACCCTATGTATAAAACCTAAAAAAAATTAAATAAGGAAACACACCTGAATACAAAACGAAATTCTACGCTGTCATTCGCAGAAATAAACGTAGCTATAGGTTTTATTTCCTTACTGAATTCTTAAAAGTATCTAAAGATTGCTGTTTCCTTACCTTAGCCGATCTAATTTGGACCAGAGTAATGGTCCTAATTATGTAACTGAATGTTTCCCATAGCCAGTGGTACTAACCCTAGGAATCACCAATTTCTTAATTCTTAAAATTGTATTAAGAATCAGTGTTGTATTAGCGGAAAATAATCTAATTATATAATCCGGGCATAAGCCCCTCCTTTCTTCAAACATTAATATTGCTGTGTCTTGCAAGCTTCTACGCTACAAAGTTGGTACAGTTTAACCCTTCCCAGGAGTGTCCAAAAATTAAGATGAATTATTATCACATTAAATAGCCCTGGGATCAAATTCCTCAACCTTATACTTGCAATTGTTGGCTGGCTATCTTACATATGTTACTTATCTGTTCAGAAAATTTTACAAGCAATCCGAACGAAGCCTGTTGTCATGGTGACTTATTAATACTGGGAGCAGTTTCCTCTCATCATTCACAAATAAGGAAATACTTGAAGGAAACGAAAATAGTTGTTATTTAAATTTGGGGATTTTTATAAATCCTTAGGGGTGTCACCCACGAGGACTGGAGCGGAGATGTTCGTTAGTGATAGATTATTTTATTGGTGTTCTGCCCTGAAAACCAGTAATACACCTAATCCGCAGTGCTCATATATATGCGTAATTGAGTAAGCGTGAGGAAATGACTGCGTGCACATTGACCAAGTTCTTTTTTTAGTTTTTAACGTTCTCATTCTTATCGGCATAACTGTCATTGTCGGAAAAATCGATTAAGAAAATTTTACAGGAAGGCCTGAATCATGTGCAGGGCTTATAAGAATTAGAATAAGTACAGAAACCACCCGGTCCAAATCGTGACAATATTTCATGCCTGACAACATTACTTACGATCGAGAAACATATTGAGCTGTTTTTGTTTTGTTTTGTTTTTGTTACTTTTTTTTTTCCTTCGCGAGTTTACTAGAATATTTGCACGCACTGTAATTTCAAAAGGGCTTTAGACCTAGACAGCCATTTGGGATAGTACTTTTGCAGTTGTCTACACCACTGATTCATAATCATGACTTATTTCAGGGGCACCCAACGAGAGCATAGTTCAAAACCACTTTAACATAACATTGTTAAACGTATTTTAGTATTTAAACGATAGATATAGGCATATTTTTATCCCCCCAAAATTTTTCATCTGTTCGGATTTCGTAGCTGAAAGTCTAGTGATCCGAAAATTATAGGGATCAAACCTTACCATCTCGAAAATTCCAGCCAGAAAAAAGGCTCCCGAAAATTCTAGGTGACCTTTAGGGTAAAAATCCGTTAAAAAATGGGCAGTTAGACCATTTTTTAGATGTTCGAAAATCCTAGGAGAGGCAGGCAAGCAAGACATTTTGCTACAACTGTTCCGAAAATTCTAGATCTCAAATCGTCTTCCGAACAGATATTTTCCGAAAATTGTCGTTGGGTGCCCCTGTTATTTCTATATAAATACAGCTTCTGTCCTGCAGTTCTTTAGTATCAGTAATTA
>OZ037782.1:8101590-8151590 GCA_964035525.1 Porites cylindrica | reverse complement strand
CCATTCCCGATTTTTTCGCCTCCAAGGCTGCCTTGCCCTCTTCGGCCCAGACTTGGAGAAGATCGTTTTGCGTCATCGCTGTAAAAAACAGAAACAGACAGATAAACGCTTTTGTTTCTGGATTTGAATTTCTTCTTTCAGAATTACTTGATGACAAAGAAACGGTTCAAATGTTTATAGCACCGCACCGCGACTATACACACCCCTTCAGAATTTTTCGTCTCTAGTCAGTACCTGGATCATACTCCACGGTAAACGTCAGAAGGTATAAGAGGCCTTCTTTCGAGACCGCTTTTTCCTCCTCGTATTTTGCATCAATTCCAGCCCTCTCGCTGACGTCAGAGGCGAATCCTTCATACTGCCTCAGGGGAGTAAACCGTGTATGGATCTGATCTCCAAGGGCCTGAGGCAGAGGAAAGTCATCAAAGCATGTGTCTAGTACCCCGGGAGACTCCACTGATATCACTGTAAAGTAAAGAGAAAAAACGGGTGCAAGTTTATCTTACAAAGAAATTAGCAACACTATTGAAATACACAGTCCTAACAGACCTTTCTACGGTACGGTTTTTTTTAGCTCATCTGACTCACGACATGAACCAACCAGTTAGGGAAAGTTCGGCGTCTACACAACTATAGAAAGAGCGCCTTATAAAGTGACATGCCTTTAATGAGCAAAGATATAGCTCGGCAATTAAAGTTGCGAAAATTTACAGAGGCAGGAGCCCATCAAATAGAGGTTTGTATGGTTAGGCAGGGGGTTCAAGTTTTTGCCCCCACCATTCAAACGACTTTCTCAGGGAGGTATATCATATCTTCCTTAGGTTGCAACAAATCACTTTCGCGGAGTCGACGGATTTTCCCTCACTTGTCCATGTCAAAAGTTGAAGAAAAAAAAAAAAAAGAACAGTGGAAAGGCCTATTGCAAGGAAAATGTTAAAATTGAGAAAATTGAAGCTATGTAAATAGGGTTGAATAAATTGACCGTGTGTAAGCTCACTACCTTTGGAGATCTGTCTTACGTAAAAATGAAGCAGAAAACATTTTTAGGTGATAATTCACCTTTCTCAACTTAATTGATGTTTGATCAAAATATTGTACTTTATTGATAACATGGTTTTCAGGATTTTCAAACTATCAAAACTTGATTTGCATGGCTTAATAATTTCTATTTGGTTTTTTGTTGTTGTTGTTTGTTTTTTGCTTTTTTTGTATAGAGTGTTTTCACTCAATGGGCCAGCATCTATGCAAATTTATTGGAACAAAAGAAAGCGTTTGCATAAGAAAGGAGTTCAACTCCCACAGGACTGGTTTGTGACACCAACATGGCCGTCGTTTCATTGTTTCGGGACACCAATATCTCTATACATGACAGTGTTAGTTTAATAAGGTGTATATCTGATAACTGCATACTTTTAAGGTTTTGAATCATGGCCCTTACGCGTTGACATTCGTGTGCTTTCTAGCCCTAGTCAATTTACTTTTTACATTTTTGTTTTTGAAATAATAAGTTTCTTTACCCCTTGCAACTTCCACTTTCTTCAAAGAAATTTTACAATAAGCTCTGAAAAGTAAAAGTATTCCTCAATTTGATTTGTGTCTTACTATAACGTCAATCAGTTTATATCTCCATACCTCCCACGACTGTTCTCTCTCCTGCCACCTGAAAGAGAATTTACAGACGAAAAATGGTGAATATGCTTTTACAGAATAATCGTGGGTTTTCAGTTGGTATATCACGAGGCACCTTGGCCTAAGTTACTCTATTCAATTTGAATTATTATAGACCGTGAACAGCTGCGGCATTCATTCTCATTCATTCATTCTCCTCGACACTAGCCTGTGTACAGACGTCCCCCTCCCTCTGAGGGAGGGGGGATGTCTGTACACAGGCTACCTCGACACGTTCCTCTTCTCTTCAACTTCTTCATAGCCTGTTTAAAGCCGTATTAAAGGCGTAAGGGTAGGAAAGTCTCTTGGGAACGAGACTGAAGTATCTTTCTATCCCGTATCTCAGATCATAACGTTTCGCTTGACCGCGGACTATATAAGCAATTCAAAAAAAAGACGGGAACTGATGGTAGTCGATCCAATTTGCATTAAATTTTTTCCGCTTATGTAATCTCGTCGAGTGTTTCAAGTCATGATTTCAAGGTTCTAAGAAGGTTTTCGGATAGTGTGGGTCGGTGAACGCCTTAACAGGGCCAGGGTTATTCTTCAGTGTTAGAGCTGAACAGTCATCATCGCCATGAGAGAGTGCTTTTAATTTGCACGTCTCATCCGACAAATAAACTGTACATTCTAACAGAGATTTCACACAAAAATTTTTTGTACTCACCTTGAAGGAGTATTTCATAAATTGTTCATCATTCCATTTACAAGAAGATTTCGCGTGCTCTGCCCACAGTTTGTAAAGATCCTTGTGTGGCATTCCACCGTGCTCTACGCTTGTTTCAAAAAAATATAGCAACGGCATTGTGAAGTCTCGTGTTTGTAAAATACTAAGGCAAGTCCGAAAACCTCTTTTGCTGAGAATTGCGACTTTACTCAAGTAAGTAAATAGTGTTTCTCGTCTTCAATGTAAGATTCGTAGACAAGTTAAGCGGGTTCCGATCCACTCTACCGCATTAGTTTTATTTTCGGCTTCGTTCTTTAATAATACCGCACCTATGAAAGCTTTTATGAAGGTGTCTTAATCGCTTATTGATATTGGTCTGTAGTTTCTCACCCAATAGTATTCACAGAAAGTAAAAAAAATTAATGAACTCTAGTTCTGATGGACCCAGTCTCGACTTTTCTTGACCGTGAGTACTTAATTCTCACTCATGTTAAGATTTTACGTGCAAAGCCAGTGTTTTTTCAGGTTTTTTCTTTAGCCGACCTATAGCTAACCCCGCATGTATTATTTTTTCGCTCGACTTTATAGATCGCGTGTACTGAGTTAAATCTGGCACCAATAAAAAATTATCATGAATTAGACTCCATGTTGCCATGCGTTTGTTCACGTGCAATAAATCACAGATGACGTCAAAATGTGGTAAAAAAGTGGTACACGTGCCGCAGGCAATTGGGCACTGATGTTTTACCACACGATATTGACGTCTTCGGATCTTTGATTACTGAACAGACGCACGACAACATAAAATATATCATTTTATACAATGAACAGAAAAGAAAAAAAAATTGCGTCGTACTGCTTGACTATTAAGGGATTTGTTCTACTTTGGGCATTTTCCAAGTCACCAACGCTAAAGTTTGTTTCACCTTCTTCTTCTGTATCAGTTTACCCTACTTCTCAGCAGTTTCTCCCAAACGCCTTCTAAGGCCGATCACTTGGCACTCAAAGCTTTAAAACACAAACATTTTCAAAACCAAGTGTCTGTCGTAGCGATGACACCCGATGACGACTGTTTTGAAGATTTTTTCAGGCTAGGCATTTTCAAGTCGCAAAGAACACTTTTCGTCTCGGTTTTCCGTTTTTCTTTCTTTTAAACAGTCTAAACAACGCGTGCTTATGTTTTATCGAGGCCTTCACTTGCTTAATCCAAAATTATCACCAACACACACTTTCACACTTTTTGACCGTGGCGCGACAAAACAAAGAAGACAAGTTACGAGTGACGTCATCTCATCCCAAGAGCCATGGCTAGTTTCTTAAAGACACGTTAATAATGTTTCATTCATTCATTCATTCATTCATTCATTCATTCATTCATTCATTCATTCATTCAGTCAGTCAGTCAGTCATTCAGTCAGTCAGTCAGTCAGTCAGTCAGTCAGTCAGTCATTCAGTCAGTCAGTCAGTCAGTCAGTCAGTCAGTCATTCATTCATTCATTCATTCATTCATTCATTCATTCATTCATTCATTCATTCATTCATTCATTCATTCATTCATTCATTCATTCATTCATTCATTCATTCATTCAGTTAGCGGAAATCAAGTCGTGAAATAAGCCATGACGCGAAAAATGCACCCTACACGTGTAATATACCCATGTCCTATTCCACGAATAGACGGAAATAAGGACGTCCAGTGAATTCTTTTCGTGTTTTCAGTGGACACTGAATCTTCGCATTATCCATCAAACTCATTGAAGAATACTGACCAGATCTCGTCACAGTCGATGAAGTCATTCTTTTAATTTAAATCAGAAGTTAATTTATCACGAATTGAATACAGAGTATTTCAAGTATTCATTACTCCGCGAGCTTTTTCAGGTCTTCGACCCATTCCCCTATCGGCCTTATTGATTTGCATTCAATATGAACTCTGTTTCCCATCTTTTTCATGATTGGCAGGTCAAGAGACATTCTATCGGCCTCTGCTGGATTCTCCACACAAACAACTGCGATAACCTGTTGGCACAATACAAAAAAAAAATTGTTCTGAAAATTGAAAAGGAATAACAACAATTAAGCCTGGAAAAGAACAGAACTTGCCATATTCTAAACGAGTTAAAAATTTGGTACGGTTATTTGTGACGGCAAAGATCTGGCATGGGATCATTTATGATTGAAGGGAAAACTTGAAGGTCAACAAACATGGCGCTCTGCAATGACTTGCAATTGCTGTGTTTCAAACTGCAATAACAGTTTCAGAAATGCTACTAATCTCAACTATTTAGAATTCCTAGGGGCCCTGATGCACCAGGTATGCGTTCTTCAGTCGGCCGACGTAGAGAGCGTTATTAACAGGTTGCTTACTGCTGTCCGTAAGTGAAGTCGAGACTCTCGTGGGAGACCACCCAGATTGTCACTAAACCCTCCCCCCCCGGAATGAACGATGGAGTCTCACAGGTGTGCCAAGGCAGACATGCACAAATAAATTAATAAATAACGATTTGCAGGTAGCATATCCATATAGTGGTTCTTCGTCTACCTGATTCCTGGTCGAATTGGAATTTGGAAATGCTGGTTTTTGAGGAGAGGGGAAAACCGGAGTACCCGGAGAAAAACCTCTCGGAGCAAGGGAGAGAACCAACAACAAACTCAACCCACATATGGTGTCGACGCCGGGATTTGAACCCGGGCCACATTGGTGGGAGGCGAGTGCTTTCACCACTGCACCACACTTGCTACCAACAACCGTCTAAGATAGAAAGGACATCTGTTGCTGGCCTTAGCAGTTACTGACTAACAGATGTTACCTTTCTTTGCGCCACCACTTTCCATAAGTCCAGAATGGTGCCTGTTTTTTTCGCGTCCAAGGCTGCTTTGCCCTCTTCGGCCCAGATTTGGAGAAAATCGTGTTGCGTCATGGCTGCCGATGAACGTTAGAAAAACACTGAAATTAGTTTACCTCGAACTGACTTTAATAAGCTTTCGTTTTAAGAAATAGCGGAAAGCTGGGAAACACATCGCTCAAGCGGAAAAATCATAATATTATAGCCGATCGTCCACTGTGGTGTTGCGCTGGAAACTACCGGTGGGCCCGGTCCAGGCCCCTAGAATTAATTTAAATCATACCTGAATCATACTCTACTGTAAAGGTGAAAAGATAGAAAAGACCTTGCTTCAACACCCCTTTTCCTTCCCACCCCGGTGGGCCCGCTCCCTAATACAACCCCCCTAGGATTAATTTAAATCATACCTGAATCATACTCTACTGTACAGGTGAAAAGATAGAAAAGACCTTGCTTCAACACCCCTTTTCCTTCCCACCCCGGTGGGCCCGCTCCCTAATACAACCCCCCTAGGATTAATTTAAATCATACCTGAATCATACTCTACTGTAAAGGTGAAAAGATAGAAGAGACCTTGCTTCGACGCCCCTTTCCCTTCCTCGTACTTTGAATTGCCACCAGCCCTCTCGCTGACATCAGAGGCGAATCCTTCATACTGTCTCAGGGGAGTGAACCGTGTATGGATCTGATCTCCAAGGGTCTGGTGTAAAGGCAATTCAGCAAAGCACGTGTCCAGTACTCCAGGGGACTCCACCGACATCACTGTTAAGATAAAAACGGGCGCGAGCTCGAATTCATTACTGGCAAGGAAATAGACAAAGTTATTTGATCGTCGCTTATCCGGCGGTTATTGTTGGAATCATAGGCTGGTCTGAGGCTTCACCTTTACACCCGTGCGGGACTATGAGACTATGCTAATCTAGGGGGAAGAAAGAAATCTCGTTGCACGGCCTGTAATAAGATAATTACCGGCGCCTGCCATGCAGGCTAGACTATTTCTTCCTTAGTTTTCAACAAATCACTTTCAAACTTAGCAACGTTACTGATTTTAAAGCGTTCACTTCTTTCACGTCGTGTTGACAGATTTTCGCTCACTCAAGTTCCCAGTCAAAAGATGAAAAAAAAAAAAAAAACAAACAAACCCGTAGAAGGGTCTATTCCCGCTGTGATTGGGGGTCCGAAATCATGGCTTATTTAACGGGAGCCGGGAGAAGGTGTATCTCACCCTAGGCCTTTGAAAGCATTCAGCTTCTGTATTTGGAACTAATGGTTTCTATCGGAGAGAATCATACAACAGAGGGGGAAACGCGTAGTCAGCCTGAACTCTTGGGACATATGAATTTCACCAAAGTTACTTTTGGACCAATTAAAGTTTGAAATTGTTCTCTTGGTGTGTCACCATTACAATATTCCGCATTATTTGCTTTGAGACAATCAATTGAAGTGTGCGGAAGTCCAGGAATCACACTTCGTTTATTTACAGCCTCAGTGAAATTCACATATCTCGGCCAACGCCCAAAGACTCCCTCCGTATCCTATAATTCTGTCTTGTTTCCATTCAGTGTCCCGCATTCACTCAATGTATTTTTTGCTGGCCAGGTCTTCTATAGATCCTACGTTTTATAGCATATTCCAGGCCCGTAGCAAGCATAAAATGACTGGGGGGGGGGGGGGGGGGCTGAGCGAATGGCCCACATTAACTCCACCCCCCCCCCCCCCCCCCCCCTCCACGCTTAGGTCCCTCGGTTAAAGCATACTTCTTAGTACATGTCAGATCACTAGATTTGTCTACAATACCTTCCGGGTTGTTCTTTGATTCGGATTGTTTCTTCGACTACACCTGGCTCTGTGTCACTAGCGCATGGTTTTACCCACGATAAAAGTTAAAGTGTTCCCTGATAGCTGCTTATTTTCGAGTTGTTTGGACTTCTTTTCTTTTTGGCGGCTCTTGCGAAGACATCGTAAGACTTTCAATATAAACGTGCAAGAACCTAAGTTTTACTCTAGTACAGTACTATATTTTACACTGGCGTACCTCTTAGGAAACCAATAAAGTTCAAGAGGTCAAGATCAGGGATTGTCATTGGTGCATTTCGATCCATTTTGCTTCTGACTATTTTGATGCTTAATAATATTTTAAAGCTGTTGGTTGTTTTTGGCAGAGCAAAAATACGATTTCGTTCATTTACACAATTCCAAATTGCACAGAAGAACAACAGTACATAATCTTACTATGATTGACAGTACTTTGAAACTTTAGCTTGCATTGACAGCTGTCCATTTTAGTAGAAAAATTCCACTTTTGTAGCAGAATTTAATTCAAGTCTGAAAATTTCTGGGGGGGCTCGAGCCCCCCCTGCTCCTCCCCCTGCTACGGGCCTGTATTCGTTTGCGGTCCTTTGCAGTTTAAATGTCAATTTATCACTGAAAATATCATCAGTTTTTGCTGCATCTCCTTTTGGGCATTATTTTACCAGACCGTTATTGATATGTTCTAATAAAATTATCCAACCACTGATGAAGTTGTGTAAAAGTTTCATAATTTGATTCGTCTTTTAGACATAGTCCGCATCTCCTAACCTCCTATGACAGTTCTCTCTCCAGCAACCTAAAAAAAAAAAGTTAAACAACAGTAAGGAAAATAAAATTATTAAATGCGTCACTCCCACACTCGGGTACCGTATTTGTCTTAGGTTTCTTTAGGATCCTGGTTTCTTAAATTTAATAGCAAGCGCCTCTAATCTTTCACGAATGATTCAATTAAAATTTCAAGGAAATACTTGAATAAAACGAAAAAGATTACTGTTTCTGATAATGCGAGACAACGCCCTTGTACTGACTGTTTAGAATTTAACTGAACTGATTAAAAACGTTCATTCACTTGGCGTAAAAATGGAACCTGGTCATAGTTAGTAGTAAAAATACATAAGTAAATAAAATTTTTTTTCTAGCCACAATTTGTCATGTAGAGAGTGTCAATTTAGCCTGCCACGCAGACGTTGTTAGGGGTTCGTTAACTGAGTAGTTTGTTTTAAAACTGTAAGGTCTTCACCTTTCATGAGACCTTTCTGATCTTTTCTGGAGCTAAGTCAAGCAAGGAATTTATCAAGGTTTACAGTGCACTTCCCTGCTGTGATTGGTCCACTTTTTCTTTTTTCGCTCAATTTAGCAGACATTAGTGGGGTAGAAATGCGTGACGAACCCCAAAGAACACGTCTGCGTGGAAAGCTGATGTCAATTTTGCTTTAGCTTGTTAAAAGGCTTTCCTTGTCTTGTTTGGAAACTGATGCGACGGAGCCTATTTCAGCCTTTTTCTCAACCTTTGGAGGGGTCGTTAAAGGCTCCAATCGATATATCAAATTAATTTTTCTTCTTTCAATAATTGTTAAGCGATACTGAGAGAAATTAAGTTGGGCACATTAAAAAGCTAAAACATGACGCCTCCATCCCTTCAAGGCCCTCTTATAATTCTAGTTAAGCGCGAAAAACAGTCAGTCTGATGGTGTTGCTGCCGCGTTGGCAGTGGTGTCCAAACAGATGTAACAACTCCCAGCAACACCCAAGAAAATGCAACAGGGTGTGCGTAAACGGACGCAACATGTAACATCCAACTGACAATGTAGCGTCCGTTTGTCCGTATAGATGATGCTAGATGCACATAAAATAGAAAACGACTGCGTCGTAAAGGTCAGTTTTTTTATTTTTCAAATTGTGTCGTTTCAGAATCAGGTTCACACCTTGAAGTACTAAGTCAGTTCAGTATCAAACAGTTTGTATGCAACAGACGATCTCTAACAGATTATTTTTTCAGTTCATATTTTCAATCATTCTTCACTTAGGCTTAGAGCAATTATAAAGCGTAATTATAGCAGGAAACAAATATCTATTTCGGAAACTCTTTGTAAAGCGTTTGACATTTAAGCACATTTAGCCACTTCCGACAATATTGCCCATCACTAACACTACACTGCACACAAAAGAACCTGAATAAATCCCTCACAATCGCACTAGCCAACCATACTTTTATGAAAATTCCATTGTATTATCTCCTCTAAAATTTTATTTGAATGGCCTTTGACATCGTACTGATTATAGGATTTTGTCTGAAGATTCAAAAGTTAGCTGCTTGTAATAACACCATATGAAAGAATCAGATCTTTCATTTGAACGAAAAGCATACCCGATTTAAATTCAGACATAAATTAAAATGCATTTTTGCCGGACTTTTCGATGATTCGGCCAGGTGTATGACAGTTATTAGTAAAAGTAACAGACAATGAAGGACAGCTGGCATTATTGCAAATAACTATCCAACAGACACTCTTGTCTAAAGACTCGTTAATCATAAAATTATGGTAGTCAGATTTAGTCTTAATTGTGTTGGTTTACCCAAAGATCCGATCTCTTTAATTTTAAGAGACCCAAGTCTTCCATTTTCAAATATTTCCATTAACGTCAGTAAAGTCCTGGATCTCGGATGAAAGGGTTTATCGATCATGGATTATTGATCAGAACAGAAGGTCACAATTCGAAAAGTTTCTGAAAACCTTCTTTTAGTCATCCAATTTAACTTATCAATAACATTTCATTAACATAATGGGCTTTGTCAGAGACGAAGAATTTAGAAAATTTTTTTATAGCGACCTTGATCATAAGCAGTTAAAAATACACAAACCACACGGTAGAAATTATAAGTCATCAGAATTGATAAATTTACTGATCTAACAGATCGAAAACCATATCAGATACTAATTTTACTTTTTTCCCCATTTTCACTGGGAAATAAATACGCATATTTTGAGTTATCACCAGACCACTCAAAAAATATAAATATTTAAAACGCACAACCGAATTATATCCGTCGCGAGTTTAGAATATTTGCACGCATGGTTTTTCAAAGGGCTTTCGGCCTTGTCAACCATTTAGAAAGTATTGTCTGCGCTGATCCATGACTTAATTCTAGATACAGCTGTGTTGCTCTGGTCATCAGCACAAAAAAATAATAATACGCTTTGTACAAACAAGACAATTGCAGGGCACGATATTTATCTTTTAAGGCGAGTTAGGGTTAACAGTGGAAGTCTACTGTGACAGTGAGATCTCTCACTGAAGCATTTGACACTTACCTTGAAGGCGTATTTCATCAATCCTTGTTCGTGTAATTTGAAGGCAGGGCCGGCATGCTTTAACCACAGTTTGTAGAGTTCCTTGGAGGTCACTCCATGGTATTCGAGGGTAGTCTCAAAAAAATATAGCAACGACATCGTAGGGTGTTGTGGTTAAAGCCACTTATACTTATAATCCAGAAACTTCTTTGCCTCAAGTTGTGAGTAGCCGGCTGTGGAGCGACAAATAAAACTACTTGCCAAGCCCTTCTTTCAGACGCGTTCTAGACTGATAGTAGGGGATACATCGCGCGTGTGATAAATTATCATCGAATTAAGTTCGGCTCTTAGTGCAACCAATAAGGGCCTTGAAAAAGGTGTCTTTTATTGACAAGGTGAAAGGTGCATAAAAGTAAGTAGAGGTGTAGATAATTGTGTTTTTTTCTTTAATCTCTAACGTGATTGGCTACGAGAAGGCAAAGAGTGTGTTTCTTCCATACCTTTTTGTCTTGTTCCTGTCTTTGGTTTTTTTGTTGATGAAGAGTGTCGGAAGTGGAAATAATGCCTTACATACTCATGTTTTGTCAAAATTCATGGATTTCAAATCACAAGTGAGTCGGAAATGCACATACAATTGGAGGCATTGAAAGCTTTTACAAAGACTTCACAGTACATGCTGTTTTACTTTAATTAAGGACAGTATGAAATTAACAGAATGTTTGTGGTGTTTTTTGTCAAACGATATTGTGTCTACCTCTCAATGAAGGCTTGAGGAAATATACGATCTGCCATTGTTTGTGGTTCTTGAGACTAAAAACCCAAAATAATCTCTCCCCAAATATTTTGCCTGGGGTGTTTGTACCTTCTTAGTGAAAATAAGACGTAATATCTTCTTCGTAATATATTTGCCCAACAACCCCCAAAACCCTGAAAGAAGAAACTTTTTATGCTAATATACAGAAAAAAAATATTGAACGATGCGTTATCTTTGCTGTTTCAATGACTAACTAGTCTCTGGGATTGCTCACTGATATTTTTTGGCGTATTTTTATCTAGGATTTCGAAGCTTTTGATATAAGATAAGATAAATTTAAGCTTCTTTTCCATACAACGTCTGTGCTTTTGCCAACAACACCTTGGCTCAGGCGCAGTCGATTGGTAGCACGTGATTATAGGGACATAATAACTTATAATAAGCGGCCTGGGTCGCCGCGCTAATGTGAACATCAACATAACGACATAAAAAAGTAGACGGCGGGGGAGACTCTCCTAGTTGTGTTTGCCTTTATCTTGTTTCGACGACGACGTACATTAAAGCTTCAAAACAATTTGGGGAATTTCAGAAGTTTTTTTTTTTCACGGATCATCTTTTATTTTGCGGTTTTTAAGTTTTTGTCGTATAAGACAGGGCCATTTCCGAACTGTTTTTGAACGCAGTTCGTCAATATCCTCATGAACTTCAACTTCTCCGTCCACCAACAAGATCCCCCTATGAAGCCGCCGTATTGAAAACTGTGCCCGAGGAAGTCTAAGTTCGATAGTTTTTGAGACGCTCTGATTGGTTCTTTGTTATGTCGTTCTTTTGAAGGCTGTTCACACTTGTTTGTACCATGCATAACCGAAACATAACGACATGAAGAAAAGATGAGTTTTTTTCCATATGTCGTTATGTTGTTATAATGTCGTAATGTCAGCATGTTCACACTACAAACATAAGGACATAATCACCTTCTTATGCCGTTATGCTTATGTCTTTGTGTCGCAAGTGTAAACCGGGCTTAAAACGATGTTAGTGCATGCTTAATAAAAGGGTCGGAAAAAAAGGATCAACTTTCAGTCTCTGATAGTCGTCTCTTGAAGGTCCATAGATATGGCGAACAACTTTCTCAGATGTTAAAGTAACTTGAAGCCCGGGGAAGAAGGAAAAAAGGTTAATCCATACCTCTAATTGAAGTGTCATCATGCATTAGAGTGTTTAGATACCACCACCAGGCTTTCGGCGGTTCATTGTGGGATTTTACGATGCTCACAGTGTCCGGTAATACAAAAGAAATTTGCAAAAGCTAAACAAAGTACTTAAATAAAAGCCGACGTTCTTAAATTCGCTTTTTAAGGAGAAAAAGAATAAAAGATAGTGGCAATAACTTAATATTTATTTCAAAACATCTTTTTGTAGGTTTCCACTTAAAGGGTAAATGAAATCCCACTCATTACATAAAACGAAAAAGATTTAGACTTTTTAATTGCCGTGGATTATGGCTTAAGAATCTGACATGACTTACCCCGCATTAATATGAGTACCCATTACCCGGTGATAATAGGCTTACACTTATCTTATGTCAGGGGAATCAGTGTTGAAGAAAAGTTAACTCATTTTTTCGTCGTGTTTGTGCCAAACTTTTCGGTGACTAACACGTCATTCTTCGGGGTCCATACAAACATCGCTTGTAATCTTTGTAAATCGACCTTCCCTCCGAAAGATTAGGAAAACCGCCTCAAGTCGCCGATACTCTGTGTTCGGCCCACAAATCAGTTGAATTTTGAAGAACCTCGTTGCTGCCGAATTTCGTTACTGTTTCGTTTTTTTTTTAGTGACAACGTGCATTTGCGACTTTTAGCTTCTTCTTTCGATCAGTCGTTGAGTTTCTACATTACAAATAAAACACTCTGATAAATAACTCAGGAAAGTAATTGTTATAACTTTTTTTTGACCTTCCATATACTTTAATTGCACTTTTTTAAGGCAAGGTCCGGCCGTTGCGTAGATCTTTCTGACGACGCAAAGCCTTTATAAAAGTTGAAACTTTCACACAATGAACATATTCAGAGGGCCAGGTCTCTCTTCATATTCCTAAAGACAGAAAAAAAGAGCCTGGAAACGACACTGAGGCAAGTCAAAAATGGCGGCAAAACAGTCAAGTGGAGCGCCGTCAAGTGGAGCGCGGAGAAATTTGGCAAGCTCGCGAAATGATAAACACGTGCCCAAACAATTCCTTCAAGTCAGCCGTAGATATATAGAACCAAATCTTGACAGGACATTTAACATGGCCAGTTGTACACGTATTTGATACTTTTACATGGTCATATCATTTTGATTTCATTGGCCTTGTTTGTAATTGTTGTATCTGGGAGAATGGTTCGCGCAGATATCAGACATGTTTCAAAAAACACTTCAAATCATTCTCTTTTTTCACATCTTGGTGTCATCAGAACTACTGGACTGTGGTTTAGTGCTATTAGAAATACTACTTGAAAGCGGTTTGTTAAGAACTTGTTGGTCACTCGGATGATCACTTCTGAAGGCGCCACCTTTAAATCCACATCTTAACAGTTTTTTGTAAGTAGCACGAAACTCGGTCATACGAAAACAGTAAATCCACGGATTCATTGCTGAATTGCTAAGAGCCACTGTCCTGGCCCAGTTGTACGCCACTCCAACATTACTCTCGGCGTAGGCAGAGCGAAGGTACATTAAGGGAACCCAACATATTGTGAAGACAACCACGACAATGGCTATCGTGACTGTCACGCGGCGTTCGACCATGTGTGACGAACCGTGTCTTGTGTGACCAGCTGTTGATGCTCGAAGGGTTTCCGTTTTTCGACTCCACACTTTAATGACGATCAAGGTATAACAAATTATTATTGTGAGATAACAGAGCGCAGCAGCAATGACTGTAAAGTAAGACGTCACTTTCTTGGCGATGGTCATGCGTAATACCCCGTAAATCACGGGTACTGACCAGGCGATTGCAACCACTATCTTGAATCTTCTCATCGTCCGAATCTTTTTACACTCGATCGGTCGAACAACAAGTAAACAGCGATCAACACTGATAAAACACAAGTGGAGTACTGAGGCAGAACAGGACATGTTACCCAAGAGACGAAACGTCTCTGACACTGGTTCGTTACATTCACGGTGTAGCTGAAGACCCCAGAAAGCTACAAGTAACGGTTGACCAATAGCTGTTACCATTAGATCTGCGACTGCCATGCTCGCCAGCCAGAAGTTTGAAATTATCTGCAAGGTTACGTTCGTATAGACCGTTGCAATTACCAAAGCGTTTCCAATCGTCCCAATAAAGATCGACAAAATATTGATTGGAATTAACGCAATGATATGCGTCACTGGCAATAGACATGAATCTGTTCCGTTTGTCGAGTTAACATTCATGACGCAGCGAGGAAAGACCCAAATGGTCCTGAGAAAGTATCAATAGACCTCAATACTACTTTAGTTTAAGATGAACTTACGTAGATCAGCTCTTTACATATGAACGTGATGAGATTTCAACAGTACGCCTATGCATTACCCAACTGGATTGACAGACAGGAAAACGATATCGTTTGTCACGTGTAAGTGCTGAAACGTGAAGTAATAGTACGTGCATTGTCACTACCGCTTTCGAAACTATAGTTCCTGCTTCTGAGATGATGTAATTCAGTTCTAAAAATTATTGAGCAGAGCTAGCATTCAACCTGGGTACTATTAATACCCTTTTCAGTTATACAGTCAGTGGAACTCCGTTAATACGGTCACCAATGGGCCAAAAAAAATTGGCCGTATTAACGGGTGGCCGTATTAACAAGGGGTTTTTTTCTTGTAGGCAAGAAATGTATGGCCGTTTTGCCAAGCGGAAGGTGACAAGGTGACCGTATTACCGAGGTGGCCGTAAGGCGGGGTTTCACTGTATTGACTAATGGTACCTCTTCAAATTTCCGGCGATGAGAGCTGTTAAGATTGGGCCTGATCTTATCCCGGGGGGGGGGGGGGGGGGGGGTACTGCCATATATGGGCTATATAGGTATGTGCCGCTGTGAAGGGTATGGTTTTCAAGCAGTTTACTCTAGGAAAGGGTATATAAATCAGAGCGTTTGGGTCTAGAATAGGGTATCATTTTTCAGGAAACTGATCAGTTGGTTGAAGATTTTATCTAGACTCTGAGGTACACAGCTACTCTAGGATAGGGGGATTTGGGGAGTTTACTCTAGTATAGGGTAGCAAAATTCAGCTGAACTAGCTCTGGTAAAGGTTAAGGGTTCCAGGCTCCCAGCGGCACATCCCCACCCAGAAATTCCTGAAGTGCCCCCCCGGGGATCTTATTTGTGGGAAATCCCAGATGATCGTAGATTCTACTGTTTTCCAACCCTCCCAGATGGTCGGGAAAACCATCCGAGATTTTGCCAAGTAATGGAAACACTCTATGTCTGAATGAAGTCTGAGATGGTCAGGTACAAATCGGAAGAATCCGAAGCGTCTCTATTCCAGATTATTGCGATGTTTGATCATTCCCGACATACTGTCAAAACAAAAGTCTGTTCCGCTGATGGGGATGTCGGGGATCGATAGGTATCATTTTTGCCGAGAGAGGATAACAAGGTCCCGCTTAGCTCTGACTAGTCTCTTCCGTCCTGAAACAGAATGGAATCTAGGAAAAATGGTTAGGGTTTCCCAACAAACGGCAAAATCTGGGGTGATCGGAAAGCAGTGACAGCCGCCTGGACTGATTCCTGAAAACGAAATTCGAAATCATATCATAGACGGGAGACATCCCCGATCGTCTGGGGTCAGGTCGGGAACAACTCGGTGAAGTCAAGAGCGTTTTTATTTTCCCGACGCGTCGACGTTCCCAGACGGAGTAGCCTTATTTTTTTTTAACGAAAGTGCGAGCCAGAGGTGAACCTCTCCCAGCCAGCTTTTGAGTATTTGTAGGTCAGGCTGAAACCCTGAAAATTGCACGCATGACTAGTACACACTGACCTCACCAACACTTTAAGCAATTTAGCTCACCCCAACAACGCGTAATTTAAATTTATTACAAGCGGTAAAGTGATCAAGCCAAAAATTTGTAGGCCCGGGCCTACAGGTCTATATGGGCTGGCTACGCCCCTGACTCGCCCAAACTCTCTGACAGTTTCAATGTCCATATCGTTGGCACTGCAAAATACACTTGCTCTGCGGGCTATAGACGGAGAAAACAGCCGACCTTGATTCGCGACACTGCCGGGCGCCATCGCTCGTCATTTCGTGGGGAAACCAGTGGTGGCGTCTCGCGAATGTAGGCTTTCAGGCTCTCAGGCTATAGCCTCCCACGCAGACGTTCCTGGGGGTTCGTCACCGCGCGTGACGAATCCCTGAGAACGTCTGCGTGGGAGGCTACTCAGGCTACAACGTTGCTAGTTTTCCAGGTTCTGCGACGGTCGGCGGACGGTGGCCCTCCTAACATTTGAAAACACGGGGTGATGGTTCGTTTTTCCTCTGATTCAAGATTCCATCCACAGAACTGCTTGGGAGGAAAGCGTAACGAAGTGTGTAACGTCTATGTGGAAAGCTACTTTACACTTCCTGCCGTTTGGATCAGTTAAATGAGTGTGCTAATTTTAAAATTTGGTATACATAAAGACCAACCGTTGAAACGGGAAGGATGATCGAGAGATGTCATGGGAACAGGAAACGTGGAAATGGTAATGAAAACGGGAAAGGACTGACGGAAACTGAGAATGGATGATGTGGAAGCTTTCTGGTTCCCGTGTTCGTTCTCCATTCTCCGTTCCCCGTTCTTCATTGCTCATTCTTCGCTTTAGTAACATTTCGTCCTTTTTAATAACAGGATGATAAAAATTATTTAACTGATATTTTGTTAAGCCTTTGCCTACCTAGGACTATATATACGTCCTGTACCTGTGTGAGGTCACTCAGCGACCAAGGACCTCAGACTAGACAAGTGAAATCACCAAACAGCCAAAGGTCCGGTCGTTTGAGTTACCTTAAATATATGGACTCCGGTCGTTGAGAAAGATCTGGCCGGTTGCAGGGTGTATTTTGGCTCTGGTAGGTAGGTAAGGGGTGAATGCTTCCAGTACCCCTCCCTGTCCCTTAAATTGCGAGTTCCGTTCCGGATTCCTGCTCTTACTTGATCCAAAAGCTCTGATAATGATATGACTGGCAAATGGCATGCGGTTCTCCACACGAGTTAAAACAAATCGTCGAGGAATCATCCGGTTTATCACATCTTTGACGATGGGGACTCAAGCAAGACCTCTGGTGGCTCGTACTCCCATAATTGAACTCCCACCTGAACTTCAGAAAACGATTAAGGAAGCTTCAAAAGACTTTGAAGTGATAAATATCGATTTGGATCAAATCACGAAAGAAATGGCCCGCAGAGTCGAAGGATTGTTACTCTACATGCCGGTTAATTTACGAATTAATTCAAAGGTGATGGATTATTTTCCTAATCTCAAAGTTATCAGCAACTGTGGAGTTGGTATTAACCACATCGATGTAGCAGCCGCTACTGAACGTGGAATTGCCGTCGGGAATACACCAGATGTTGTTACTGACTGTACAGCCGATTTGGCGTTCTCGCTTTTGTTGGCTTCTGCTCGAAACGTTGTAGAAGGAGACAGGATTGCAAGAGGTCCAGAAACAAAAGAGGTAATTTTGCTGATTAAGTCAAAGAAACGGTTGTATTGTATTTGAGAAAATGTTTTAATTTGTTTTGCATGTTTGCGCGGTCGTTTTGAGGCTACGATTTAACTCGTCAGTGATCTATGACACCCATTGTAATCGCGTGACTGCTTAATTTACGTCTGTGGTTCGAAATAATAGGAAATGTAACCACGAGTTTCTAGTTTTCAGAATGATTTTGATTGAAATATTTTTAGGTTTTGGTTTCATCACAGTCTTTTTTCTTACATTGCAAACTTAATTTGTAGAGTTCAACAGGCTGATTTATATTTAATAGGTGGTTTTCATGCGATCTCGGGAGACACAAATAACAGCGGTGAAATGAACAAATGCTGGTGGACGAACAAAGCGAGCTAATGAGCGATCTTTTGTTTACCGTCCACCAGCATGGCGGCGATGACGTAACGTTTAAACCACCTATAGGCATTCACCGCGACTTGCATTTACCACGAGATATATTCATTTGGCCTAGCCTCCCGTGTACAAACCGGAATGCGTGACGAACCCCTGAAAAAATCTGCGTAGGATGCTATGACGAATTATGCAAAAGGGAAAACAAGATACTCTATGAGGAGCTTCAGGCATAATTTCGGCATAATGCTAATATTTTCTTTGAAAAGTCATATCATGATCAAAGACTGTAGCTTGGGTGATTATTTAGTCGGTGCGAGAGGGAATTAAAGAGCATAACCCCTTCAGCCGAGCATAATTTTAAGCATAAAATCATGGTTTCATGAGCTAGGCTGAAAAGCATAAAATTCGAATTTACGAGCATAATCCGTGAGGATTGAGGAACGACAATTTAATAAAAGCTTATACGAATGACAATGTAATTGACATTTCGCACAATAGCCTGCGTGGCAGGCGAGGCTATTCGCACAAAATCAAAGATGCTTAAGCCCTAGGAGTGATCAGTGTCTAATTTCTCTATTTAATATCAATACTTTGTAAAACAGAGTGGTCATGAGAATTACAGACATGATCACACAAGAATTTGCTTGATTTTTCTGCAGGAAATGAATAGGGGCAACAATAGCCTGCGTAGCAAGCGTTTCTGTGCGGTTTAGGAGAAAAGAACGAGGAACGAGAGTCAAAGACCGCGAGAAAAGTGGCGCAAGTAAAAGAGCGGGGAGGGGGTGAGGAGGAAAGGAAGGAAACGCTTGCAGACAAACCCCAGGATTTTAAAAACCACCCACTTGGGTTGTCATGCCTGAGTTCGCGCACGGACATTTGATGCTGTCATCAACTGTCATAATTAACCAATAAAATGTTTCGCCTTCCGTGGAGCGGAAAATGAACTTTAGAGGACCCGTTCGTGTAACCAAATTAAATTTTTTTTTTGTATTTTGGAACGCGTGGACGGCGTTAATGGTGAAATCTAAATGAATCCGATCGATCAATGAAGGCTTTGTACATTTGTCTTCTTAATCCGTCTAAAAGGAAGGACCGCAAGGTTGAGTGAAGTTTTGAAGTGTTAGCTCCAAACCTCCAGAAAGTTGGATTTGAAGGGGTAAAATGTGACAGGCATTCAAGTCTAGTATTTTCGATCTGCGACGCGTATTTCTACAAGGTCAAAGCTGAGCTAGACAGAACAGCTTACCGTTCTCGCCACGGCACAGACAACTAGAGTGCTGTTGTAAAAGCATCTATTAAAGAACAAAGCTTACCAGGCAACTGATGAAGTTCGCGAGGAGAACCAAGCAGAAATTTTGACTGAGTCACAATGCAGGTCTTCCTAGTTGATGTAGCTTCAGTTTAAGGTGCAATCCATTCTTCGAAATTTGTATCTGTAAAATTTTTCTCTCTCCCAAACGCGTGTCGCCTTTTCTCGCGTGGGGTGATTTTTACGCGCGCTCACGTTTCGCTCGCTCTACTATCCCTGAGGAAAAATGGGGGACTACTCGTAGTTTAAAGTAATGGCAAAGCAAATTCTTTCCCGGGGTCCATTGGAACCTGGGAAGAGTCTCATTTTATCAAAGTACTGACGAATATTTTTTGTTAAGATATCTTCTTTATGTAACTTACAATGAATATACTAACAATAATTTCATATTTTTAAACTGGTAGATGGACCTTATCATCTTCATCTTTCCCGGGTAAATTAGACTACGAGTAGTCCCCCAATTTTCCTCAGGGATAGTGCGAGCGAAACGCGAGCGCGCGTGAAAATCACCCCACGCGCGAAAAGGCTACACACGGCGGGGTTGCGCTTAATTGATTTGGAAGGGGATACGAACTTCACACTCCAAAATCAGTCGGCCGTGAAGGGACGAAAGCTTGGGCCTTGTCTGTAGTCCCTCATTTTTCTCTCTCCCCGCTATGTGTCGCCTTTTCTCGCGTAGGGTGATTTTCACGCGCGCTCGCGTTTCGCTCGCTCTACTATCCCGGAGGAAAAATGGGGGGCTACTCGTAGTCTAGGGTAAATTGCTACAGGCTCAATTGTACAAAGAGCTGCACCGGTATCGTAGCCTGCGTAGCATGGCCGTTTTGTCGGGAGCACTACGCAAAAACGCTACCGGTATCAAAGAGTGCAGGGTTCGAATCCCGGCAAGCCTGAATTTTTTTAGGGCTTTATTTTAGCCACTGCATAAGTTGCATCTTCAACTGCGATGGTCTTCTTTCCAATTGTATCGTTAATTTATATGGATACGTTAATGTTGTTTTGTTTTAAAATAGTTTCTTCATTTGCATGGCTATTTTGGAAGTAAAGTTAGTGGATCAACCATTGGCATTGTTGGCTTGGGAAGAATTGGTAGTGCTGTGGCAAAACGAGCAAACGGCTTTGGAATGAAAGTTCTTTATCACAACAGAAACAGGCGTAAAGCAGATGAGAAAAAACTTGGTAAGATACTTTGTTCGTGTACAAGATGCTCCCCTTTTGAGTACGTCTCCTTCAGTCGTTCAATCCGCTACCCTTTAAAGCAAGAACCTGATTCATTTCGTTTCGCATACAGAATTGTGTTGTGGAATATCCAATAAGCATGGAATTAGATTTTTTGTGGAAAAGATTGTTGTTTCCACATGCGATCGACTCCTGAAAACTCAAACCCTCGCTAACTCGAACCTTGCGTTAACTTGAACGAAACTCGATTTTCTTTAGATTTCCTTGAGTTCATACATTTACTGTACTTTTACCCTCGAGAGCTCAAACCTCCCGCTAACTCGAAGTTATTTTTGTGTTCCTTCAGATCATTTCTATTTAGTTTTACCCGGCCTCTATCGATAACTCGAAACATATTTTAAGCGCGTAAAAAATTGTGTTACTTTATTTCAAGCCAACCGTGTGTTCTTTGTCTTTTTCTGTTTCTGCAGGCTTTTTTTTAATTTTTTATTTTTGTCCAGCCCTGTTTATAATATTGATCAAGCTTTGTTGCTTAATTCCTCTTTCTAAATATCGACATATCTCTTGCTGTCCCAGAAGTGTAGTGTGCATGATACTAGAACTCCTTCTCCGTCCCATTTCATTAGTTTCCTTTTTCCGGTTATTTGCTTTGAACTCCCGATAACTCGAACTTTGCCAAGATTTAGATTTTCCAAGAAGGTGGCCAGTTATGGGGAGTCGACTGTAGTAAATCGTAAACCCTGTTTTAGAGTCAAGACCGGCCTGAAAACCACATACCCATTTATTTAGGCCAAAGAAGGCAATGCCCCGCCAGATGACAACCAACCATTGAATTGAATCAATTTATTCTTCAACCGATGAGGCAGAGGAAAAATGTTCTGATAATCTACCTTACTTTCCAGATGCTCATTTTTGCACCACGTTGTCAGATCTGTTACCTCAGTCAGATTTTGTAGTACTATGTACACCGCTTACATCTGAAACGAGACACTTGATAGCAGCAAAGGAGCTGTCCCTAATGAAACCAACAGCAACATTGGTTAATATTGCACGTGGAGGAGTTGTTAATCACGATGACTTGACTGACGCATTGAAGAATGGAGTGATAAGAGCCGCAGCGCTTGACGTGACAGAACCAGAGCCTCTGCCGAGAGATCATCCATTATTGAAAATGACGAACGTTACTTTGACGCCACACTTTGGATCAGCAACTGCAAACACGAGAATGAAAATGATGGAGCTGGTTGTGATGAATTTACGCGCTGGCTTAAATGGCGAGGAGTTACCTTTTGGGGTCAATTGATAAAAATAAGGTTTCTTGTAGCCTTTTAACTATATTCTCCGTAATTTTTGCGAAAATTAGAACGCACAAAAGTTAAAATCGCAAAATTTAGTCCAACATTATAATGTAAAACAGTCCAAGATTTATACAGTAGAACCTGACTCGAACTCGGACAACTCGAATTCCCCGCTAACTCGAACTAAATTTTCTTTCCCTTAATCAAACTTTCACTAAAATTTACCCCGATAACTCGAATTCCCCGTTAACTCAATCTGTTTTTCGTTTCCCTTCAGCGTTCGACCTGAGTTCTACTGTAGTTCCTCTAAGTCCTCTAAGTCGAAAAAATAACATTTTTGTTCGCTACGAATCTCGGTATAGTTTTCTTCCCCTGTTCAATTTCAAAAACATCTTTTTGAGCAACATAGATTTTCTCAGTTCTTTGTTAAGCAAATCTGTGTAATTAAAAAATGGAAGAAAATCTGACTGTGATTACTTGAGGACTGATAAAGATGATTCTTCAAAAAAGTCTTTTCTTCTTTACTGTCACTAATGGCGGACAGTTTTTAAGACTGCGTTTTGGAAATCATTCCGGGTTGAGCAAGTGAAGGCCTCGAAAATAGTTTAATGTTAGGGGCTGTTTACCAGTGTAAAAAATTGGGAGACCGAGACGAAGGGTTTCCTTGGCGACTCAATAAGTAACCTATTAAACTTTGGAAACAAATCTCCGAACAGTCAAACGCCAGTGAAACGCGATGAGGGAAACTTTTCGTTTATTGTTTAGCCTTTTGACTGTTTAGTTTTATATCACAGACAAGGTTTTAGCCAGAAGGCTGCCCAGCGGTGCTATGGACGGCCATTTTTGGAAGAAATACAAGGAAAATTTACTTAATCTCTTATAATTTTATGGGAAAACATGCCTTCTAGACGGCCAGTTTTCAATGTCTTGCTAAAAGCCTGATCACAGAAGATGTGAAAATATGGGAGGGATTTACAAAGCTTTTGTCCTTTTTTAAAAAACTTCTTAACAGCAGCGTTAACATGCGAGCAAGCACGTGGGAAGTGTGCTAGGAATGGGCGAGGGGATTGTGAAGGGTCGAGAGCGAAGCCCTTTCCGGTCCCTCCCTTGAACAGAGCTCACTCAGGCTACAACTCAATGCTGATATTATTTTTCCTCCCAAGACCAAATACAGGTACCCTCCCTTTACTCCTTATAACTACAGAAGCTTCGTTGCAATTGGCTAAGAAGGAAAGAGCATTAGCACCTAATTTACTGCGCTTTTCACAAACATGCGAATTCTGAAGTTCAAAAGCCAACTGACGATTGCGTTTTTCGCTGCCGTCAATCATCTTAACGGACCTCTTGGGAAACGAAACTTTACTTTAACGGGTTCAAAAGGTCAAGGTTTGTGATTTGTGATTGGTGGATTTGATCCGTTTTGTGTGTTTCTGTGTTTTAAGGTTCGTTGCTTGTGATCGTAATTATGATTGACGGCAGGGAAAAACGCAATTGTGAAGGCGGCTTTCAGAACTTTAGAGTTCGCACGTTTGTGAAAAGCGCAGTAAAGGCTGAATCAAGGACGCCATCCTCTTTCTCATTACCCTTTGTCGGTCTTTGTACAGTTAAGAGATAAATCTTGGGATAAACAAAGTTTAATAGGTTCCAAAATAACAATTTAAAGGACATTGAGTAATACTTTTATATTAATGTGCCACTGCCAATAGATTTAAGCTAATCAAAAACCCATGCCCTACAGTACAAATGCTATTAATAATACCAAAACTTATACGAAGTAGCAATGATATTGGCCTGGAACGACGATGTTCAAAGCTGTTTTGTCTAACATGAAAAATCATCTACAAAACATGATTATAGTCAGTGATTTTCTGAGATCCTACATGTTAACTGTCTTGCTAGAAAAATGTACGTACATACAGATAAAGGATACCTTACACATTATTTTTCAAACTAATGACATTGATATTTGTCGTAGACCTTATACTTAAGATCGATTTTGTTCGGTAATTTCCGCAAACCGCCAACGTCAAGAAGTCACGTAACTAGTGCCTTGCCGTCAGGTTTGCGGTTTGTAGTTCACGTTTGTACGGGTAGACCATGCTCTAAAGGTAAGTGATTTACCGCAAGAATGAAACCAAACATGGCAGCCGCGAGCTACCACTCGCGAATGTCCCACACGTAGGCAGAAAGGTAACGTGAAACCGCAAACCAAAAACCGCGGTTTGCAGTTGACAGTAAGATGGCCAAACCTCAATCTTCAACAATCTAATACATGTATAAAGCATTAGCGATGCAGTTTCTATCCTTGCAGAAATGAAAGCTGCTCGACTTTTAAGGCTCGAATCGAGTTTATTTTGTCTGGAGTACATTGAGAAAACTAAATATTACATCTTTCCTGTAATCACATAAAGTTTTTCATTAGCATGAAATATCCGTTGGTGTTTCCCTGTTAGTAGAGGTCTCTCACGGCAAGGGAAGAAGGAGAGGAAAAAAAAAAAACGCATAGGCGGCCGGCAGAGGTCTCTATCTTTTCTATAATTTTTGGGGTCATGTAGTCACCAATGGTGCGTTTCCCTGACCCCAAACAAAACTAAAACAATTGGATCGAGAATGACATGCTATTGTTTCCTGCGACCAATTAGGAGAGACCTTACGAGCTGCTCCTACGCCAGCCTTTGTCGTGCCGTGAGAGACCGCTGCTAGCAGGGAACTTTTGTGTTACTATAGCTGGAATATGAACACGAAAGTGTAGAGTTTAAGATATACGTTACGCTTATAAAATGAAAAATGCTCACAGTTCCTTTTTACCCGTTAATCAAGATCGGTAGTTTAAGAACACTGATGGAAAACTGGATAAACAAGGTCCGACACACTCCCTACAGAGCCAAGAATGAGGATCAATTTTTTCGTGGAGCCGAGTATATAAAGAGTATAATTATTCACTATTTACCCACGTTGCTGATTGGAATATAACATCAAAGTTATTTCTCATCTTTTATGCCAGCCCTGCACCATTTTTTTGTTTTATAACATATGCGAGCAGTCTCTTATTTCTCGTTCCACAGCCGAGTGAGCCAGTGAGTTAGTGGTCTGCATACTTTGCGAGACGCGAGAAGCGATGGTGGCTTAAACACGCGACCTTTTTCATCCTTCGTGCATGTTTGTCACGATGGACTAATAACAAAAGTTAAGAGATTGCTCGTACTCTACTGTTCTATATACTTTCTACGGTATTAGATCCCGGATAATAACCTACCCGCCTTACCTTGAGAAAGCATGCGCAATGATTTCTATGCGCTCAACTTAAAGGTTCGAGTTTAATTCGATTGCTCCATAATCACTGGTAAGGATACCTCTTGTTATGGTATCAGGGTCATAGCTAGCAAACATCACAATGTGTACTCCCATTAGCAGAGCAAATGAAGACAAGATGTGCCAAAGATCGTGGTAGTCATAGAAATCAATAATAATACATTTGTGATTTTTATTACGAGATATCTCTGGAGTTTCTGCTTTATCTGTTGTCGGAAAGCCAATGAAAAATGCCAAGGCGGAAAATCCTAAGGCAAGGGTTGTTAATACATAAACAATAACGCAAGGAAATTTTTTATAACCAAGGTCACGCCACAAACAACAGCATTTACGGAGTTTCCAGGAAATAACAATTACGCTCTCTAAAATGCAGGTGAACAAAAGCGCGTGTGGAAGGCTACCGATATACTTCGTAACGCTAAACAGACAAAACATCAAGACTGCGACGAGAAGACCAATCATTAGACAAACAAATTTGCCCTCTTTCACATTTTGTGGAGAGTAATTGTTAGGGTTCCAAGAATGTGACCCTACACACTGAAGACGGAAATTTTTAACTACCCAACGCCACAAGATTAACAAGCACCAGTTTTCAAGATACAATTTATAGCCAACCCAGTTAAAGATAAAGAAAACCCAAAGAGCAAGTGGTGTAGCCCAGGCCGCCGTTGGAATTAACCCTTCTTTGGAGTGATTCAGTGAACCGAGATAGTTTAAAATATAAAGTGGAACTATAAAACCAAGGTAGAAATTTGATGCTCCCACGTGACCTCCCCTCTCTCCAGCATGGTTTAACTGAATGCCATTATACATTACAACGACAATCAAGCCTGAAATAACAAACATAAATGCTAAATCGAACTGAAATGTCATCTTAGTCGGGCAGAGATGATAAAGCATTGAAAACAACCCCTCGAATAACAATGCCCAGGAAAAAGCGTAACCTATTGAAAAGGAAATTCTCCTCTTATGCACCTCAGTACTATTACATTCCGCATTTTCTGCTACGGGTGGTGGCTGAGTTTGTCTAATTTTTTTGCAGCGAGCCAGTAATTCTGACTCCATGTACCAAACAGACAACGCTAAAATAACGGCATGCAGTATATAAGCGAAGTTGCTACTCATTAAATTGAACGGAATATCATAATATAATACCCTGTAACAAAAGTCGTTGTAGTAACAATGGTCTCTATCGCCTTCTTGAATCATCAAATACCAATCTGCATAAACAAACTGAAAAGCTCCCACCATCAAGACGCAACCGACAATGCAAGTGATGTACGAATACGTTTTATGTCCTCCTGCAAACCAGTAGGTACAGAGAACTTTACACATGGCTCTGCAGACGTCTTTACGGGTCACTGGTTCAATGTGAGAAGCCCATGGACTGACGTGTGGTTCTTTAAAACAGTACAGAGCCCAGACAGCTACAATGCCACCGAAGAAAAAGGGTACCAAGCATATGAATGACATGGGCCCCCCATACGAGTAATTAAATGATCTTGTCACCGTTAATGTTCCAGTTTTACTAGCATTTAATGGCGTGGTCCCTGCAGCGTTGTTCAGTGCAAGGCCAATGTACCAGCTGGCTGTGGAGTCGGTCAAAGGGGGAGTAGATGCCGTGGATAAAGTGATACGTCCTTTCTTTGCAAACGAAAGACGAATAGACTCGCCTCTATAGTCCACAACTCGTATGTTGTCCTTATTAACGTCCTGACAGATCTGTGAAACTTTCATGTAACAGGGGACATCCGATTCTGAAGTAACCGTTATATCAAGCTGAGTCTCTGAGATGTCCTTAGGTGGGGTAAACTGGAATACATTTACAGTATTCCACTCGAATATGTGATACGTTTTTTCTTCATTCAGGTCTATTTCATAGTCTTGAGATGCTTCTATTGTGAAACGTACCCCAGGTGTTCCTGAAAACGTAAGGTGTTTTTTTACGAAGTCGTTGCTTGAACGAGAGGGACATAACGGCAGCCCTGTCCACCGCTCGCTAATTGCAGATTTTGGAATGTCCAGGTGACCCTGTAGGAAGGACTCGTCTTCATCAAGTACTGATAGGTGAAGAGACCCTGTCAACAGGAAATCACAGTAATTTATGGTAACTATTGAGGAACTATGCAACCCTTCGTACAGACAAAGTTAAAGGCCAAAACAATATACACTTAATGACTGATCAGGAGGGAAAAAGAATCTGAATGTTTTCCGAGGCTGAGCCGAGGTAACCTTAGCCTGTTCCAGGCGTTCAGATAGTAGAGCGCGGCGGTCAGTGGGGAGCGAGTTAAATTGTTTTTCCTTCGTGAATTATTCTCCCGCGCTCTACTATCTGAACGCCTAACACTGTTACCCTCTGACGTCGTAGATTTTGCAATGTTGCGTGGCAGTGCCCGCTCAGAGATTTTGGCCGGATACAGTTCTATTGGTAGATGTCATGTGACCTTGAAGTAACCAATCAGATAGCGCGCGCTGTTGGGAAAACATTTGCAGCTGTATCAAACGAGTGTTACCTGTCCGTGTGAAATCAGTTTTTGTTCAGTTTATTCAAACCAATTGTGACCGAATGATTTAACGTAGGTGTTTCTATTGGACAGTTACTCCAGCATAGTTACTATGCTATTTTGTGTTGGGCGGTCAAGGTCGAAAATCAAACAAAAACATACAAGGCAGAATAAACTGTCGGTCTTTTGATAACCATTGCACTTAACTTATTAAAGTAAATAGTTTTTGTGGTTGGTAATGCGGGGTACCCTTATAAAGGCAAATAGTACTCTTACATAATTCATAATTAATTTATGTAGGCCAACACTGGGTTTTCGAATTGTGAGTCTTACAAATCCGAGGTCAGGTTTTTAGTAACTTCAGTCCGTGTCTCATTCTCTGCTACGCAGCGGTATTTCGTGATATCGTCTATCGGTCGTTAATTTTCGGGGACTGAGGATGGATAATGGAAATAAAAACATGGACATTTGCGAGTTGTAATGATGGAATGATGACCTTTAGGGGGTGTGGAATTATGGAAAAAGGGAAGTCGGAATAATTTTACGAAAAAGATAATGCCCCTTTTAGGGGTTGAATAATCGAATAACGAAGCTTTTCGAGAGGGAATACTGAGTGCAATAAGTGTAATGAACAGCCCATTATTCCTCTTAAAACCCCGAACATTTACACGATATGAATGTAGACACAATTTTAGGATGCCATTAGAAACGCAAAAGGCAAAATCTAGGAAATATTATTACTAATGGACTAAGCTTGAAGTGATCAAGCAGGTAGCATCGTCGTAAGGCCTTCTACACAATTAGAAACAAATCAAAGATGCAAACGTACACTGTTATGGTCGTGAAGGCGCGAAACATCCGTCGCAAATGGTGATTAAATTGACCAAATTACTGCCTCAATTGCTAGTACCTTAAGACTTTACATTTAGCTTACCTTCTTTTGAATCTTTGTTTCTTTTACCTCTCAAATATAAAATACTGTTTGTGTTGTCTGTCTTTACGGTACAGGAGTAGACTAGGTTTGTTGATGAAGGAAGCTGAGAAGTTAACTGCATCAGCGAAGTCTTGTTTCCATTTTTTCGTGATGTTTTTAACTCCACAAAGGTGCAGTCATCGTTGTAAAGTTTCGCTTGAGCCATAGATGGCCTTTCAAACCTGAAAGATATCACAAAAAGGGGGGCTGCAACGCAAAAAAACATCCTGAACATGTAGCTTCATGAAAGGCAGACCAAAAGGTAGACACTCCCTAATTCCAGCTGGGAAAAGGCAACGTTGCACTCAGTATAAGACTTCCTCGGTTTCTTGGAAAAAGTAATTTCAGTTATAAGTGAAATGCTGTTTATCAATTTTGACCTCACTAGCTTACAAATGTCGGTAGGTATTTGACGTAATCACTCAGCTTTATTAATGAACTGTCTACTGTTGTACCTCGAAGTGTCGAACAGAGACATGGTCAGTATATCTCTGTTTACAGACGTTCTTTGTCTCCATGTTCTTGTTTGTTTTGCTTGTCTCTGGAGCTTTCGTTCTTTCTCAAAATGTTTACATTAGCCCATTTTACAGTTATAGGTAAAAGTGAGAAAAGAGTTGACCATGTTTTGATACAACCCTTCCTGCTTTATTATATAAATTATGTTGTTCTTATGCAAACTAGTACAGAGAAACCTCTTTTAAGCGGACACCTTCGGGACCTTCCCAAGGGCCCGCTTAATAGAGGTTGTAAAAGTTGCGCAGTGTTTGTTAATGATTAACATTCAACGGTTACTCTGTACTGTGGTAAAGTTCCATGTTGTTAAGGAAGCTAAGGAAGCTGTGCTGCACTTTGTGCAAGACTTTTAGGTGAACTTTTGAAAGCTAAATGTATTGATTTATCTTTATTAATCGACTACAGTACGTATTTCATGGACGCAATGCAATGGTACTATTGTCAATTCAGTCCGGTTTCCGGTTAATAGAGGTTTTTGACAATGGAAATTAGCCAAATACAATTTATTTTAGTGTACCCGTCACGCTTAATAGAGGTGTCCGGTGAATAGGGGTTCGTTATAAAGGAAAATATTTAACAGTTAATGAATGAGGCTGAGTATCTTAAGAAGAATTATGGAGATCGACGAGGGTGTTATCCGTGGTGGCCGTAGGCCGAGGCGGATAACACCCTCCGATATCTCCATAATTCTTCATATGATACGAAAGCCGAATTCAATAATTGTTTTATTGTTCATTCAAAATAATTCCTAGGTTTAAAACATGGCTAAAACATGCTTACCTCCATCGATCCATCGATGTTCAGTTCATCTTCGATAGTGTACGTTTAAGTTTGTCCACCTCCGCAAATATTCTCCAAATAGCAGATGTCGCCCTCCGAGTTGTCTTCTTGCTGTTTTTGCTATGTTTTTAACAATTACTTCGCCTAGTTCCAGCTGTAGTTCTTACACTTGAAACGAGTGAAGTGTCGGCCATTTTTGTTTTCACAACCAAAACAACTCAACCTCGTCCCCAGGTCTTCTCGGTTAACGGTTCATTAACCTGTAGAAGGCTGCATTTTTTACGTCATTTCCTCGTTAAACTCAAAATTCTTCCAAATTTGGTCATCAGTAACTGGTTATGGTGAATTATGCGTGTGCTTTTAGCCAATCAGAATTGGGGAAATATTTTGAATGAATAATAAAAGACATTAATTTCAGGACCCGGCTTAGTGTTCGCTTAATAGAGGGTGTTCGCTTAATTGGGGGTCCGCTTAATAGAGGTTTCACTGTTTCTTTTTTTCAACATAATTAACATAAGAAAAGAAAGGAGGACTGTATGGAAACAAGAGAGAATTGTGGGACAGAGAGAAAATCGTGGGGCGTTGGCCGGTATAAGTGAATAGAGAGCTTTAGATTCTAAGACGAGTACGACTACGAGTACGAGATTTTCTCAATACTAAGTATTGCTCACGCGTGAGCCAGCGTTATTTTGACGGGAAAACGTGGTACCCGTCGTCATTCTACTACGAGTTTTCGCGCGAATGTCGAAGTGACGAAAACAAGATATCAAATGTTAGAAGTTTTATCATTTTGCGATCGGGAGAGCGCGTAACCTCTCTCACTAAAGATCCACAGTGCTAACTTTTCTAAAGAAAAATGGTAAAATGAAGCTTTCTGGGAAGTCTATATTTTGAGAAGACGCGAAAATCTCGTACTCGTGGTCGTCCTCGTCCTCGAATCTAAAGGTCTCTTCTTTCCGTCAGGTTATTTTTACAATAAAGGTTGTAATTAAACGGAAGTCTAATCCCTGGAACGTCCGCACATTTCAATCGATTTTTTGAAATGTCATCAAGTCCACGCGCGACTGCCTTAAGGTGATGTTACGCGGGACGATTCGCAACGACGGTTTTTAGCGCAACACAGCGTTACAACATTGTTGCGACATTAATTCAAATGGTAGCAACATTGTTCCAACATTGCAACGCTGTGTTGCGCAAAAAATCGTCGTTGCGAATCGTCCCATGTAACATCACCTGTAAAGCAAACGATGCAGATTATTGAAAAGGTGACACGCCAAGAGAGCATAATGTTCCGTTATTTGCTCATGACAACATACACTGTATAAAAGTTTTCTCCTGAAACCAACTTCGGATTATGCAAGTGGCTTACCATCAGTTATTAGCTAAGAAAGACCAATATGTATCAATTAACATTATTACAGAGATTTCTTTCTCACATCGCAGAAACAATTATATTTCGCAAGTATAGAACAACAGCATTTTCAAGGGAAATATTCTTTCCAGATGGTACCCAACCAAGATGAAAAATCACGGAAATTCCAACGGGTAGTGGGTTATGACAAGCACCCCCTAGAATTGGAAGGGGTTTGAAGCAAAAGTGTCCGTGTTGGGGGTAGGAACATTTTCTGGAACAACACATTTCTATGGACCATGACTTCGCAACTCGGTTAATAAAGACCCAAGAAAAAGAACTTTGGCAATTTGAAGTCATCTTGATCTCATGCTTGGTCAATAACGCGCACGTGTTACTGGTCTCGCAAGCCCGAATCTTTCTTGCAATCGTTCTACAGATAATGTCGCTTTGAATCCTGCTATTAAAAATGAGTCCATGCAAGGTAACACATTTCAATAGCCTGGATTTAATTTCATTCCATTTAATTACGGCCTTTATGCAAGTTTTCGTCAGACGAGAAAACTACACCACCGAGGTCCTGTTTTTAGACTGTAAATTTGCGAACTTTTACACAAATAAGTTCCCAGTGCAGATAAAGATATTATTCAGTTAAATATAACAGATATATCAGAAAGACAACACTAAAGAGCAAAACAAAGTTAAATGGTTTAAAAAAGAGCATAAAAAACTATAAGAACATCCTCTTAAAGGACGCAAGTACAAATAACATAAACTTTTTCGATGTCCAACTACTGAACACAGAGCTAAACATGTTCAACATCCGAGCCGACAAACTCTTTTGTTCTATGACTAAATCTTGTTTAATGCACGGTAATCATGAAGCCAGACTGAGGCCTGTCAGACTTCTGTGTCTCATATATATGTTTTTGTTCGCATTTTTTGGACTTGACTGTTCAAAACCTTCAATACCATTCCTATTATTTTGAACTTACTGACCAGTAGAAACGTCGCCTTGATTTATTTAGTCACAATTTGAGAACAAAAAACAAAGGATTGTGCCTTGTGAGACTCGTTGAGGGAGCAGGGCAGATTCTCTGTTCACCTTTCGTACAGCATTTAGTGTTGTCGAGCAGGCTTTGGAAAGGAGGGCAAGGAGTTATCTATGGTCAATAAGACAGTTTGATGTTATAATTTGCCTCTGTGCAACAGGGCATGTTTAGTCTCATACAAACTATACAGTTGCCCTGTCATGAACATGCTCAGCGCAAAAAGCTAGACCTGATTGAAGCAGCAAACGAATCTCGGGTTGTGATCAATGTACTCCAAGAGGAGCGGGATGAAGACATTGTGTGGGACCCCGGTGTGGGACGAGCTGTTTGAAACAGCCAAGGAAATGACAGCGGAGTGGAACATAATGATCCGAGAATAACGCGCCCGATCGCGTGACAGCAAATCAGCACATCCAAACAGTACTGGCGAAGAGCACTGTACTTACTTCTAGTAGATCACGACTTGATACAAGAGCTGAAAGGCTGCTGAAACAGCATGATCGATTCCTCGGGCAGTATCTCATCTTCTAAAGTTACCAGATTTGGTATAACACTATAAACTGTGCAGTGTGGTATCGAGCTTTTGCAAGTCAGTATCCTTTCGATGAAGCAAATACTTCCAATTTAGTATTTATATGATGGATTACTGTTCGTCTTTGACAGGTTTCTTCACCTATCAGTCTCTAGGGCAGAGGCAACACCTTCCTTGAGGGTCACATAGACATTTCACAATCTTCACTTGGCGAGCAGTGGAGAAGTATGTCGTTCTGTCCTTCTCATTCAGGAGATGAATCGATGGAAAAACGCCTCACGCTGTCGGAAACACCCGGAGTGGGTTTTTGCAGTAGAAGCATCTCAAAACAATGGAATAAGCCTCAATGATCCTAAAGAGTTCGAAATAAATGAACGGAATACAAGTGTGTTTCAGTTTATCCCTCCTAAAGACATCTCAAAGACGCAGCTTGATATAACGGTTACTTCCGGCTCGGATGCGCTCTCTTACTTGAAAGTGTCACGGATCTGTCAGGACATTAAGGACAACATTAGACTTATGCATATGGATTATAGAGGCGAGTCTATTCGTCTTACTTTTGCGAGGAAAGGACGTTTCACGTTATCCAAGGCATCTATTCCTTCTCTGGCCGACTCAGCAAGCTGGTACATTGGTATTTCCCTAAATAACACTACAGGTACAAAGCCGTTTGAATGCAAATACTGGCACATTAACTTTGACAAAATCGTATGCAGGGACCATATTATTTATATGGTTGTAATTACCCTTTTTCTGTGGTGGTATTGCAGTTGTCTGGGCTTTGATTCGTTTCAAAGAGCCTCATTTTAATCTATTTCAATCTTCTAACAGTCCAGTAACTTGGGGCGAAGTCTGCCCAGCCATTGCGGACGTCACCAGGAATCACTGGTTTGCAGGAGGGCCCAAAACGTTCTCGTACATCACATGCATTGTCGGTTGCGTCTTGTTGATGGGAGCTTTCCAGTTCGTCTATGCAGATTAGCATTTGATGATTCAAGATAGCGATAGAGTCAGAATAGAGACCATTGTTACTATAATGACTTTTGTTACAGGCTATCAAATAGCAATGTTCCGTTCAATTTAATGAGAGTCTCAATGGGGTGGTGGCTTTTACGGTTCAGTATCGGCTAAAATTTTGGCTCTTTTACGGCTATCGGTTAATTTTTTTCAGATACGGTTAACAAAAAAGTTAAAAATTAATTTCTTTTGTTCCAAAGAGTTAAATATTAAATAACCTGTATTTTTTGTATCGTTAAAGCAAAATAAAGGTCTTCGGATCATCTCGGGATAAAGTAAGCTGTTCGTTTGAAAAATTTTAACATTTGATAGATTGTACTTCTTATAAAGTATTCCACTTCTAATATTATTTTACCCATAGAAATGTCAATAGTCAATTTAAAAATAATCTGTAATATGTGAAATATGCTTAATTCCTCTTTCTAAATATCGACATATCTCTTGCTGTCCTTGAAGTGAAGTGTGTAATAGGAGCATATTGTGTGTATGATACTTGAACTCCTTCTCCGTCCCATTTCATTAGTTTCCTTCTTCCGGTTCTTTGCTTTGAACTCCCGATAACTCGAACTTTCCCAATATTTAAATTTTCCAAGAAGGTGGCGAGTTATCGGAAGTCGACTGTAGTAAATTGTAAACCCTGTTTTAGAGTCAAGACCAGCCTGAAAACCACACCCTCTTAAGCGGCACATGCCATTTTTTTTTTAGGCCAAAGAAGGCAATGCCTAGACTTTCAAAAAGTCCTTCGTCGGATTTCATATGGCGCGGGACCTGGCGCGCTGGCTTAAATGGCAAGGAGCTACCTTTTGGGGTCAATTGATAAAAGTAATGTTTCTTGTAGCCTTTTAACTATATTCTAGGTAATTCTTGCGAAAATTAGAACGCACAAAAGTTAAAATCGCGAAATTTAATACAACATTATAATGTAAAACAGTCAAAGATTCATGTACAGTAGAACCTCGATGACTCGAACTCGGATAACTCGAATTCCCCGCTAACTCGAACTAAACTTTCTTTCCCTTAATCAAAATTTCACTGAAATTTACCCCCATAACTCGAATTTCCTGGTAACTCGAACTAAATTTTCTTTCCGTTAATCAAAATTTCACTGAAATTTACCCCCATAACTCGAATTCCCCGCTAACGCGAACTGTTTTTCGTTTCCCTTCAGCGTTCGACCGGGGTTCCACTGTAGTTCCTCTAAGTCGCAGAAAAAATAACATTTTTGTTCACTACGAGTCTCGGTATAGTTTTCTTCCCCTGTTCGATTTCAAACTGAAAATCGATTTTGTACACAAATTTTCTCAAATCTCCGAACGGTCAAACGCGATGAGGGAAACTTCTCGTTTATTGTTTAGCCTTGTGACTGTTTAGTTTTATATCACAGACAAGGCTTTAGCCAGGAGGGTGTCCAGCCGTCCTATGGAGGGCTTATAATTATAATTTTATGGGAAAACGTGCCTTCTGGACGACCAGTTTTCAATGTCTGGCTAAAAGCCCTGATCACAGAAGATGGCAAAATGCCGTGGGAGGGATTTATAAAGCTTTTGTCCTTCTTTTAAACTTCTTAACAGCAGCGTTAACATGCGAGCAAGCACGTGGGAAGTGTGCTAGGAATGGGCGAGGGGATTGTGAAGGGTCGAGAACGACGCCTTTTCCGATCCCTCTCTTGAACAGAGCTCACTCAGGCTACAACTCAATGCTGATATTATTTTTCCTCCCAAGACTTAATAAAGGTACCCTCCCTTTACTCCTTATAACTACAGAAGCGTCGTTGCAATTGGCTAAGAAGGAAACTGAGCGTTAGGACCGAATTTAAAGATTGACTCAAAGACGCCATCCTCTTTCTCATTACCCTTTGTCTGTCTTTCTACTGTTAAGAGACAAACAAAGTTTAATAGGTTCCAAAATAACAATTCATTAAGGACATGAGCAATACTTTTATATTATCGTGCCACTACTGCCGACAGATTTAAGGTAATCAGCTAAAATCTAAAACTCATGCCCTACAGTACAAATGCGATTGATAATACCAAAACGTATACGCTAGCAATGGTATTGGAACGACCTTCAAAGCCGTTTTATTAAACATGAAAAATCAACAACAAAACGTGATTATAGTCAGTGAATTTCTGAGATCCTACATGTTAACTTTCTTGCTAGAAAAATGTACGTAAAGGATAACTTACACATTATTTTTCAAACTAATGATATTGATATTTGTCGTAGACCTTATACTTTTAAGTATAAGGTCTTAAAACTGCAGCTTTATTCACTTCCTGTGTGAGGACACTCAGCGACCAAGGATCTCTGACAAGTGAAATCCGGTCGTTCGAGTTGCTTTAAACCAGTTTAAACAAATGAAGTCCGGTCGTTGAGAAAGGTCTGCCCGGTTGCTGGATGTATTTGGCTCCGGTAGGCAAGGGGTGGGTGGATGCTTCCCGTACCCCTCCCTGTCCCTTAAGAGCGGCTGTCTGTAAATATCGAGAATTTGCCGTCAGAACGGAAATTTCGAAATCCTTCATATTCAGTCAGAAAAAACCCTTTGGTGAAACATTTTCGAAAATCACAATCAAAGTTTCCAAAGAATTTTCCTTTTCGAGAAAACCGGCGAAAAGTGAAATGCTGCCCCACGCCATATAGTCGCCGTTCTAAAACCTTTGAATTATACCATTTTCAAAGCCCTCGGGAAGAAAGACGGTTCAAGGAAACAAGTTCATCTTTGGCAGGTAAGTAAGGCATCCCAGTTACAATACTATTTGGTAAAAATATTGCAAGATAATGAATTTTTTACTCTGTTAAAAAACGTCCGAAAATTGCTATCTTTAGCACTTTCATAAACAAAGAAATTTTGCGAAACTTTGAAGGAAAAAATCGTGGCTTGGTACATGGAATTTTAGAAGAATTATTAAACGTCAGTGAATCCCTACTGTTGTAGTACAACATATAAAAAATCCAGCTTGGGCAATTAAAAAGCAACGCGCCGAGAGAGGTAAACGCGCAGTTCATTTTCGATGTTTTTGCATAAAATGCACGTTAAAACCGTCACGCAACCGCGGGTAACACAAACTCCTTGGCTCACATTTTTTCGTGGTGATCAGGAAAAAATAGTTTTTACTTGTAAAATCGAAAGATTGATTGAATCTTTTATTACTCTGGTATGAAGTGACTAGTTAGAAAGTTAGATGTGGGCGATCGCAATGAACCAGCTCTTCAGGGGCACCCAACGACCGTTTTCTGGGAAATGATCTGAAATGGCTCGTTATGCATCCTGGAGTGCTTTAAAAGCAATATAAATGAATAATTCGCATCGCTAAAAAAATTTGATCTGTTCGGTCGTCCTAGGAGTGGTTTGAACCTCTCGAATTTTTTAGGGCTGTTTTTCGCCTTTCCCGAAAATATTAGCCTACAGTGAAAGCTTTCCGAAAACGTAAGATTACCTGACGAGCTTTTCCATTGACCGAAATTTTTAGGGGTCCTTTCAAGTTTTCTCCGAAAACTTTATGTAGTCTGAGAATGTCTCCGAATTTTCTAGGGCGACGTAGAATGTATAGAAAATTCTAGGTGTAAAAGAAAAGGCATTTAAGTAGTACCCTCAGAAAAGGGTCGTTGGGTTTTAAATCAGTTGTGTGAAATTTTCGCTAATGAGACAATGAGACTGCCGGGTTTAAGCTCTATTCTTAGTTTACGAAAGCTACGAAATTTCTAGGTGCGGAAATCAGAATGTAGAGATTACTACGAAAGCTACGAAATTTCTAGGTGATCTAGAGATTACTACAAAATCCGAAATTCTTAGGTGAACAAACCACACAAATCCCGAAACTCTGAACCCAACGAACAGTCACCACGAAACATTTTCGAAATTTTTAGCTGCTCTTGGGCTCCCGAAAATTTTAGCCATTCTAGAGGGCTCCGAACAGATATTTCCCCGAAAACGGTCGTTGGGTGCCCCTGGCTCTTAAAGGTCAAACGACCGTTGCCATAAATGTCAACAATGCTGAGGAAAGTAAGGAACCTTGTATCAAAATATATATATTTTTGAAATTCAACTTGCTTGATAGAGATTTTTTGAGTCGTGGGATGTATTTTATATATAGAAATTGCTGGAAAGAAAACGGACCAAGATTCAGACAAACATTGAATTGAAAAAATAAATAATATGAGTTTCCTAAACGAGCTGATTGAAAGATCAGGTGCCGTGCCAAATGCGTGTCAAACTTGGCATCTGTCAGGTTTTTTTTCTTGATTTCGTTGTTAACTGATTGGCTACTTTATTAGGAAAGGAGCATTTTATTTGGAAAGGCGGAGGGAGAGTAGAGGCCGAACAATTTCTTCCAGTTTTTTTCAGCCGCTCTTATTGGCAGAAGTTTTTTTCTCGCGACAACTGTACATGTACACGTATATTCATAGCCTTTTATCACAGCCCACGCTTCATAAGTTTAGAGTCATCGATCTTAGTACCTTTAGCAACAGGTTGTTGTATTATATTTTAATATATGGATTTAAACTCAAGGGGTTATTAATTTGAAACTGGTTCCAGATTCATTCAAAATCCGTAACTTCCCACAAGTTATAATTAGGCAAGCCTCTGTTACTCAAAATTAACAATGGAACGACTGGCTTTCTCTGTTCTCGATTCAAATCTTTGTTGAAACCGAGGTGGAAATAACTAAAATTAAACCGGTTATGCGCGATAAAGATTTCCCGGTCAAGCGCATTTTTGCCTGGACAAGGGCCAGTTAGGTAGTCGCTTAATAATAATATTTAACGAACGTAGAGGAACGTTAAGAGGACTTTAAAATAAAACTTCTAAGCAAGAACGGAATAAGACGGGATTTACGGTACAAGCGGGCGAAAATGAACGAAGAATTTAGTGGAGGTGGATAGGGGGTGGGAGCTCGGGAGAATAAGGGGTGGCACCGCTGGGAGGGGTTTGGGAGATGGGAGAGGAAAGGGCGTGTGATGGGAGTTCTAAAAGGGTGGAAATTGGGAGAAAAAGGGGCAAATTACCCAGCAATGCTTAAAATTTGCAATCGAAAAATAGCTAAATGACGGTAAAAATAAACGGTGAAAATTTGCCTCGACGTTTCGAAATTAAGGTTGCCAAGAAAAACAGAGGAGGAAAAAACTAAAAACTACTAAATGCACGAAACAAAAATGGCTGGTAAGACGGCGAAACTAAACTGTACATTGACAAGTACCACTACAACAAAAACTACGGATACAAAGCGCCAAGAAGACAGGGCTAAACTTTGGTCGTAAAAACACTGGTCTACCGAAAAAGTGTATAAAAGACAGGGCTGGTACCCTACGAAAAAGCTGGCAATTCAGTTGCGATTTATCAAAAAATAGAAGTTAGTTTGGACACTTTAAAGAACAGGCATTGCTTAGACTCATTGCCAAAACAAATTGAGTTGATCCAGGGCTTAACCTGGAAATCTTTTCACTGCAGATTTACGGAGATTCGGCAATGTGAGAAATATTATTTTATATCGGTGGGGAGGACGAAACTATGTCTATTCAACACTTTTCATTCGAATAGGATTCTGAAATAGATTTCCTTTCTAACATTCCCGTTATACAAATCCCAGAAATAGGTGAGACTTGCATAAAGGTAGAAAGGTTTTCCCATGCTTCCTTGTGTACCAGTTTTTTCTCTTTCCTTGTGCATGATTTTGTTTTTCTGTTTTTGCTAACCCCCCCCCCCCCCCCCACCTTCACCTCCCCCACTTCCTAACCCCAGAATAAATGGCTGGCTCGTCCCATAGCAAACATGTGAACAACAAGGGGACACCATTAGGAATGAATCATGATTATGAAATGTGATTTACACATGAACGCTTTCTCCAAAGATCGCTTTATCATGGCTAGAGACTGATCGGAGTCATTATCCTATCTTGACTTTAGCTCATTCTCTCTCGGTTTTAGTCTCCTTCGCAGAGGCTCGGGCTGGAGTCACGCAATGCTCTCCGCCCTCTTGCGTGGACGTTTATCTTAAGCCCTGTCCACATTAAAAACGTAGACTTTTGAACGTGCTGTGTTAAATATTTTTGCTCCAAGCTAGACCGGTATATTGGAAAACACAACATTTATGTCGTCAAAAATGGATGAACATGCAAAGTGCATATATTATTTTCTAAATGTTTTCTCTCAGATTAAAACGCAAACCTGATGTTTTCAAATTTATTCGCTTTGAAGAAGTTCCGAGACTGTAAAACAGCCGGTCCTTTTTTATGCCCTTGTATGATTTTGGCACGCGCGTGGGCCTCACACGCTCATAGGGTGTGGCAAATCTCCTTTTCACCCTCGCTCCCGGACGTTTCGTTACAGCGTGGGTTCTTGATCTACTTAAAAAAGAGCTGATTTACAGGCGAAAAAGTCGCCAATTTATCCAGCTAACTTTGATACCTTTTACGGACTCCTAGAGTTAGTACCCTCTGGCATCAGTCCCTTTCTTGTCTTTTTTTGACCTTCGATGAGACGGTATCGTATTGAACACTTTCCTCTCTAAGCAGTACTAGCTACAAAATAATTGTCCCACACACACACAATTGGCTATCAAATGGTTTACCCAGATGACCAAAAGCCGAAAAACCTCGTTCTTTTTTTATCTGCTACCATCCGTCCCCGAGGCAGCCTGCGGGAGAAGTCCAGAGCTTCGGGCCCGAGGGCTGGGGTATAGTGAGGGTGAGCAAATTAAAACTAACTTTTCATTGTTTTCTTTTGTGTGTGTGTGCCAGTGTGTGCGAAGTATTTCTGGCCGCTTGAAACAATATCGCCGGTTGTTTTTCTTTTTTTTGAAAAAGTGTGGGTATCCCGGTTTTTTTGTTGATGCAATGTAAGTCTTGTTCTCTATATTTTCTACATAAATTATTAAACGAAACAGCATATTTGCGTTCGATGAAAAGTCCCGGGGTGGGAATTACGGCCTTTTTTGTTTGCCCTACGGTGGAGAATAGACCGCCAAGTGAGAGATAGAAGGTAGAAAGGAACCATTCAGAGGCCGATCTTGTACTCTTTGTAACGAGTTCCAAGGTTTTACTCAGGAAATGACGTGCCTCAAATGGTTCCTCTGAGTTCACTGATGATAAATTTGCCTGTAACGTTCATAAGAGGAAACTTTGACTACTTTCTTGGCCGGTTAAATAGCGTATTTATGAAGAGGTGAGTGCTCTTCAGTTGTTTGTTTCAACTATATTACTTTTTGTACGAACATTTTGTGTGAATTTAACAATTTTTAGTAAATTTAAAGCATTTTGTCGACCAGTTGGGGAGGGCGCATTAAGGGCGACCTTTCCCCTGGGTCACTGAAGCAACAGGACGAGTTTATGATGAATGCAAGCTCTTCAATGAACATAAACACTGTTGAAAAATAAATTTAACAAGTGGTACCTTGGGTGGTGTCGATATCATTTGTTGACCTTTGTTGTTTGGTTCGCCAAACGCAGTTTTTCCCCATTTGAACTCTAACAACTTCCAGCCCCTCAGTAACGGGTTTTTATCGAATGAAACAAAATTTCAGATAGACTTTGTCGAAGATTCTTGATTTGAGATAGTGTGCATGTATTTTTAACATTCTGCTTTCGTTAAGCCAGTATGAAATTATGTTGGTATTGACACTGCACTTGACATTCTGCGCCGAGGGTTTCACTTATTCCATTTATACGTTAAAATTAAAAAAAAAAAAAAAAAAAAAATGATAGAAGACTTAAATATTCATTAGATACTACATTATAGAACATTATATTACGTTATATTCATCTTCATTGAAAAAAATACATATTTGGGCACATTAAATATAATTTCATGGAGTTTGTGTTACCCGCGGTTGCGTGACGGTTTCAACGTTTTATGCAAAAACATCGAAAATGAACTGCGCGCTCACCTCTCTCGGCGCGTTGCTTTTTAATTGCCCAAGCTGGATTTTTTATATGTTGTACTAAAACAGTAGGGCTTTACTGAAGTTTAATAATTCTTCTAAAATTCCATGTACCAAGCCATGATTTTTTCCTTCAAAGTTTCGCAAAATTTCTTTGTTTATGGAAGTGCTGAAGATAGCAATCTTCGGGCGTTTTTTAACCGAGTAAAAAATTCATTATCTCGCAATATTTTTACCAAATAGTATTGTAACTGGGATGCCTTACTTACCTGCCAAAGATGAACTTGTTTCCTTGAACCGTCTTTCTTCCCGAGGGCTTTGAAAATGGTATAATTCAAAGGTTTTAGACCGGCGACTATATGGCGTGGGGCAGCAATTCACTTTTTGCCGGTTTTCTCGAAAAAGAAAATTCTTTGGAAACTTTGATTGTGATTTTCGAAAATGTTTCATCAAAGGGTTTTTTCTGACTGAATATGAAGGATTTCGAAATTTCCGTTTTGACGGCAAATTCTCGATATTTACAGACAGCCGCTCTTAAATTGCAGAGTTCCGTTCCGGACTCCTGCCCTTATTTGATCCAGAAGTCTAGACAAAAGGCTCTGGCATTAATGACTGGCAAATGGCATGCCGATTCCCCGCGCGAGCTAAAGCAAATCGTCGAGGAATCATCCGGTTTATCACATCTTTGACGATGGGAACTCAAGCAGGACCTCTGGTGGCTCGCACTCCCATAATTGAACTCCCTGCTGAGCTTCAGAAAACGATTAAGGAAGCTTCAAAAGACTTTGAAGTGATAAATATCGATTTGGATCAAATCACGAAAGAAATGGCCCGCAGAGTCGAAGGATTGTTACTCTACACTCCGGCTTATTTACCAATTAATTCAAAGGTGATGGGTTATTTTCCTAATCTCAAAGTTATCAGCAACTGTGGAGTTGGTATTAACCACATCGATATAGTAGCCGCTACTGAACGTGGAATTGCCGTCGGGAATACACCAGATGTTGTTACTGATTGTTCAGCCGATCTGGCGTTCTCCCTTTTGTTGGCTTCTGCTCGAAACGTTGTAGAAGGAGACAGGATTGCAAGAAGTCCAGAGACCAAAGAGGTAAATTTGCTATAAAGTCAAAGAAATGGTTGCATTGTATTTGAGAAAATGTTTTAATTTGCCTTGCATGTTTGCGCGATCGTTTTGAGGCTACAGTTTACAGTCAAAGCGGGTCAAGCGTACGCCCCAAGATGCCATTAATGAATTTATTATTCCAAAGTTTAATCCCTTGGTAGACGTAAATTTTAGATTCATCTCTGCAGTCTTGCATGCGTAATGAGCCGTGAATTCACACGCGAGGCAGTTATAAAATTTCTACCACCTCAGTTTCCCTGAATTTGACGTAAATGTCTTCGAAGCAATTTTATCCATTCAAAGATTTTCAATCTGACCATATACAGAGAAGTTCTCGTAAAATATTCACTGCTCATTACGCATGTAGGAATGCCAATTTGAATTTGACACCAGTTACGGGAACAAATCTATGACACCCCAGGGGCGGATCCAGGATTTTTTTTAGGAGGGGGTGCACTCGTCTCTTGCTCTACTTCAACACCAATAAACCACATAGTTTTCTCTTTTTTTTGCAGAATACCAGTTGTATTAGAAAACCGCAGGTCATCTCAGGGGAGGATGCGCACCCCCTGCACCCTCCCCCTAGATCCGCCCCTGCACCCATTGTATTGTGTGACTGCTTTTCAAATTTACGTCTGTGTTTTGAAAGTAGTACTAAATACCAACCAAAACACAGACAGGATTGCGACCATGACAGCCTTTATTAAAACATGTAAATAGGTAATCACTCAGTATAGGCACAATATTAAAATGAAACAGGTAATAACTAGTTACACTCAAATGGAACAAACAAAGGTATACGTCATAATTTGTGAAAAGAGAACGACGAGTGTAGCTAAATGTCGTGAGTCGTGGGTAGTGGGTAGATGTCGTGGGTCGTGGGTGTGGGTGTGGGTAAATGTCGTGGGTGAAAAAATGTCTTCCAAAAAAATTAAAAAAATGAAAAAGCAAAAAGTTGTAAAATTCATGAAACGAAAATCTCCGAGTACATACCAGTCCTATTCCCCTTCCCCGCGGTCAGCAAAAGAAATGAGCGAATCCTCTAGTACAAACGGTCACTAAAAAGGCATTTAGGTGAAAAATAAAAGAAACTCTGCACACTGTGTAGACCTGGAGCAGGCTAGAGAAAAACTGGAGACTGAACTGATCTTTCTCAAAGATGTCAACATTCGTGACTGAAACGTCCTTTCAGTTTAAGCAAAGATTTTGTACACAAAACAAAACAAAAAAGAATCGCGAAGATTGTATTTCCGTACGGCAATAAAATTTTCATACAGTCTCGCCGCTTAACTTGAAATGTTGGAAATGAAGGTGTTTCCTTCGTAAGATAAGAGACCTAAAACTTCTTCAAGAAAGACTTCTATCCAGAAATATGAATTACCTCAAAATTGTCCTTTTTCCCTACCCTTTCTCACGGTGATCGCATTCCACCGTGCTAAAAAAATGGGCGTATGGAAAAGCCGGAATCCGGAATCCGGAACCGGAGCCGAAAACGGAACCGGAAGCGGAACCAGAACTTAAATTGAGACCAGGGTAAACTGGGAAACACTGAAACCAGTTACCGATACCCATGTGGAAATAAAATTCAAGATGGCGTCCTCTGTTATCATTGTTTTGAGAAATTCTCAGCACAGTGATCGTGATACCAAAGAAATACTCACCGCGCAAAAGAGCTTACGTTTGTTTACGCATGTGTTCTACTTTATCAAACATGCTTACACATCACGCTTAGACACTTTTACTACAAAAAACAAACAAACAAACAAAATATTCAGTTGTGATATACATGACTTTATAAAAAAAAGAACATAACCACTAAAATTCAAAGAATCAGCCCATGGTGTTCCGCCGCAGACTCGAGCATAAATTCAAGGCACAACAACTTCACATTTTCACACGTATTCATATTTCAATCGATTCGTCGCTTTGTCGCGATCTGTAAACGAAAACAGATATGTTTTTGTAAAATGGTAACATTTTTTGGTAACATTGTATATTCTTACTCGTACCTTTTGTTAAAAGGGCTCCGTGTTTCATCCATTGTGAGGGAAAGGCGGCAAAGGGAGGAGCAACACTCACGCGTATATGAAATTCTCGAAGAAAAATTTTGCGCCGTACGCAAAAAATGCGACAGTAAAAAATATAATAACAATAAATAACAATAAATAATAACAATAAATCCCCTGATGAGTGGGCAACCACGAAACAGGCTTGTAGGGATACTTATGTAGTTACTTGTTTTCTTCCGTCAACCATACGTATACTCGCTCTACTTTATGTATTGAGCACTGCTTTACGGATTTCAAGTTCAAACCTCTAATAACAATAAATAAATATAATGTGGGGATGAAAAGTCTTGATCGAGCAATTATTGTTAGTGACACTCTTAAGACAGAAACGTCCCCAATTTTTATTTCTTAGGTTCGAATTCGGGTTCCAGTTCCGTTTCCGTTTCCGTTTCCGGTTCCGCTTCCGGTTCCGGATTCCCGCTTTTCCATACGCCCTAAAAAAATCTCCGCTGATGAAAGGAATTGTCGATCGAATAAAGATTAATAGTGAGCAGCCATTTCCATTCAGCGAGTCAGAGCTGTACCATACTTTCTGCCAATTGCAGGTATAATTTACGTCTGTTTCGTTTATTTCGCGGCGATAGCTCAGGTATGGATAAATCTTCATCGGCGACATGTCTTTTATACAGTGATGTTGTGAAAGGGGAGCCAAGTCTCACGTAGCTTAGGAAATATCAGGAAGAGGACCAAAAAGGCAATCAAGGAGTTGAAGATTTTCGTTTCATAAATATTTTACAACTTGTTTCTATTTATTTCATTTTTTTTTCAATTATTTTACTTTATCATTTTTTTTCTATACGTTTTTTACCCACGACAATTACCCACACCCACACCCACGACCCACACCCACACCCACGACATCTACCCACTACCCACGACATCTACCCACTACCCACGACCCACGACATTTAGCTACACTCGAGAACGACTGTCACGCATAAAGTAACTTGAGATCAGGCATTCTCTCTAACGGCTCACAAGTTTGTGCTCACTGCGGCCAGATTTTGGCCGCAACGCTGATTGGCTGTTAGAACAATGCCACAAGATCTGATTGGCTCTTGGAATCAACGGAAGTTATAAAAAGCGCTTATTCTTCGCGCGGTTGTTTGCGAATGATCAGCCGTAGGCGGAGAGAAGGATCGATTTTGCTGTCTTTTCTATTGTTTTATGGTCTTGTAGTAGGAAAATATGCCTTAATATGTGCCGCGGAAATTCAGAAAATTCAGATGGTTGTTCATATCTTCTCAGGATTTGCTTTATTTACGGAACTAATGGGAGTGTATCGCAGAGTTGAATCTCTCTGCCAGTTGTTGACCGCGAACAATGTGTAGAATGTGCCTTTTGATTTACCAACAAACGAGTGCAAATCAAAATACTGTCCATCTTAAAACTGGTTTCATTTTAAAGTTTAGCCTGGAATGACTTCTCTGAACGGGGTACGCAAGCGGAGGCTCACTAAGAAAGAAACCTTAATCGCCAACTGTGAAGTATTAGACGAAGAATATCGCATCGCTGTACATGTTCAAGGAACTTTTTGTAGGCATTATTATAATCTAGTGGCGCTACTCTTAAGGTAACAGACTTGTTGTTTGCCTTCGCTTTTTGTAAAAAATAAACCAGGAAAACCGGTGTCCTCGCTCGTTGGCTGTTTGCTTTTTGTTAATTTCGATTAATAAATTTGGCAAGCTTTTCAAACCTGCAGTAAAACAACAACACAACTAAAGAGAACTCTAAAGTGTGTTTGCGTAATGTTGTTTTTCGTTTTGTTTATAGGTCAGTTGAGCATGCATTTTAGTAGTGTCGTTTCGTCTTCCCAAATTGGCAGCTAATATTTACCTGGATGTATAAAAAAAATATTTTTTAGACGTTTGTTTCTCTAGTAAATTCGCAAATTGCAAGTGTATTCACGGGACTAAATCAGCTCAATTAAATGCACTTGAAAAATTCGTTTGGTTTGTTCTGAGATAATTTATATATCAGGCTTTGAAAAAGTTTGCGATTTTTTTCTCCAAGATTTTTAAAGATTTATGTACTGAAAATCGGGCAAAATTGCCGTGGAAAATACAAAGGCAACACAAAAACAGAAATTTCAGTATTTTAAATTCGAGCACGCCCAGCCAAAATATTAAAACTAGAACATCGTGTCGCCGTCCTTTCGAAAACGTTTCACCTTCTACGCCAACAGAAATAACCTTCGAGATCTCCTTTAATCTCGTACGAAGTTAAATGTGATTGTGCTGATTGTTTTATTTTTGGTTAAAAAATTAAAAGGTAAAAGTTGTTTCTTAAGTCAGCGAGTCTGCAGTTTTCCCACGTATGAAAAATTTGCATACTAAAACAAAGATTTACTTTTTGTTTATCTTCAACCTAGTGTAAAAAAGAATTCGTAAAACCTCGCTATTTTGACTTTACAATGAATATACAACTAAAAACTACCCGGGGAGGGTAGGGTGGAAAAACTAGTAAATGCCAGCTACTTATGACTGTTTGCTAGCCGAGCTATCTTGCAAGTGACTTTATAAGATGCTGGCCAGGGCCCGGAATTTATACAAGCGTGCTTGTACTTTTACTGATGGCATTGAGTACAAAAGCTGATCGTAAAAACACTGGATACTTCGTGACGAGTAAAATAACTTGATTTACCAGACTAGTCTATGTAAAACTTGTACTAGGGTTAAGGCTGTCTTAGTCCCAGTACCCCATGTTTGATATTTAATTACCGGGGCCCAGCCGAAGGCTGGCACCGGTCTAAAAATGCAGACGGTCCGTTTTTTCAACGTTACATTGTTAGGGATATATCGCTGACTGAGATATATCGCTGGCTCATTGAAATCTTATCCGCCATTTTGAAAAGAACGAGGCATGGAGGACAGTCAAGAGAAAGATTATAGCTTTTTGGGGAACGACACGTTCCCCGACCTTTACGATGCACTAGTTTATGAGCGAAAATTCAAGAGTGAATATTTGGAGAGACAAATTTACGAGCGATCACTTAAGAGTGAACCTTCCATCGTGAAACTTATCGAGAAATTGAGTGAACCTTCCATCGTGAAATTTATCGAGAATCAAAGCGAACACTTATCAAAATTTGTCTTCAAAAATATTTCAATGATTAACATACCTAAGTCTTCAAAGCTCCATCGCTATGTTAATAAGGTGAGAAAACTTTATCATGCACGATATAAATGTAATAACAAACGCGATCCAAAGATAATTAACTTAAATAAAATGGCTATACCCAAGAAAGCTTTTTTGTTGTCTTTCTTTAGCAGGCATTATCACAGGATAATGAAACTAAAATGTAAAGCACGTCGATATTTATCATTGTTTTCTTGCAATTGTGTGAGTCATATGACCAATTATGTGAATTTCAAACTAAGTAAAGATGTTGAGGAGAATCCAGGACCTACTCAATACAACACTGATCATCATGAAGTAATAATTAGACCTTCTATGCAAAATCACAGCTCAACAATGCAGTTGAACTCTCCTATTTCCTCTGAGAATTTGATGCAGTCAAGATTAGGTACACTTTGTTTACAATCAATAGATGTTGGCGGTGCAGGTGTTTGTTTCTTTAGATCTGTATCACATCAATTATATGACAATAGCAACCATCATATGCATATACGTACTGCTGGGGTTCAATTTATGAGAGACAATCCAGAGAGATTTATTGAGAGCAATACCGAAAATTCATGGCTAAGATATCTGAATAATATGTGTATTCAAGGTACATGGGCTGATGCACTTATCATTCAAGCAGTTGCAGATATACTACTGTTTACCCAGTTCAGGAAAGAAATACTTGCTGTACAATTATCATAGGTCATATTGATGAATGCTACTATGTATCAACAACTGCCTTACAATCAAATGCCTCCATTTCAATGTACAATGAATTAACAAATGATACTCAGTCATCAATAAATAAGCATTTTATTATGTCTATATATCACACTGGATGACATTTTTTACAGTGCAAGACAACAATGCATGACCACAAAGATCTATTTCAAAAATGTCTTATGTCTGTTATCATTTCAAATTCACAGTGTTTTCGCAAAAAATAGATAAATGTGATTAATAAATCTCAATGATAAACCTGATGATAACGTACTTGAGAAAATGTGAAATTGTGATAATTCTGTAACAAACTTCTTTGCAAACTTTGTCATTACCATTCAACCCAAAACTGTCAGTGATTTTTGCTTTTTCACTCAAACTTAAAAACAAATGAAAACCTTATACAGATCACACTTATTGACATCACAGTGTTACTAAAAACACTACTATAACACAGACCATTAGCTGTAATAACACTGAACAAACTTCCAAAAACATCCTCCTTTCTCATGCATTTTGTTGCTCTTTTCTGCATGAGTTAATTCAGACTAAGTATTAGCCTCCACAGAGGAGGGGGAAGGGGTGCGAGAGGTAAACTATATCTATGCAATCCCGTGTCCCACTGGGCCCCGGTAAGTTCCACGTAGTGGTTCTAGTTAGAAGAACATCACAAACCTGATGCCAACCGAAAATATAACCACGAGTTTCTAGTTTCCAGAATGATTTTCATTAAAATAATTTTAGGTTTTGGTTTAATCACCGCCTTTTTTTTCTTGCATTGCAAACTTAATTTGTAAATTTGCTGGAAGATTTATTTGATAGGCATTCACCGCGACTTGCATTTATCACGAGATATATTCATTTCATGGCCTCTCGTGTACAAACGGGAACGCCTGATAACAGCCCCTAAGAAAGTCTGCGTAGGATACTATGACGAATTATGACTGCAGAATTTTAAACAATATACTATATGAGGAGCTCCAGGCATAATGTCGGCATAATGCTAATATTTTCTTTGCAAAGTCATATCAAAGACTGTAGCTTGGATGATTATTTAGTTGGTGCGAGAGGGAATTAAGGAGAATGACCGCTTCAGCCGAGCATAATTTTAAGCATATTAGTCATGGTTTGATGGGTTACGCTGAAAAGAAT
>OZ037782.1:8074090-8096590 GCA_964035525.1 Porites cylindrica | reverse complement strand
AGTTCAAAAGCCAACTGACGATTGCGTTTTTCGCTGCCGTCAATCATCTTAACGGACCTCTTGGGAAACGAAACTTTACTTTAACGAGTTCAAAAGGTCAAGGTTTGTGATTTGTGATTAGTGGATTTGATCCGTTTTGTGTGTTTCTGTGTTTTAAGGTTCGTTGCTTGTGATCGTAATTATGATTGACGGCAGCGAAAAACGCAATTGTGAAGGCGGCTTTCAGAACTTTAGAGTTCGCATGTTTGTGAAAAGCGCAGTAAAGGTTGACTCAAAGACGCCATCGTCTTTCTCATTACCCTTTGTCGATCTTTGTACAGTTAAGAGATAAATCTTGGGACAAACAAAGTTTAATAGGTTCCAAAATAACAATTTAAAGGACATTGAGTAATACTTTGATATTAATGTGCCACTGCCGATAGATTTGAATCAAAAACCCATGCCCTACGGTACAATAGCGATTAATAATACCAAAACTTATACGCTAACAATGATATTGGCCTGGAACGATGTTCAAAGCTGTTTTATCTAACATGAGATCCTACATGTTAACTGTCTTGCTAGAAAAATGTACGTACATACAGATAAAGGATACCTTACACATTATTTTTCAAACTAATGACATTGATATTTGTCGTAGACCTTATACTTAAGATCGATTTTGTTCGGTAATTTCCGCAAACCGCCAACGTCAAGGAGTCACGTAACTAGTGCCTTGCCGTCAGGTTTGCGGTTTGTGGTTCACGTTTGTACGGGTAGACCATGCTCTAGAGGTAAGTGATTTACCGCAAGAATGAAACCAAACATGGCAGCCGCGAGCTACCACTCGCGAAAGTCCCACACGTAGGCAGAAAGGTAACGTGAAACCACAAACCAAAAACCGCGTTTTGCCGTCTTAAACAATCTAATACATGTATAAAGCAGTTGGCGGTGTAGTTTCTATCCTTGCAGTAATGAAAGCTGGTCCACTTTTAAGGGGCGAATCGAGTATATTTTGTCCGGAGTACATTGAGAAAACTAAATATTACATCTTTCCTGTAATCACAAAAAGTTTTTCATTAGCATGAAATATCCGTTGGTGTTTCCCTGTTAGTAGAGGTCTCTCACGGCAAGGGAAGAAGGAGAGGAAAGAAAAAACGCATAGGCGGCTGGCGGAGGTCTCTATCTCTTCTATCACTTTTGAGGTCATGTAGTCACCAATAGTGCGTTTCCCTGACCCCAAACAATACTAAAACAATTGGAAGAATGACATGCTATTGTTTCCTGCGACCAATTAGGAGAGACCTTACGAGCTGCTCCTACACTACACGTTGTCTTGCCGTGAGAGACCTCTGCTAGCAGGGAACTTTTGTGTTACTATAGCTGGAATATGAATACGAAAGTGTAGAGTTAAAGATATATGTTGCACTTATAAAATGAAAAATGCTCACAGTTCCTTTTTACCCAAGGTCGATAGTTTAGGAACACTGAGGGAAAACTGGATAAACAAGGTCCGACACACCCCCTACAGAACTAAGAATGAGGATCAATTTTTTCGTGGAGAAGTATATAAAAAGTATAATTATTCACTATTTACCCACGTTGCTGATTGGAATAGAACATCAAAGTTATTTCTAATCTTTTATGCCAGCCCTGCACCATTTTTAACATAGGACATCATCTTATTTATAACGTAGGGGAGCAGTCTCTTATTTCTCGTTCCACAGCCGATGAGTTAGTTGTGTGCATACTTTGCGAGCGAGAAGCAATGGTGGCTTAAACACGCGACCTTTTTCATCCTTCGTGCGTGTTTGTCACGATGGACTAATAACAAAAGTTAAGAGAGTGCTCGTACTCTGCTGTTCTATCAGTACTTTCTACGGTATTAGATCTCGGATAATAACCTACCTGCCTTACCTTGAGAAAGCATGCGAAATGATTTCTATGCGCTCAACTCAAACGTTCGAGTTTGCATCTGATGTGGTTGCTCCATAATTACTGATTACATCACCTCTTGCTATGGTATCACGGTCATCGCTGGCAAACATCACAATGTGCACTCCCATTAGCAGAGCAAATGAAGACAAGATGTGCCAAAGATCGTGGTAGTCATAGAAATCTTTAATAATACATTTGTGATTTTTATTACGAGATATCTCTGGAGTTTCTGCTTTATCTGTTGTCGGAAAGCCAATGAAAAATACCAAGGCTGAACTTCCTAATGCAAGTGTTGTTGATACATAAATAATAACGCAAAAAAAAAATTTATACCTACCGTCACGCCACAAACAATAGCATGATTTACCGAGTTTCCAACAAATAACAATTACGCTCTCTGTAATGCAGGCGAACAAAAGCGCATTTGGAAGGCTACCAGCGAGCCAGTAATTCTGACTCCATGTACCAAACAGACAACGCTAAGATAAAGGCATGCTCTATATAAACGAAGTTGCTACTCATTAAATTGAACGGAATATCATAATTTGATACCCTGTAACAAAAGTCGTTGTAGTAACAATCGTCTCTATCGCCTTCTTGAATCATCAAATACCAATTTGCATAGACGAACTGAAAAGCTCCCACCATCAAGACGGAACCGACAATGCATGTGATGTACGAGTACGTTTTATGTCCTCCTGCAAACCAGTAGGTACAGAGAACTTTACACATGGCTCTGCAGACGTCTTTACAGGTCACTGGTTTAATGTTAGAAGCCAATGGACTGACGTGTGGTTCTTTAAAACAGTACAGAGGCCAGACAGCTACAATGACACCGACTAAGGGTACCAAGCATATGAATGACATGGGCCCCACATACGAGTAATTAAATGATCTTGTCACCGTTAATGTTCCCAACCTCGTCCCCAGGGCTTTTCCCTCAAAAAATGGGTCCCATTTTTTGAGGGAAAAGCCCTGGGGACGAGGTTGTAATGTTCCAGTTTTACTAGCATTTAATGGTGTTGTACCTGCAGCGTTATTCAGTGCAAGGCCAATGTACCAGCTAGCTGTGGAGTCGGTCAAAGGGGGAATAGATACCTTGGATAAAGTGATACGTCCTTTCTTTGCGAACGAAAGACGAATGGACTCGCCTCTATAGTCCACATTTCTGATGTGGTCCTTAACATTCTGACAGATCCGTGAAACTTTCAAGTAAGCAGGGACATCCGATTCTGACGTAACCGTTATATCAAGCTGTGTCTTTGAGATGTCTTTAGGTGGTATAAACTGAAAGACGTTTACCGTATTCCACTCGAATAGGTGATACGGTTTTTGTTCATTGAGTTTTATTTCATACTCTTGAGATGCTTCTACCGTGAAACGTACCCCAGGTGTTCCTGAAAACGTAAGGTATTTTTTTACGAAGTCGTTGCTTGAACGAGAAGGACATAACGGTAGCCCTGTCCACCGCTCGCTAATTGCAGATTTTGGAATGTCCAGATGACCTTGTAGGAGGGACTCGTCTTCATTATATACTGATAGGTGAAGAGACCCTGTTAACAGAAAATCACAGTAATTGATGGTAACTATTGAGGAACAGTGCATTGCGGTTAACACTAGGCGAAAATATACCTGCCAAGTGTCACGCCTAAGGCGTGATTGTCACGCCTGCGGATCGAAAACTTGGATCTCACGCCTACTGACGCCCGTGTTACGATTTGTCACGCCTGGTGGAAAAGTTTGGGCCATTACAGCATTAACTGACACTATCATTCGCATGCATGTTCTGGGCTATGACATTTTCGGGGGCTGGGGAGGAATGACATAAATAAAAACATGGAAATTTGCGAGTTCTAATAATAGAGTGGTAAACTTTTTTGGGGGGGGTGGAGTGGGTTGGAATATTAGGGGTATAATGAGCACCCTATCATTCCCCTTCAAACCCCGAACATTTACAAGCCGGAATGAAGGAATGAATGACGGAATCCAAGGCAATGACAAAAAATAGAAAATACCTATACATGAATTGATAATTAAAGCAGGTAGCATCGTAAGGCCTTCTAAACAGTTACAAACAAATCGAAGATGCGAACCGTACGTACACTGTTAGGCTGCATTCATACTGCAGGGTTGGGGGGGAAGGGTATTTTTTAACGGGGCAAAAATGTTTCATACCTCCTCCCCCCAATCAAACAGAATTTTTTTACTTCCCTTCTCTTTATCAAAAGAAAAAATGAAACCTTTCCCCCTCTCAGTCTTAATGAGGAACGAAAAATATAAGCAATATGATGAAATGGTGTGGAGAGTAATGTTTAAAACAGAAAACTAAAAACAACAGGTAACCAAAGGTTCACAAATTTGAGTATTTCCGGTGTAAAGTGTAAATTAAAGATAGATTAAGAGATTAAAGCTAGCATGTGCCTCACTGGGAAATTACATACCCTACCCGTAGATAATAAAATGCAATCATCCCAGGCCCTACGGGATAGGTTAAATTTGGGATCTAGTCTAGCAAAGAACTTGTAAGCCCAAGTGAAAACTTGACAAACAAACAGATGAAAAGCTATACAACTGGTGCTAAAAGATATTGAGATGGCCTGATCAGTTAAGCACAAAAGACAAGTCAGTTGCAAGTCAGCCTACCTCTGAAGAGGGGGGCGTAAGGGTTTGCGGTATTGCGGTATTGGCTATTTTTTGGTGCGGTGTTGCGGTAATTTTTATTTCAAAGTACGGTATTGCGGTTTTCAGAGCCCAAGCGGTGTGCGGTGAGTTTAAATTTTATGTCGCGGTAATCGGTGAAAAAATCGTTGTGTCACGGTGATCTGCTTCTTTTTCATGACAAGAGAATACAAATCCTTAAAGGTCTCCTAGCTAGCCGGCGTGACCTGCGTGTCTTCCTATAGCTGCACAGTCGGGGATCGTATATTGCGCCTGAACAGTCCAGACAAATCGTATGGCTTGTAAGTTCAGTTAATACTTGATATGGTTAACGACATTAACTTTTTTATCCAATGATACGTAAACATGTTGCATTATTAATGACCTCATGGACCTTGTAGGAATAGTCAGGTTGGTTAACTTCCTTACCAATCTTACCGCCACTTTCGTGCCAGTCGCGAAACAATGGCGAGCGATCCAGAGGGTCAACTAAGTGATAACTCAGATTTTCCAGCAAATAGTGAGGTCAGTGAGGTCGTTATAAATTTCGTAGTGTCGAAAAATAATCTATGAAAATGGTGTGGTTTAAAGATTACTATTCGCCCTTCTCGGAATGTACAAGTATTCGTGTGTGCTTAGCCTACATAGCACTGATGGCAGCCCGGGATGGCGGGGGCGGGGGTTACTTCCTTATAAGAGGCTAGTGGGGATGTGCCGCTGGATGGGGCCGCATTTTCAAGAGTGGAGTGACTATAATGGGGTGGCATTTTCAAGAGAGTTACTAGAATGGGGTCGCGCATTTTCTGATTTTTGGGGGTAAGACAGTTCTTCATATTTACGGTTAGCAAACGTACCAGAATATTTGTTCTGTAGATGAAAAGTTAAGCGTTCTTCATTCAATCTAAAAAATGGTCAATTCATAAAAATTGAAAGCGACCAAGCTGGGTTCTCGAAAAATTAAATATTTGTCCAAAAGTGACTAAGATGAGGTCTATAATTGGCCACAGAATAGACTATAATGGGGTAGGGGCTCGGAGAAGCCAGCGGCACATACCCAGCAAAAATTAACCCAGGTACCCCCGTTGTATCATTTATGTAAACGTATACATGTTATGAACAAAACGAGTGCGATGATCTTATGACGCACCTTGATTTGGAAACACTGACATAAAAGTATTATTATTGGAGGGGGGATTTGTAGTATTGACAACGTCAACTTTTTCCCATTTGTAATTGCGGTTTCGGTATTTGGCTAAATTTTGATGCGGTATTGCGGTATTCTTTCGCTACCATGTGCGGTATTGCGGTATTCGTACCCCCCTTACGCCCCCCTCTCTGAAGAAAGGTCCACATGCTCGATTGATATACAAATCTCTCCAAAAGAGGAGATGGAAGTTAATTCACTATTTTTAATTATTAGGGCCAAATAACCAGCTAGGGCATTGCATCACAAAGCGAAAAAAATGAATACATTTGTTATGTATTAGGTCAAAATTTACCTTGGTCCAAGTTTATTTTCCTCAGTTTTATCAGGGAATGATAAAGACAAGAAACATTTTTTAAAATATCCCACTTAGAAAGAGATCTGGATGCCCAATGATTTCTTAAAGCGCGGCTTTAAGTTGGGCTTCGTTTTAAATAATCGGCACTTACAGTGAGCCGGCGGATCCAGACCGACAGATGAGGGGGGCCCGGTCTCCAAAAAAAATGTTTTTCAGCCCTTCGGGCCTCAGTTTCGTCTAACAATAAAGGGGAGGCGAGCCCCCCGGGCCCCTTCCCTGGATCTGCCACTGCTTACAGTCGTTCCCGGGGGGGTACTCCCATACATTACCTATACAGGTATGTGCGGCCCAAAGGGGTCGTGATTTTGAAGCTCCTGATTTAGAACGGGGTATTCATTTCAGAGGCGTTTTCTAGAACGGGGTATAATATTTCGAACGCACGAAAGCTCCACTTTTGCAAGCAGCCATTTGAAAGTATTCAAGGGCACACTGAGGACAGATTGCTTTTAAAATACGGTTCAATGCGTTAACAAGCAAACCGTTGTACTCTTTGTTGCACCCTAGAACGGAGTGTAGAAAATTGGCCCATTTCTAGAACGGGATATCAGTTTTAGGGCGAATTCTAGAACGGGGTATAAAAAATTGGCCCATTTTTAAAACGGGGTATCAATTTTAGGAGAAATTTTTTCTAGAACGGGGTGCCAATTTGGAGTCCCGGGCGGCACATACCCACCCAAAAAATACCCAAGTTCCCCCCCCCCCCCCCCCGGGCAGTCGTTCCTCAGTACATGTCGTGGCAAAAACATTGCCACACGAAAATTTAAACTATTACCTAGCCTGAGAAAGTTCCTATTTCACCCGCCGAGAAAAGAGCGTCTGCGATCACGAGCTGGGAAACTATTTCCCTGAGCTGACGAGTCAGTAGCCTGAGTATCAGGCGTTTCTGGGGGAAAAGAGGAAAGATCTAAAATCTCCTCTCCCCTAGACCCTTAGGAAGGCCTGATACTCAGGCTAATGAGTCAGTATTTTTAGGAGCATTGCGTGACGACGATAAAAACGGCTGTGTAGCAGACTACCTTTGGACAAGCACGTGTTCAAAGGGATTAATTGCGCAACACACACCCTTTAGTATCAGGTGATAGGAGTTTCGTGCTTCATTTAGAGTCAGTTTTTACCTACCCTGCGGAAGATCGAAGGGCCTCTGCTCGCAGGGTAACTTTTTGTTCGTATCCTTAATAAACTTCTCTCCGTGCCAAAAAGCGAATTGTGTTTCAATTGTGTCAGGGGAATTTGCCCCCTTTGGACAAGCACGTGTTCAAATGGATTAATCGCGCAACACACACCCTTTAGTATCAGGTGATAGGAGTTTCGTGTTTCATTTAGAGTCAGTTTTACCTCGAGCGTATACCATTGTTTTGCACCGTACTGTTCGTTTCTTCTTTCCACCCACCCACCCTGGGTGATTTTATTTGATGTTATAGGGTGGCAGAGAGGTTTATTAGGCATATCGTTGGCTGTTGTTTACTTTTTGCTCGTATCCTTAATAAACTTCTCTCCGTGCCAAAAAGCGAATTGTGTTTTATTTGTGTCAGGGAGCGTAGTTGGGGAATTCAACTCTTATTTTCGTGGAGCTAACACATGTGGGATTTGCGTGGGGATCTTGGTTGCAATGGCCGGCAGTTTTTGAATTAGAGGGACAAGTTTTTAAATTGGAAGGAGTAATATATTATGTAGAGTCTAAATCTTTGGGATCCATGGGTTTTCTTGGAGGTAAGATGAATTCGAATATCCATAAACAGTAAGCATTCATCCCTTGAAGCTCTTAAGCGCCACATCATTGAGTACGCTGGTTTGAAACCTGAGTCCGAAAAGACTGGTCTAGGATCCTCGATTGAAATAAGACTCCGTTGGTTAGAAAAGTCTGCTGAAGGGAGCAAAGTAGGCTCGATTACCAGCCGCTGTTCGGGAAAATGAGCCCGCACTCGAGCCTAGGAGCAAAGCTTATGCGTTAAACAAGGACGACAACGAGGATGAAATGACTTTTCTACGAGCAGTTACTACTCGTAGCGGAAGAGCGGTCAAAATCAACTTTGACACAAGGGAGAGTTGAATGACGTTCCTTTTGAGTACTATATATATCCGTCAGCACTAGTCATCATCAGTTTACCTTCATCCACATTTCATTGTATGTTTACCTGACTTCCCGGGGGGGGGGGTACTTTAGGAATTTCTAGGTGGGGATGTGCCGCTGGGACCCTGGAATCCTTAACCTATACCAGAGCCAATTCAGCTAAATTTTGCTACCCTATACTAGAGTAAACTCTCCAAATCCCCCCATTCCTAGAGTACCTGTTTCCCTAGTCTAGATCAAATCTTCAACCAACTGATCAGTTTCTTGAAAAATGATACCCTTTTCTGGACCGAAATGTTCTGATTTATATACCCTATCCTAGAGTAAACTGCTTGAAAACCGTACCCTTCACAGCGGCACATACCTGTATAGCCCATATATGGCAGTACCTCCCCCCCCCCGGCCTGACTTCCGTTACGTATCTCCGCACTAGTTGTGTGGGAGGCACAAAAAGCAAATTTAACTCTGCAATTGCTACCTTACGACTGTCAATTTAACTTACCTTCTTTTGAATCTTTGTTTCTTTTACCTCTCAAATATAAAATACTGTTTGTGTTGTGTCTTTACGGTACAGGAGTAGACTAGGTTTCTTGATAAAGGAATCTGAGAAGTTAAGTGCATCAGTGAAGTCTTGTTTCCATTTTTGTGTGATGTTTTTAACTCCACATAGGTGCAGTCAGCGTTATAAAGTTTCGCTTGAGCCATAAATGGCTTTTCAAAGCTGAAAGAGATCGCAAAAAGGAAGGCTGCAGCGCAAAAAAACATCTTGAACATGTAGCTTCTTAAAAGGTAACGTTGCGCTCAGTATTAATAAGACTTACTCGGTTTCGTGGAAAAAGTAATTTGAGCTATTAGTGAAATACTGTCTATTTGACCTCACTAGCTTTACAGATGTCGGTAGTTATCCAGCTTAAATTGTCAATGAACTTTCTATTGTTCTACCTCGAAGTGTCCAACATAGAGACATAGTCATGCGATCCTTCACGCTAATTGGGGGCTTGTCCATTGAATTTCACACTAATCCTATTTTTACGGTCCTGGCCGTAAAAATGAGAAAAATTAGTGGAAAGAGAGTGAGATTTCTCTTATGCACTATGAACACGGCATGTAAAAGTCACGGCTACCTTCAAAATTTCAAGCCGTGTAAAAGTTTATGGTCGCCGTGAAAACATTTCAAGCTCTTAAACAGTTCGAAGTCGTCGTGAAAAAACTTAAAGTTCATATTAATTCAAAGTAGGTCACTTTCTAGCTCTTTGAACTAGGGTATCTAAAAGATAGTAATGCTGCGGCACATTCTGTTGATACTGGCATTAGTTAGGCAGTGAGACTCAAAAGAATAAAAAATGACATTGAATGTCCTATTTACGTGTTGGAAAGTACTAGAATAATTACTATCAGTCTATAGAAAGAACTCATGGGAACGTTGTTTAGAAAATGATCAAGTGGTTATCAACTCTGGTTTTCCCACAGTAAATGGTAGGAAATAATAGAAATTCAGATTGTTTATCCATATATTTAATATACGGTGCACGATATTTTCTCTGGAAACACAATACTTTTCTTGCTGTTCGTTGCACTTTATTAAGCAACAGTTATTTATATATATTTATAGAAAACAACAGCACAAAAAACGGAAAAAAAAGAAAGTAAGAAAAAATAATTCGATAGGACTCGAGCCCGGCACATGCGACTCGACGCGGCTACGCCTAACCACTACACCACGGAGGCTGATTACCCAATTATCAGGAAAAGTCTTTCATTTTATTCCTTTTGCATGAAACTTCCGCCGTCAAGATGATCGCCAGCCGCATTAACCGAGCTATTAACAATGAAAAAACAATGTAAACGCATATTCCAAGGCAATGAATGAATGAAAGAACATAATTATGCCTTTCAAAACGCCGATACACGTCCTCGTCTGCAAAGTAGGACACAAAACATATGTTTTGTTATCGCGATTTCCGCTGTTACTTTGAAGCGAATGGTCCAAATCACATCCATTTTCGCCTCATACAGTTTCTTAAGAATAGCATTGCATGACATTTTCTCACTTTCACATCACCCTCTAGCAAGCTGGAATTTGTATATCCCCCGTGTTGCGGAGTCGAAGCAACCAAAGGTGTTCAAAACAATTGAGGTTCTACCAATCCAATCTAAATTCGGCGGTAAGGATGTTATCGTGATGGGCATCTATAGATCTCCGAAAGTGAATGGGAAGAACTACTATGAAGCTCTGGAAAAGGAATTACATGAAATCTGACCAGGAGAAAAGGAACGAAAAATTTTGTGTGATCTTGAGGAAGTGTATGGCCTGGAATGTTTGATCAAAGAACCTACGAGGATCACAGAGAATAGTTCCACTCTGCTAGATGTTATTCTAACAAACCAACCAGAGTTTTTTCGAGAAAGAGGTGTGTACAACCCAGAGATTAGTGATCATCATATGGTCTATGCGTCGCTCAAGGAGAGAGCAGTGCAACACAAGACCAGAATTCTGAGGGTGCGTAGCTATAAGAACTTTAATGAAGAGAAGTTCAAAGAAGATCTGAAAATGGCCCCTTGGCAGGTGGGTGAGAGTTTCGAATCCGTTGATGAACAGTACGAGTATTGGGAGGCATTACTAAATAAGATCGTTGATGATCATGTACCTACCAGGGACATGAAAGTGAGGGCACATAATGTACCATACATGACGAGAGAGTGGAAAAATGCAATTAAAGCTAAAAGACGCTTCTCAAAAAAATTCAGTAAACATCCCACACCAGAGAATTTTGAATTGAAGAGGAAGTGGCGCAATGAGGCCACCAAGGAAAGAAGAAAAGCAATCAGGCAGTATTGGAAAAAAGTATCAGATAATGTCAAGTCTGATCCAAGAAAGTTCTACAGAACGTTTAGACCATTCACTGATTTCAAGAACAAACAGGGAAGCAGCGGTAATATCTGCTTGAAAGTTAATGATGTGTTGGAAGGGGATCAAACCAAAGTAGCTAACCACTTTGCTAATTTTTTCTCTACAATGGCTGATGGAATTGGAGGGGACCACGTAAATGACTGTGCGGAAAGTGATTTCATGAATCACAACTCTCTTCTCAATATATCGACTTATCTCAATAAGAGAGATCTACAAGTAAACCACTTTGAATTTAACGAAATTACCTGTGAAGAATTACGAAAAGTCATGAACGACCCAAACCCCAATAAGTCAAGGGGATATGACGGGATGGACCCTAAGATCCTTAAAGTAGGTGCCACTGAGTTAGCTCCATCTCTTACTGTGATTTTTAACCAATCGATTAGAAATGGAGAATGGATAGCAGAGCTTAAGCGCGGAGAATGGATACCGGTACATAAGAAGGATGACAAACAAAGGGATATAAACTATAGACCTATCACGGTGCTGCCATGCGTGAATAAAGTCTATGAAGTATTGCTGGGCCAACAAGTCAGTAAGTTTATGGATGATAGACTCAGTGATGCTATCACTGCCTATCGTGCAAAGAATAGCTGTGAGACCACGCTGATTAGGCTGACCGAAACATGGAGAGCTGAACTAGACAGCAAGAAAATTGTCGGCATATTGTCTTCGGATATGAGCAAGGCTTTTGACTCTCTGAGCCCTCAGTTGCTCATAAATAAACTGCAAGCCTACAATTTCTCCGATAAAGCCATACAGCTCATACGATCATATTTTCAGGGAAGAAAGAACAGAGTAAGGATAGGTTCTGTAACAAGTGACTGGGTTGTGGTGAAGAGAGGATGTCCACGGGGAAGTACGTTTGGACCACTCATGTGGAATATTTTCCAGAACGATATGCCTAGCATAATATCAGATGCCAATGTCTCGATGTATGCGGATGACCATCAGGTCTTTGTAGCAAACGAAACAACCAAAAGCGTGGAGAAGATACTGGTGGACAATGGAGAGAGGATGACTAAATGGTATCAAGATAATCTTTTAAAAGTCAATTGCGATAAATATCAAGCCATGGTTTTGGGAAATCCAAAAGGAGAAAGGAACGTTGATCTGGATATATGTGGCGAAAAAGTCGAACAGTCACAATCCATCAAGATCCTAGGTGTAAACCCAGATGAAAACCTAAACTTTAGAGATCATATACGTAGTGTGTGTAAGAAAGTTGGCGGGATGATCGGAATATTAAGAAGGCTTAAAAATCTTATGCCAGTAAATGCCAAGTTACTTTTGTACAAATCAGCTATTATGCCACACCTTACTTATTGCCACCTAGTGTGGCATTTTTGCACGGCATCTGATAGTCGTAAATTGGAGCGTCTACAAGAAAGAGCCTTAAGATTAGTGTATAATACTACTACCGAAAGTTATGACACCTTGCTGAAAAGAGCTAAGTTGACTACTTTACAAAATAGGAGGTTGCAGGATATACTCATTTTGATGTTTAAAGTAAAAAACAAATTAACAGTGAACCAAATTGCGGATATTTTTAATATCAACGAGGAGAATATTAATAGTAAGAGATATAACCTAAGAAATGCAGATTTTGTCTTACCTCGGTTTAAAACTGTTACTTATGGAAAACATTCTCTCAGATTTCTCGGACCACAATTATGGTCTAAACTAAGCAAGGAGGAGAGAAATATTGCAACTTTGGCAACTTTTAGGACAATGATACGTAAGAAGGATGTAACATCATTTCTTGAGGGATGTGGGAGTGAATGCCGTTTATGCTTAGATTAAGAGGACGTACGCATATTTACTTATTCATTTTAGTGCCCGAGCTAATATACGCATTTAGTTTTTATATTGTAAATTTTCGAACTTAGCTTCGAAGTGTTAAATCTAGAACTTAGTTTTTAGAGTGTAAAAGAGCACTTAGCTTGAATAGTGTCAATTTCCGGCCTTTATAGTACTTAATTAGTTTCTATTAATGATGTAATTTAGTTTTAAAGGTGTCCCCAATTAGTGCCAATAGGCACTAGAACGACAAGACACTTTAATAAAGGTTATGTATGTATGTGTATGTAAATGCTCATCTTCTCGTCAGGTTTAACACCTGGACGAGTCAAAGGCTCTTGAATTGAAATCCAATCCCCAAGTTAACCATCGTACTCGTCTGAAAGACTCCTGCGTGTCTTAAAATTTGGTAAGACCTCTAACCGTGCTGTAGAAAATTTGTCACAAAGAAAACTGTAAGTCTGAGCAGCGAACGACGGCACTCTCTCACCCACCGAACTTTTCCGTGTTTTTATTTGAGTTGTTAGTGGCGCAATGCACTCTGGTTAAATGCAATGCATTGTGGTAAAAAGTGTGGTTAAATGCAATGCATTGTGGTAAAAAGTGATGAATTCGAGAATTCGTCGCCCCTTTATATATATTTCCTTTAAATCCTGATTATGTTGCTGCTCGCTCCCTTCGGTCGCTCCGCAGCAAATATGTCACGCTGTGGAAAACATCCGCCCGTTCAGTGCGATCATTTCGCTTCCCTTTGCATTATTACCAGTAATACACTTCAGCTGCCCCTGTATGTTGTATGTACGGCTCTGTATGTTGTCGGTTATAGTATTCTAGCCTACGAGAACATCCGTTTCTCCTCGCCGCTGAAGTTCCTCCGCGCGAAACGTCCCCAGCGGCGAAGAGCTAGGAGAAACAGATGTTTTCGCAGGCTAAATTAGTATTCTTGGTCGTTGTGTCACTGTTGTGTAACTCTTTGAGATATACCGATTTATAATGAAGCCTGATGAAGATTTTCGCACATTTTCCATTCAAGAAAAAATACAACAGGGGAGATAAGGACACGAAACGCAAGGTTCCATGCACTGATTGACCTGATTCTGTTCGATTTACACAGCTTTGATTGCTTTGGCTTTTAAAAGCTTTTAAAAGCTTTATTTTCCAGGAGCTCACTTCTGCAGCACTTAGTCAGATCTGTTGTTTCATTCAAAAAATATCCGCCTCCTTTGTCTTACTTTTAACAGTAAATCGCCTGTTGAGGGTCGAGATTGCTGGGTCATTGGCCTTGTCCCCTTTCCTCATGGGCCTGGACGTCTCGGTCCGATCATGAAGCGAAGAAGAATACTTCGCTAAAGTTCAGTCATTATTACCTCTCGCTTTCGCGAGTAGGTTAACAGTGCAGCTGAAGATACAGACAAAACGAGACTTCGCGAAGAAAATTTTAAAAGTTTAATGGTTTTTGAATTCACACGCAGTACATCTGACAAACACTTTTATTTCATAGTTAAGAAGCTAGTATATTATTAACTAAGTCATATTTGAAAGTAACTTTAAAAGATCGTTCTCCCATAACGTCAGATCCGCCACAAGTCCTATTAGTCTACGTCCAGGGGCACCCAACGAGAATAAAGTTCAAAACCACTTAAACATTGCATTGATAAACGTATTTTAGTATATAAACGGTAGATATAGGCATATTTTTTCCCCTTAAAAATTTTTCGTCTGTTCGGATTTCCTAGCTGAAAGTCTGGTGATCCGAAAATAACAGGGATCAAAACTTACTTTTTGAACATTTCAGCCAGAAAAAAGGCTCCCGAAAATTCTAGGTGACATTTTTAGAGTAAAATCCGTTAAAAATAGGCAATTATACCATTTTTTACATGTTCGAAAATCCTAGGAGAGGCAGGCAAGCAAGAAATTTTACAACAAATGTTTCGAAAATTCTAGATCTCAAATCGTCTTCCGAACAGATATTCTACCGAAAATTGTCGTTGGGTGCCCCTGTACGTCGCAGACACTCTAAATCCCCGATAGTTCTTTCGTTTCAAAGAACCAGTGGCACATCAGCAGTACGCAGCAGGACGGGACAGGAAAGAAGACGACAAACTTTGTGTGACATGCGTGACAATAATTTCGTTTCCGCCACAAACTTCACCTTTCTTTAAACAGTTTTTGTTATGTAAACGACCAGAAAAAATTAGCGTTAAGTGAAGATCACGACAAAACACGCAATTTATAGCCCTATCACGTTTGTCACATACAAGAACGTTTTGCCGTCCTGTTGCGTAAACTCACTCAAAAGTGACGTCAGCGTGTGTATCGCTAATACACGACTATGTTTCAAGCAAGTATCGTGGCTGCATAAAGTACAAACAAGCTACTAAAATACTAAATTCTAATGCAAGATAATGATGTTCTAAAATTCTACTATTCAACATTAACTTTTCTTCCTGGATATAATATGTATTAAAAAGGGTTAAAAAACGATTACTGTGTCTAGGCTCTTGACTCTGTCAGCACAGACTCGAACAGACGCCCCTCCTCTCTTATATGTGGAGGGGGCGGCTGTGTACACGCAACCTATTGCAATCGACTCTCGAACAACATCAGACCTACATCAAGACCCACATTTCACTTTACAAAAAGTCTGTTCATGTTGTCATTGGGATTTTCATGAAAATGCTATTTATGAATGCTCGCCGTTAAGTGGCCTTACTGAGTTTGTGAATAGAAAAGGCTTTTTCTCTGTCAGTTGACTGAAAGTTCTTTGTCAACGATAAAAAGTGGCTTATTCCCGAGAGGTCCATGAGCTTCTAAGTAACTGCATACAATAACCGCTAATCAAAAATCAATGGATCAAAAAGGTTAATGCAATTGGATATCTACATATAAATGCATGACTAGATTTTAAGGCATGTTAAAATCATCTTTGTTTAAAGTACTGAGTGCCCTTTATAGAATACAAAATAGGTTTTTTCCCCAAAAATAATTCAACTCATTTCTGAACGAGGTATTGTTTATTCAGATTTTCTTATCTTAGCCGAGGTTAGAAAGGTGCAATGTTTCTAGAGGTCCACACACCACTAACCGAGAAACGACACACACGTAATATACATTCTGCCGCCATGCGAAGCAATTTTGAAGAAACGGTTTGGACAAACAATTTTCAGGAGTGTGTAACATAGCGAATACTGACAGCCGTCTCTCCTCTTTCATCAAGTCTGCGATTCAGCCCAAAAATTCCATACTGATGACGTACGTAGGTTTGTTCGGAATCTGGTTCAACGGTCGCTGATTGGTCAACATAGTATATTGTTTTGCAGTAGTACTGTAGAACTTCATATATTAAAATCAGACCTCAAAACAGGCTAGGAAAAAGAGTTTGAACGAAGGAAATGTATAGGTCACTAATTCTTTTGAGACTTTTTAATGAGCAGTTCTCCGAATTCTATTTAGCCTGATTTTAACATTTTAATGCGTAAGCCTTTGTTTTCGTCTATGGGACAGTAAAAGCACAATCACGCTGATTGATTGGAAATCGCCTCCATGGGTATTTCGTTGCCCTGACACTGGAAACCAGGGTTGCTGATTCCCTCGCTACGCTGTTGCTGACTTTTCAACCCTCACCGACAGCGTTGCTGGGAGCAGTATAGCTGGCATACATCAGAAGGTGTGCTCCCATCAGCAGACCAAATGAAGACAAAAAGTGCCAGATATCGTGGTAGTCGAAGAAACCGAACCATTTACATTCGTGGTTTTCATTACGAGATTTCTCAGGAGTGTTTGCTTTATCTGTTGTTGGAAAGGCCTTAAAAATATAGAATGCGGAAAATAAAAACGCTATGGTTATCAATACATAGAAGCAAGTTAAAAAACATTTCAAAGAACAACATTCACACCTACACCCACGCCCCAAGCAGACTTTCATCATAGTAACGAGTACGCTTTCTGCAATACAAGTAATAAGAAGCGCTTGTGGAAGGCTATCGATAATCGTTATCAAACATAGCAAAAAGACTGCTATGCCCACACCAATCGTAAGGCCAATACTCTTGCGTTTACACTCGCGTTTACAAATGAACACCTCTAAGAACGAATACCATTTCCAGTTTTCAAAGTACAATTTATAGCCAACCCAGTTAACAATAATAAAGCACCAAAGAGCTAGGGGTACGGCCCAGGCCGCAGTTGGGACAAGACCTTTGCTGGAGTGATTCAGTGAACCGAGATAGTTTAAAATATAAAGTGGGACAATAAAAACGAGGAAGAGATTTGTTGCTCCCACATTACCTCCGGCCTCTCCATCTTCCTGGCAGTTTATTTTAATGCCATTATACATTACAACGACAATCAAACCTGAAATGACGAACATAAATGCCATATCAAACTGAAATGTGATCTTACTTGGGCAAAGATGATAAAGCGTTGAAAACAACCCCTCGAAAAGCAATGCCCACGCAAAAGCGTAACCTATTGAAAAGGAAAATTGTCTTTTTTGTCCCTCGGCAAGATCGTCCGGAGTTACTTCATGATTTGGAACACTCATGGAAGCAAGATGAGGGGAAATGTCAGGGCAAATCAACATGTGATAGGGTAACGGACGCGGACCATTTTCTGCTAAGGGTGGGGGCTGGGGTGGATCCATGTTTTTACAACGAGCTAGGAGTTCTGCCTCCATGTACAAGACAGACAATGCTAAAATAAAGGCATGCACTATATATGCAAAATTACTGCTCATTAAATTGAACGGAATATCGCTACTTGATACCCTGTAACAAAAGTCGTTATAGTAACAATGGTCTCTATCGCCTTCTTGAATCATCAAATACCAAGCTGCATAAACAAACTGAAAAGCTCCCACCATCAAGACGCAACCGACAATGCATGTGATGTACGAGAAGGTTTTGGGCCCTCCTGCAAACCAGTGGTTCCTGATGACGTCCCCCATGGCTGTGCAGACTTCGCCCCAAGTTACTGCAGGACTGTTAGGAGGTTGACGTGGATGAACATGAGGTTCTTTGAAACAGTACAGAGCCCAGACAACTGCAATGCCACCAAAGAAAAAGGGTACCAAGCATATGAATGACATGGGCGCCGCATACGAGTAGCTAAACGATTTTTTCAAAGTTAATGTTCCACTTTTATTTGCATTCAATGGCGTTGTACCTGCAGCGTTATTTAGAGCAATACCAATGTACCAGCTTGCTGAGTCGGCCAGAGGAGGAATAGATGCCTTGGATAAAGTGATACGTCCTTTCCTCGCAAAAGTAAGACGAATAGACTTGCCCTTATAATCCACAAGTCTTATGTTGTCCTTAACGTCCTGACAGTTTTGTGAAACTTTCAAGTAAGATGGGACATCCGAGTCGGAAGTAACCGTTATATCAAGCTGCGTCTTTGAGATGTCTTTAGGAGGGATAAACTGAAAGACATTTACAGTATTCCGTTCATTTATTTCAAACTCTTTAGGGTCATCGAGGCCTATTCCATTGTCTTGAGATGCTTCTACTGTGAAACCCATTCCGGGTGTTCCTGAAAGCGTGAGGTGTTTTTCCATCGGGTCATCTCCTAAATTGGAAGGACAGAACGACAGACTTCCCCACTGGTCGTGAATTGAAGATTCTGAAATGTCCAGATGACCCTCAAGGAAGGTGTTGCCTTTGCCGTAGATTGATAGGTGAAGAAACCCTGTCAAACAGGAACAGCAATCCATCATACAAAAACTGAATTGGAGGTATTGGATGCTCCTTGTAGAAGCTCGAGAAATCGAAGAAAATATAATTCCTAACTATTCAAGACAGCAATACGTCATATGAATTATAGAAAGCCGTACAAGTTTGTTTTCACATGACATCACTAAGATCCAAACTAAAAAACTATCGATCCTACCGAGATTTTACTTGCACGATGCATTAGAACAGCTGAAAACTATTTTTCCTACAAATTTTCGCTTCAAAAGGGTTCCTGGTGTTGTGATAGAGTGCGCTTGAATTTCAAAGTTTTTGCGTGACGCGGCACTTACATGACGGCCAAAAGAGCTGTCATGTAGATTAAAAAAACGACTTATTTTTGGAAATTTTGCTATCTAAACAGTTCATGTATTAGAAAAAGTGTTACTTTAATCTTTATGAGTTTCTCGAAGAATAAATTCACGCTTCTGTAGCAAAACTCGGTAACAGATGTTTTTGTTGGTTTCCGTCCGCCAAGTTGGAGCTCATCCAGGTGAGCACCAGCAGGGCGTCTTCATACAAATCTCAGTATAAGTTTGGGTAAAACATTTCTTCGGATATCTCGTATACGAAATATTCCTCTGACCTGAATCTTGGCGATGGTCTTTGTATATGTACCTCCTTTCATTTCCCAGATTCTGGACTTTATCTATTGAACGGTTTTGATTTTGATTTTGATCTATTTATTATGTATGTGAATATATTATTTCTAGCTTTAGCTGAAATTATAATGTCTGAGCATAGTTAATTTAAGTGGAATGGTTGGGAAACCCTTTGCTATATGTTGTTAGATTTTTTGGACCTGACCGTGCACAACGTTCAATAGCATTCCTACCATTTTGAAGTTACTGACCAATAGAATCATTGCTAGCATTAATTTATCAGTCACAATTTGTGAATGACAAAAACAAAGGATTGTGCACGGTCAGGGAGCTTCCAACATAACCTACAGCACCATTGTTTTCAACTTTGATGTTTGTTTGCCGGGTTTCCTAACCAGTCTCCTCTACTAACTATGGTCTGAGTGAGCGTTGTGGGTTTACATTCGGATAGTACAAGCCCTTGCAATATCTATGGCATCGGTGACTTCAGAGCGCACATTTAGTTACATTTTCTAACCTAAGACAACTCAAGAACTACCTAAGAGGCACCATGAAGCAGGACAGCCTGAAAAAAAATCGATTACGGACACACTAGACACTATGAAGTTTACAAGTAGGTTTGCTTGTGCCAACGAACAACGCTAAAGGCATTTTTGAAAATCTGAGTAGGAGTTAATGCGCATGACTGAGTGAAAGATGAGCTCCCCCATGCACGTTTCAAACGCTCCTTCGCCTCTGTAATTTACGTGGGAGAGTTTGTTAGTCCAGCATAGCTACAATGCAATCGGTAGTTATGTGTCGGTGCCCGGTCATCCGATCAAGGCCGATGAATACAAAAACATAAAACTGAGAAAACTCTGTCGGTGTTCTCATAACCATGATTGCACTTCATTTTAATCAGGGGCACCCAACGACAATTTTCGGAAGAATATCTGTTCGGAAGACGATTTTAGATCTAGAATATTCGAAACATTTGTTGTAAAATTTCTTGCTTGCCTGCCTCTCCTATGATTTTCGAACATTAAAAAATGGTATAATTGCCTATTTTTAACGGATATTTACCCTAAAAAGGTCACCTAGAATTTTCGAGAGCCTTTTTTCTGGCTGAAATTTTCGAAAAAGTAAGTTTTGATCCGTATAATTTTCAGATCACTAGGCTTTCAGCTAGGAAATCCGAACAGATGAAAAATTTTTAGGGGATGAAAATATGCCTATATCTAACGTTTAAATACTAAAATACGTTTAACAATGCTATAGTTAAGTGGTTTTGAACTATATTCTCGTTGGGTGCCGCTGTTTAATAAACAGTTGTTATGATTAAGTGATGTCTGGGTCCCTCAAGGCAAATAATTTTCTTGCACTATTAAAGTGTTGGAGTAAGTTAAATATAATTCAAAACAATTTACTGGGTTTTCAGTCCTTAAGTCATACGGCTCTGGCGGCTGAAGAGGTTTTTAGTAACTTTAGTCTGTGTCGCATTTCGTATTATTCGCGATACCGGCTATCGATTGCATGTTTGACAAAATATGAGTTCAAGAAAACCAAAACAGGCAAAGTCTTGAAAACATCTTGTCAAGACCCTAGGTTGAAAGTAAACGGATTGCATTGCAAGGCCTTGTAAGCAAAGCAAACTGAAATGAGATGGAAACCTTCACTGAATACTGCAATGCGCGAAATAGTAATTACATCATCGTGAATAACCAACCTAGCCCTCTAGTGATAGCTTTCTATCCCGAGGGTCCGGATTTAACTCACCTTCTTTCGAATCGTTGTTTCTTTTACCTCTCAAATATAAAATACTGTGTGCATTGTCTGCCTTTACGGTGCAGCCTAGGTTTCCTGACGAAGGAAGCTGAGACGTTAATGTTATTAACGAAGACTTGTTTTCACTTTTTTGTGATGTTTGTAACCCCACAAAGCTGCAGTTAGCGTGAAGTTTCGCTTGAGCTATGGAGGACATTTCAAAGCTAATAGCGATCGCAAAAAGGACGGCTTTGACGTAGGAAAGCATCTCGAAGATTAGCTTTATCGAAGGTAGTGACACTCTCTTTTTCCAGCTCGCAAATAGTGGAACGCCTAGGATGAGACTATACCGCGGTTTCTTGGCGATAAGTATTTCGATTATGAATGAAATGCTATTTACTTGACCTCACTAGCTTACAGATGTCGGTATAGTTAATTGACATACCCACTGAGCTGTATCAGTGAACTGTCTATTTATCTACCCCATGGTCATATACATGTATCTCTGTTTAATATATAGATGTAGCATGCTCCATGTTCTTGTTGGTTTGGCTTGCTCCTGAAGCTTTCATCTGCAGTTGTCTCTGAAGCTTTTCACAATACCTCTTCTTGTTTTGATGTCAATCCTTCTTGTTTTATTATGTTAATCTTGTTCTCCTTAGCGTATTCAGTATTCTTTTTAGAATTTGAAAAGGTCTGGTCGGTATCTATAAACAACGTCGGTTAACCTTGAACTACCCACGTTCACTCAAAGGCTTGGGTACTAAGTCACAACTGAAAAAATGGTTGCGCGCCATAACGGGTGAACCAACCATTTATAAATTTGCTGATCGCTTGCTGACTTAAACAGTGGACGCTTCCATTGAATCAATTTACTCTTCTACCGACAAGGTAGAGGAAAAACATTCTATTAAAAGTCAAAATTAGGGAAAACGTTTCGCTCACTTCAACAGAAAACCTTAATTCGTCACCAGGCCATGCACAGAGTACTACTTCACGCAAGACCTCCTGAGGCACGTGACTCAGATGGTCAGAACCTAAAGCGCATGCCTCGTTTTGACATGCGACAAGTGTTAAAGGTTTTCTTTACACACAAAGGTTTATGTCCTCTCTCGCCTATCCTGCAAACAGGCTCTCAAGTGGAGCGGGGTGAAAAAGAATATCGGCGAGGGAAGTGAACCGAGCGTGGCCTGGGGGAAAAAAAAGCAGAGGATCCTGTAGACTTTGCTTTGATGCCGCCCATCTGCTCATTTGCATTTATCCTGTAACACATGTCATTAACATGTCAATAAGGTAATTCGACCCATCAAGTTATGATGTTTTTTACGCTTGAATTCATTGGCCTCAGTAACATTCGCGTACATGTGCGTATTTTTCGCGAAATGAGAAATACATTCATCGATACTCATCGCTCACTTGTCAACAGCCAGCGATCTGACCAATCAGATCATGATACTAGAATCCGGTATCCTGGATGGGCGGCATCAAAACAAAGTCTACAGGCTCCCTC
>OZ037782.1:8029090-8061590 GCA_964035525.1 Porites cylindrica | reverse complement strand
GACTTGTAAGTCTTTGAAATGAATGAACCATACAAAAGCAAATGATGCTAGTGTGATATTTCAGCGCATCACATCACTTTTGGTAAGTCAAGCGACATCGAAAGTAAGGAAATGTTTACTTAACCTGTGAAGTACATGGCACAAATACATATTAGCTTAACCGAAACGACTTCCATTTGTTGTTTTCAGATATATTTGATTCACTTGTATTTAATAAAATAATGTTGTTTGACAGTTAGGTAAAGCTGTTTTGTCATTTATTTGATTCAGTTGTATTTGATAAATGTTGCCTCACAGTTATTGGGGCCTCTTATTAGGCAAGTAATTTGAACTTTTTTTTAGTACTGTTGCCTCACAGTGATAAGGATCTCTTTAGTTATCCACTTTGAAGGGGCCACTTTTGGCATCCAATTTGAATATTTTGCCATATATCGCCAGCCCTCTGGCGATTTTTGCCAAAATCGCCAATTTCGCCAAAATCGCCATTTTCGCCAAAATCGCCAGCCTCGAAGGGGCCACTTTTGGCATCCAATTCAAATCGCCAGAGGCTGGTGATTTTTCGCCAGTTTCGCCATTGCATGCATGGCGATTTTGCCAAAATCGCCAATTTCGCCAAAATCGCCATTTTCGCCAAAATCGCCAGCCTCCAAGGGGCCACTTTTGGCATCCAATTCAAATCGCCAGAGGCTGGTGATTTTTCGCCAGTTTCCCCATGCATGCATGGCGATTTTGCCAAAATCGCCAATTTTGCCAAAATCGCCATTTTCGCCAAAATCGCCAGCCTCCAAGGGGCCACTTTTGACATCCAATTCTAATCGCCAGCAGCTGGCGATTTTTCGCCAGTTTCGCCATTTTCGCCATTGCATGCATTTCTGGACATAAGTGCCCTTCTAAGGCTCAAAATTTGTAATAAGCGCCCCCTTCAAATAAGCGCCCCCTCCCCCGAGAAAAAATGAGTTTCGGTACTCGGTACGATATACGAGACGTATACGGTCTATACGGTTCTTTTAATGAAGTGTGACATTGTTAAATAATATAAACGGTAATGTCCTTTCAAAGTCGCACGGGTTTGCTTGTCTTTTCCTTGATAGAAATATCCATATCCATCCTTGAGGACAGCGATAGAGAAATTGAAGTTGATTAAGAATCCAAATGCTTGTTCTATTGCAGAAATAAAATACACTTTTTGACGAAAAAGTCTTAAGAACGTTTCGAGTTCGCAAAAAGTAGTTTTCTATAGGGTTTTTGAATTTTTATGTTGCAGTTTGGTTTTAAATAGAAATAAAGATAGTGTCATTTTGAGGCTAAAAATTGATAAACGAAATAAGCGCCCCCCTTCGAATTAGCGCCCCCCTCTCGCCTTAGAAAATTAAATAAGCGCCCCGGGCGCTAATTCGAGCATTTACGGTAGTTAGTTTTGTTATCAACAAAAGGTTATTGTTATTGGGCCTATCTCGCCTGCTTCTGAGGATTTTCCGGTTTGGTCTCGCAAAACTAAATATCCGTCTCCTTTGTCATACTTTAACGGTAAATCGCCTTTTTCAGGGTCGAGATGGCTGGGTATTAGCCTTGTTCCTTTTCCTCCTTTTTATGGGCCTGGACGTCTGGGTCTATGATGACGCGAAGAAGAATACTTGGCTAAGGTTCAGTCATTATTACCTCACGCTTTCGCAAGTAGAATAACGGTGCAGCTGAAGTTACAGACAAAACGAGACTTGGCGAAGAAAATTTAAAACGTTTAATGGTTTTTAGATTCACACGCAGTACATCTGACAAACACTTTTATTTTATAATTATAGTTAATAAACTAGTATATTAACTAAGTCATATTTGAAAGTAACTTTAAAAGAGCGTTTTCCCATGATGATGTCAGGTCCGCCATAAGTCCTATTAGTCTGCGTCGCAGACACTCTAAATCCCCGGTAGTTCTTTTGTTTCAAAGAACCAGTGGCACATCAGCAGAACGCATCAGTACGGGACAGGAGAGAAGACGACAAACTTTGTGTGACAAGCGTGAGAATACTTTCGTTTCCGCCACAAACTTCACCTTTCTCTAAACAGTTTTTGTTTTGTAAACGACCAGAAAAAATTAGCGTTAAGTGAAGATCACGACAAAACACGCAAGTAATAACCCTATCACGTTTGTCACACGCAAACGTTTTGCCGTCCTGTTGCGTAAACTCACTCAAAAGTGACGTCAGCGTGTGTATCGCTAATACACAACTATGTTTCAAGCAAGTATCGTGGCTGCATAAAGTACAAACAGGCTACTAAAATACTTAATTTTAGTACAAGATAATGATGTTCTAAAATTCTACTATTCAACATTAACTTTTCTTCCTGGATATAATATGTATTCTATTTCGTCACCGGTCAATGTCACAAGGAAATCACGTGTGACTCATAGAATGACTCAATCAAACTTCAACTTACAGGTAAGTCTCGTTTAATTTCTCAATTTAAAAATAGGGTTAAAAAACGACGCCCCTCCCCTCTTATCTGTGGAGAGCGCGGCTGTGCACAGGCTATCTATTGCAGTCGACTCTCGGACAACATCAGACCTACATCAAGACTTACATTTCACTTTACAAAAAGTCTGTTCATGTTGTCATTGGGATTTTCATGAAAATGCTTTTTGTGAATGCTCGCCGTTAAGTGGCCTTACTGAGTTTGTGAATAGAAAAGGCTTTTTCTCTGTCAGTTGACTGAAAGTTCTTTGTCAACGATAAAAAGTGGCTTATTCCCGAGAGGTCCATGAGCTTCTAAGTAACTGCATACAATAACCGCTAATCAAAAATCAATGGATCAAAAAGGTTAATGCAATTGGATATCTACATATAAATGCATGACTAGATTTTAAGGCATTTTAAAATCATCTTTGTTTAAAGTACTGAGTGCCCTTTATAGAATACAAAATAGGTTTTTTCCCCAAAAATAATTCAACTCATTTCTGAACGAGGTATTGTTTATTCAGATTTTCTTATCTTAGCCGAGGTTAGAAAGGTGCAATGTTTCTAGAGGTCCACACACCACTAACCGAGAAACGACACACACGTATACATTCTGCCGCCATGCGAAGCAATTTTGAAGTAACGGTTTTGACAAACAATTTTCAGGAGTGTGTAACATAGCGAATACTGACAGCCGTCTCTCCTCTTTCATCAAGTCTGCGATTCAGCCCAAAAATTCCATACTGATGACGTACGTAGGTTTGTTCGGAATCTGGTTCAACGGTCGCTGATTGGTCAACATAGTATATTGTTTTGCAGTAGTACTGTAGAACTTCATATATTAAAATCAGACCTCAAAACAGGAAAAAGAGTTTGAACGAAGGAAATGTATAGGTTACTAATTCTTTTGAGACTTTTTAATGAGCAGTTCTCCGAATTCTATTTAGCCTGATTTTAACATTTTAATGCGTAAGCCTTTGTTTTCGTCTATGGGACAGTAAAAGCACAATCACGCTGATTGATTGGAAATCGCCTCCATGGGTATTTCGTTGCCCTGACACTGGAAACCAGGGTTGCTGATTCCCTCGCTACGCTGTTGCTGACTTTTCAACCCTCACCGACAGCGTTGCTGGGAGCAGTATAGCTGGCATACATCAGAAGGTGTGCTCCCATCAGCAGACCAAATGAAGACAAAAAGTGCCAGATATCGTGGTAGTCGAAGAAACCGAACCATTTGCATTCGTGGTTTTCATTACGAGATTTCTCAGGAGTGTTTGCTTTATCTGTTGTTGGAAAGGCCTTAAAAATATAGAATGCGGAAACTAAAAACGCTATGGTTATCAATACATAGAACCAAGTGAAAAAACATTTCAAAGAACAACATTCACACCTACACCCACGCCCCAAGCAGACTTTCATCATAGTAACGAGTACTGTACAGTACCGCAAATGATCCCCAACCGCAAATGATCCCGAGACCGCAAATGATCCCCAAAATGGACCGCAAATGATCCTCTACCGCAAGTGATCCCCAAAGTCGACCGCAAATGATCCCGAAAGAAAAATAGGAATGGCTTAGACTCGAGTTAGCGGATCGTCGTGACGATTTTATTATTAATACAAAAAGTAAGATTAAACGCTAAATTTCAGTTCTTAAATAAATACGTATATACATGAATAAAAACTAAATGAAAAAATCATTCAAGTGTAAAACGAAGTCGGTAGGCAACACACGACTTTTAGCTCATGTCAAAATGCTGCTTGTTCTAATGAATTTTTTTCTCTGGCGGGTAGATTACACCTGAAGGAAAACGTTTTGACTGAGCAAATGTGATTTTTGCCGCTTATTTCATACTGAGTGGTCATGACACGCATTTTCTGCGGTTATTGTTGTTTGTGGTCGGCATGATTTGCTGGATTTGTCCTTTAATGCAAGAGCATTTCTTTCACCTCTTTTGAAATGCAATGCTTCTCGTTCCGGCTAAATAAGGGTTTTAGGTTGTTTAATTTTCTTTTAAGTGCCTCATGGATCCGAACAATTATAAGCGACTTTCTTTTAGTCCGTGAATGTGACGGTTCCTACGATGTTTTGTCACTCGATAACTACCGCTTGCCTCACTTTTGCGTTTCTCATTACCAGGTTTAGATTCCTGGTAACTGTCTACAGCAAAGGCAAAAAAATGGATATACATATAAGCGTCAATATAACTATTCGCAACATGTTCATGAGCTGTAGGCAAGTTGCTCTTTCAAAATTAACCGAAAACTGTGGACATTTTGACGTGTCATTATTTCAAATCACGTCTTCTTTTTTAACGGGCACTGCCAGGCCTGGGGCACTCATAAGTTACGAACCAATGTCTTGCTGTTTATCACGTAAAATTAACACTTCAGAGAAAAATCAAAACTAAATATTCTGAAAATTAATTCGACGCTTCTAAAAAGATATGTAGAGGGTGCCCGGCTTTGTATTCCTCAGTAGACAAGTTGAGCTTGGGCGTTAAAATAATAGAGTTTTTTCTGCGTAACGTCCTGCCTGTCTTAAATTTTCAGCGACGAAACATTTCTTGAAAGAAAATTGAAGCAATTGACATAGGAAGAAGTATACGGTTGATACCATATCCTCTTCAGATTTATTCTACTTTTTTTTTCGCCTTGTATAAATTGACCTGAGATGTAGCGTCCTCCTTCCCTTTTTCTTTAGAAGGTGCGAGAAAAAGGTTCCTTTTTTTATAATCAGTCCTTTTTTGTAATCAGTCCCATAAAATCCATTCCATTCCTCAAGTTTTCACGGGATCATTTGCGGTCAACTTTGGGGATCACTTGCGGTCGAGGATCATTTGCGGTCCATTTTGGGGATCATTTGCGGTCTCGGGATCATTTGCGGTTGGGGATCACTTGAGGTACTGTACAGTACGCTTTCTGCAATACAAGTAATAAGAAGCGCTTGTGGAAGGCTATCGATAATCGTTATCAAACATAGAAAAAAGACTGCTATGCCCACACCAATCGTAAGGCCAATACTCTTGCGTTTACACTCGCGTTTACAAATGCACACCTCTAAGAACGAATACCATTTCCAGTTTTCAAAGTACAATTCATAGCCAACCCAGTTAACAATAATAAAGCACCAAAGAGCTAGGGGTACGGCCCAGGCCGCAGTTGGAACAAGACCTTTGCTGGAGTGATTCAGTGAACCGAGATAGTTTAAAATATAAAGTGGGACAATAAAGACAAGGAAGAGATTTGTTCCTCCCACATTACCTCCGGCCTCTCCATCTTCCTGGCAGTTTATTTTAATGCCATTATACATTACAACGACAATCAAACCCGAAATGACGAACATAAATGCCATATCAAACTGAAATGTGATCTTACTTGGGCAAAGATGATAAAGCGTTGAAAACAACCCCTCGAAAAGCAAGGCCCACGCAAAAGCGTAACCTATTGAAAAGGAAAATTGTCTTTTTTGTCCCTCGGCACGATCGTCCGGAGTTGCTTGATGATTCGGAACACTCATGGAAGCAAGATGAGGGGAAATGTCAGGGCAAATCAACATGTGATCGGGTAACCGAGGCGGGCCATTTTCTGCTAAGGGTGGGGGCTGGGGTGGATCCATGTTTTTACAACGAGCTAGGAGTTCTGCCTCCATATACAAGACAGACAATGCTAAAATAAAGGCATGCAATATATAGGCAAAATTACTGCTCATTAAATTGAACGGAATATCGCTACTTGATACCCTGTAACAAAAGTCGTTATAGTAACAATGGTCTCTATCGCCTTCTTGAATCATCAAATACCAAGCTGCATAAACAAACTGAAAAGCTCCCAACATCAGGACGCAACGGACAATGCATGTGATGTACGAAAAGGTTCCTGATGACGTCCCTCATGGCTGTGCAGACTTCGCCCCAAGTTACTGCAGGACTGTTAAGAGATTGACGTGGATAAACATGAGGTTCTTTGAAACAAATCAAAGCCCAGACAACTGCAATGCCACCACCGAAAAAGGGTACCAAGCATATGAATGACATGGGCCCCGCATACGAGTAGCTAAACGATTTTTTCAAAGTTAATGTTCCACTTTTATTTGCATTCAATGGCGTTGTACCTGCAGCGTTATTTAGAGCAATACCAATGTACCAGCTTGCTGAGTCGGCCAGAGGAGGAATAGATGCCTTGGATAAAGTGATACGTCCTTTCCTCGCAAAAGTAAGACGAATAGACTTGCCCTTATAATCCACAAGTCTTATGTTGTCCTTAACGTCCTGACAGTTTTGTGAAACTTTCAAGTAAGATGGGACATCCGAGTCGGAAGTAACCGTTATATCAAACTGCCTCTTTGAGGTGTCTTTAGGAGGGATAAACTGAAAGACATTTACAGTATTCCGTTTATTTATTTCAAACTCTTTAGGGTCATCGAGGCCTATTCCATTGTCTTGAGATGCTTCTACTGTGAAACCCATTCCGGGTGTTCCTGAAAGCGTGAGGTGTTTTTCCATCGGTTCATCTCCTGAATTGGAAGGACAGAACGACAGACTTCCCCACTGGTCGTGAATTGAAGATTCTGAAATGTCCAGATGACTCTCAAGGAAGGTGTTGCCTTTGCCATAGATTGATAGGTGAAGAAACCCTGTCAAACAGGAACAGCAATCCATCATACGAAAACTGAATTGAAGGTATTGGATGCTCTTGTAGAAGCTGGAGAAAATCGAAGAAAATATAATTCCTAACTATTCAAGACAGCAATACGTCATATGAATTTTAGAAAGCCATACAAGTTCGTTTTCACATGACATCACTAAGATCCAAACTAAAAAACTATCGATCCTACCGAGATTTTACTTGCACGATGCATTGGAACAGCTGAAAATTATTTTTCCTACAAATTTTCGCTTCAAAAGGGTTCCTGGTGTTGTGATAGAGTACGCTTGAATTTCAAAGTTTTTGCGTGACGCGGCACTTACATGACGGCCAAGAGAGCTGTCATGTAGATTTAAAAAACGACTTATTTTTGGAAATTTTGCTATCTAAACCGTTCATGTATTAGAAAAAGTGTTACTTTAATCTTTATGAGTTTCTCGAAGAATAAATTTACGCTTCTGTAGCAAAACTCGGTAACAGATGTTTTTGTTGGTTTCCGTCCGCCACGTTGGAGCTCATCCAGGTGAGCACCAGCAGGGCGTCTTCATACAAATCTCAGTATAAGTTTGGGTAAAACATTTCTTCGGATATCTCGTATACGAAATATTCCTCTGACCTGAATCTTGGCGATGGTCTTTGTATATGTACCTCCTTTCATTTCCCAGATTCTGGACTTCATCTATTGAACGGTTTTGATTTTGATTTTGATCTATTTATTATGTATGTGAATATATTATTACTAGCTTCAGCTGAAATTATAATGTCTGAGCATGGTTAATTTAAGTGGAATGGTTGGGAAACCCTTTGCTATATGTTGTTAGATTTTTTGGACCTGACCGTGCACAACGTTCAATAGCATTCCTGACCATTAGAATCATTGCTAGCATTAATTTATTCAGTCACAATTTGTGAATGACAAAAACACAGGATTGTGCACGGTCAGGGAGCTTCCAACATAACCGACAGCACCATTGTTTTCAACTTTGATGTTTGTTTGCCGGGTTTCCTAACCAGTCTCCTCTACTAACTATGGTCTGAGTGAGCGTTGTGGGTTTACATTCGGATAGTACAAGCCGGTGACTTCAGAGCGCACATTTTCTAACCTAAGACAACTCAAGAACTACCTAAGAGGTACCATGAAGCAGGACAGCCTGAAAAAAATCGATTACGGACACACTAGACACTATGAAGTTTACAAGTAGGTTTGCTTGTGCCAACGAACAACGCTAAAGGCATTTTTGAAAATCTGAGTAGGAGTTAATGCGCATGACTGAGTGAAAGATGAGCTCTCCCATGCACGTTTCAAAACGCTCCTTCGCCTCTGTAATTTACGTGGGAGAGTTTGTTAGTCCAGCATAACAGCAATGCAATCGGTAGTTATGTGTCGGTGCCTGGTCATCCGATCAAGGCCGATGAATACAAAAACATAAAACTGAGAAAACTCTGTCGGTGTTCTCATAACCATGATTATACTTCATTTTAATCAGGGGCACCCAACGACAATTTTCGGAAGAATATCTGTTCGGAAGACGATTTTAGATCTAGAATTTTCGAAACATTTGTGTAAAATTTCTTGCTTGCCTGCCTCTCCTATGATTTTCGAACTTTAAAAAAATGGTATAATTTCCTATTTTTAACGGATATTTACCCTAAAAAGGTCACCTAGAATTTTCGAGAGCCTTTTTTCTGGCTGAAATTTTCGAAAAAGTAAGTTTTGATCCGTATAATTTTCGGATCACTAGGCTTTCAGCTAGGAAATCCGAACAGATGAAAAATTTTTAGGGGATGAAAATATGCCTACATCTACCGTTTAAATACTAAAATACGTTTAACAATGCTATATTTAAGTGGTTTTGAACTATATTCTCGTTGGGTGCCGCTGTTTAATAAACAGTTGTTATGATTAAGTGATGTCTGGGTCCCTCAAGGCAAATAATGATTTTCTTGCACTATTAAAGTGTTGGAGTAAGTTAAATATAATTCAAAACAATTTACTGGGTTTTCAGTCCTTAAGTCATACGGCTCTGGCGGCTGAAGAGGTTTTCAGTAACTTTAGTCTGTGTCGCATTTCGTATTATTCGCGATACCGACTATCGATTGCATGTTTGACAAAATATGAGTTCAAGACAACCAAAACAGGCAAAGTCTTGAAAACATCTTGTCAAGACCCTAGGTTGAAAGTAAACGGGTTGCATTGCAAGGCCTTGTAAGCAAAACAAACTGAAGATGGAAACCTTCACTGAATACTGCAATGCGCGAAATAGTAATTACATCATCGTGAATAACCAACCTAGCCCTCTAGTGATAGCTTTCTATTCCGAGGGTCCGGATTTAACTCACCTTCTTTCGAATCGTTGTTTCTTTTACCTCTCAAATATAAAATACTGTTTCCGTTGTCTGCCTTTATGGTGCAGCCTAGGTTTCCTGACGAAGGAAGCTGAGACGTTAATGTTATTAACGAAGACTTGTTTTCACTTTTTTGTGATGTTTGTAACCCCACAAAGCTGCAGTTAGCGTAAAGTTTCGCTTGAGCTATGGAGGACATTTCAAAGCTAATAGCGATCGCAAAAAGGACGACTTCGACGTAGGAAAGCATCTCGAAGATTAGCTTTATCGAAGGTAGTGACACTCTCTTTTCCCAGCTCGCAAATAGTGGAACGCCTAGGATGAGACTATACCGCGGTTTCTTAGCGATAAGTATTTCGATTATGAATGAAATGCTATTTACTTGACCTCACTAGCTTACAGATGTCGGTATAGTTAATTGACATACCCACTGAGCTGTATCAGTGAACTGTCTATTTATCTATCCCATGGTCATATACATGTATCTCTGTTTAATATATAGATGTAGCATGCTCCATGTTCTTGTTGGTTTGGCTTGCTCCTGAAGCTTTTCACAATACCTCTTCTTGTTTTGATGTCAATCCTTCCTGTTTTATTATGTTAATCTTTTTCTCCTTAGCGTATTCAGTATTTTTTTAGAATTTGAAAAGGTCTGGTCGGTATCTATAAACAACGTCGGTTAACTTTGAACTACCCACGTTCACTCAAAGGCTTGGGTACTAAGTCACAACTGAAAAAATGGTCCGTTGCGCGCCATAACGGGTGAACCAACCATTTATAAATGTGCTGATCGCTTGCTGAGTTAAACAGTGGACGCTTCCATTGAATCAATTTATTCTTCTACCGACAAGGTAGAGGAAAAATATTCGAATAAAAGTCAAAATTAGGGAAAACGTTTCGCTCACTTCATCAGAAAACCTTAATTCGTCACCAGGCCATGCACAGAGTACTACTTCACGCAAGACCTCCTGAGACACGTGACTCAGATGGTCAGAACCTAAAGCGCATGCCTCGTTCTGACATGCGACAAGTGTTAAAGGTTTTCTTTACACACAAAGGTTTATGCCGTCTCTCGCCTGGTCTGCAAACAGGCTCTCAAGTGGAGCGGGGTGAAAAAGAATATCGGCGAGGGAAGTGAACCGAGTGTGGCCTGGGGGAAAAAAAGGCAAAGGATCCTGTAGACTTTGTTTTGATGCCGCCCATCTGCTCATTTGCATTTATCCTGTAACACATGTCATTAACATGTCAATAAGGTAATTCGACCTATCAAGTTATGATGTTTTTTACGCTTGAATTCATTGGCCTCAGTAACATTCGCGTACACGTGCGTATTTTTCGCGAAATGAGGAATACATTCATCGATACTCATCGCTCACTTGTCAACAGCCAGCGATCTGACCAACCAGATCATGATACTAGAATCCGGTATCCTGGATGGGCGGCATCAAAACAAAGTCTACAGGCTCCCTTGCCTTTTTTTTTTCCGCAGGTCACGCTCGGCTTGCTTCGCTCGCTGAGCAGCCGTGATTCCTATCATCTACTTTATTTTCCGGGTGCTCACTTTTGCAGAACTTTGTCAGATTTGTTGTCTTAGTCAGATTTTATAGTACCGAACCAGAGCCTCTGCCGAAGATCATCCATTGTTGAAAATGACGAACGTTACTTTGACACCACACTTTGGATCAGCAACTGCATGCACGGGAATGAAAATGATGGAGCTGGTTGTGATGAATTTAAGAGCTGGTTTAAATGGCCAGAAGCTACCTTTTGGGGTCAATTGATAAAAGTAGCGTTTCTTAAACAGCACGAGTTGTAAAGTTCATCTTGTCGGAGACTTAAAGGCAAAAAGGGTAGGTAAAAATAACTCTTTTCTTTGCTATAAATTTTTCGTATTATTTTCTCTCCCTGTTTTGCTTTCACCTGCAACATCTTCTACAGTCTAAATTTCGCAAAACCCGTTTTACTTGTGTTTAGATCTGGTCCTTACGAGCTCAAATAAATGAATAATTTGCCATATTTGATACGCTTTGGGCATTTCCTTCTCCAACTCGTGAAATTTATTGCTCACAAAAGACGGCTTCCTAATGTTTGCCAAATTAAGTCATGTGACTGTGTGATGCCCTCAAATGGGTCATTCTCTGGTGTTGTTCTATATTCGCAGATATAAGTTCTATATTGCGTCATTAAGGAAGGGTGTTAAGTGAGGGTGCTTAGTTATTTTTTTGACTCACAGAAGGGCGTTTGCTTAATCCTTAGCCTGAAGAGCCGCCAATAATTCAGAGGGGTAAGGCGCTTATTTGAAGGGGGCGCTGATTCGGGCGTTAAGATTTCTATTTAAAGAGCCTGAAACAAGCAATGGTCAGCCTCGTGTGCTACAGAGCCCACAACTGATAAATGATTTATCACGAGGCTATCAAATTTGGCTGGCTCCGCGAGCGGGTCAGATGACACAAACCCTGTGTTCTGAATGTCCCAGGGGGGACTCTGTATATGAAAGGGGTGGGGATGCTCGGCGTCTCGCTTAGGGGTGTAAATTTCGGATTTTGGTCTCGCTTAGGGTGTTCTGGGCAAAACACTATTATATGTAGCCCTAAAGGTCTCTTTTAGGGTTGCACTCGAAAAAATATTAAAAAATTTTATATTTTCAATTCGTTTTATTTATTCGATTCTCGATTCACGTAATCAAAGTTTAGGATGATCGCTTTAAGAGGTCAAAAAAGGTCGGGCCGCGCCCAGATTGGTCTCCTTTAGGGGTTTAATTCAAAATTTCTGCCGAGCATCCCCACCCCTTTCATATGCAGAGTCCCCCTCCCGGGGCTGATTGTCTAACAGAGTGTGCAAGATGGGCCTATTGTTTCATTTTTAATCGAAATGAATTGTTTTTAATTGAAATGAGTGTTTTTTTTTTAAATGAAATGAGTTTTTTTTAATCGAAATGAACGGGAGCTTATAAAATGAAATGACTTGTAAATAGTGTTTTGAATAAATATATATTTTTCTTCTTCAGCGAAAGTAATACCGTAAATGCTCGAATTAGCGCCCAGCTTCAAATAAGCGCCCCGCTTCGAATTAGCGCCTCTCCTAAGGCTCAAAATTTATAATAAGCGCCCCCCTTCAAATAAGCGCTCCCCCCCCCCCTCCCCCGAGAAAAAAATGAGTTTCGGTACTCGGTACGATATACGAGACGTATACGGTCTATACGGTTCTTTTAATGAAATGTGACATTGTTAAATAGTATAAACAGTAATGTCCTTTCAAAGTCGCACGGGTTTGCTGCTCATTTCCTTGATAGAAATATCCATATCAATCCTTGAGGACAGCGATAGAGAAATTGAAGTTGATTAAGAATCCAAATGCTTGTTCTATTGCAGAAATAAAATACACTTTTTGACGAAAAAGTCTTAAGAACGTTTCGAGTTCGCAAAAAGTAGTTTTCTATAGGGTTTTTGAATTTTTATGTTGCAGTTTGGTTTTAAATAGAAATAAAGATAGTGTCATTTTGAGGCTAAAAATTGATAAACGAAATAAGCACCCCCTTCAAATAAGCGCCCCCCTCTCGCCTTAGAAAATTAAATAAGCACCCCGGGCGCTAATTCGGGCATTTACGGTAGTTAGTTTTGTTATCAACAAAAGGTTATTGTTATTAGGCCTATCTCGCCTGCTTCTGAGGATTTTCCGGTTTGGTCTCGCAAAACTAAATATCCGACTCCTTTGTCATACTTCAACGGTAAATCGCCTTTTCAGGGTCGAGATGGCTGGGTATTAGCCTTGTTCCTTTTCCTCCTTTTTATGGGCCTGGACGTCTCGGTCTCAGTGATGACGCGAAGAAGAATACTTGGCTAAGGTTCAGTCATTATTACCTCACGCTTTCGCAAGTAAAATAACGGTGCAGCTGAAGTTACAGACAAAACGAGACTTAGCGAAGAAAATTTTAAAAGTTTAATGGTTTTTGAATTCACTCGCAGTACATCTGACAAACACTTTTATTTTATAGTTAAGAAGCTAGTATATTAACTAAGTCATATTTGAAAGTAACTTCAAAAGAGCGTTTTCCCATGATGACGTCAGATCCGCCATGAGTCCTATTGGTCTACGTCGCAGACACTCTAAATCCCCCATAATTCTTTTGTTTCAAAGAACCAGTGGCACATCAGCAGTACGCATCAGGACGGGACAGGAAAGAAGACGACAAACTTTGTGTGACACGCGTGACCATAATTGCGTTTCCGCCACAAACTTCACCTTTTTTTTAACAGATCTTTTTGTAAACGACTAGAAAAAATTAACGTTAAGTGAAGATCACGATAAAACACGCAAGTAATAGTACTGTCACGTTTGTCACACGCAAGCATTTTGCCGTCCTGTTGCGTTAACTCACTCAAAAGGTGACGTCAGCCTGGTTCTTTCGTGACTATGTTTCAAGTAATTATCGTAGCTGCATGTAGTGCAAAAAAGCTACCAAAATACAAAATTCTAATACAAGATAATGATGTTCTAAAATCCTACTATTCAACATTAACTTTTCTTCCTGGATATAATATGTATTAAAAAGGGTTAAAAAAGATTACTGTGTCTAGGCTCTTGACTGTGTCAGCACAGATGTCCCGTTCTCTCTTTGGTGGGGGCGGCTATGCACAGGCTACCTATTGCAATCGACTCTCAGACAACATCAGACCTACATCAGAACCTACATTTCAGTTTACAAAAAGTCTGTTCATGTTGTCATTGGGATTTTCATGAAAATGCTGTTTATGAATGCTCGCCGTTAAGAGGCCTTACTGAGTTTGTGAATAGAAAGGGCATTTTCTCTGTCAGTTGTCTGAAAGTTCTTTGTCAACGATAAAAAGTGGCTTATTCCCAGTAGGTCCATGAGCTTCTAAGTAACTGCATACAATAACCGCTAATCAAAAATCAATGGATCAAAAAGGTTAATGCAATTGGATATCATATAAACCCATGACTAGATTTTAAGGCATTTTAAAATCATCTTTTTTTAAAGTACCGAGTGCACTTTATAGAATACAAAATAGGTTTTTTCCCCCAAAACAATTCAACTCACTTTTAAACGAGGTATTGGTTATTCATATTTTCTTATCTTAGCCGAGGTTAGAAAGGTGCAATGTTACTAGAGGTCCACACACCACTAACCGAGAAACGAAAAGAGTCTAAACTGACACACGTATACATTCTGGCGCCACGCGAGGCAATTTTGAAGTAACGTCTTTGAGAAACAATTTTCAGGAGAGTGTAACATAGCGAATACAGCCGTCTCTCCTCTTTCATCAAGTCTGCGATTCAGCCTAAATTCCATACTGATGACGTACGTAGGTTTGCTCAGTCGGAATCTGGTTCTACGATCGCCGATTGGTCAACATAGTATTTTTGTTTTGCAGCAGTACTGTAGAACTTCATAAATTAAAATCAGACCTCAAAACAGGAAAAAGAGTTTAAACGAAGGAAATGTATAGGAGACTAATTCTTTTGACACTTTTTTAATGAGCAGTTTTCCGAATTCTATTTAGCCTGATTTTAACATTTTAATGGGTAAGCCTTTGCTTTCGTCTATGGGACAGTAAAAGCACAATCACACTGATTGATTGGATACCGCCTCCATGGGTGTTTCGTTGCCCGGACTCTGGAAACCAGGGTTGCTGAATCCCTCGCTACGCTGTTGCCGACTTTTCACCCTGTCAAATGAACTCTCACCGCTATCGTTGCTCGGAGCAGTATGGCTGGCATACATCAGAAGGTGTGCTCCCATCAGCAGACCAAATGAAGACAAAAAGTGCCAGATATCGTGGTAGTCGAAGAAACCGAACCATTTGCATTCGTGGTTTTTATTACGAGATTTCTCAGGAGGGTTTGCTTTATCTGTTGTTGGAAAGGCCTTAAAAACATAGAATGCGGAAACTAAAAACGCTATGGTTATCAATACATAGAACCAAGTGAAAAAACGTTTTAAAGAACAACATTCACACTTACACTTACAATCACACTCACACTCACGCTCCAAGCAGATTTTCACCGTAGTAACGAATATGCTTTCTGCAATACAAGTAAAAAGAAGCGCTTGTGGAAGGCTATAGATAATCGTGATCAAACATAGCAGAAGGACTGCTATGCTCACACCAATAGTAAGGCCAATACATTTTTTACACTTGTCCCCTTCCAAGAGCGAACACCGTTTCCAGTCTTTAAAATACAATTTATAGCCAACCCAGTTAACAATAACAAAGCACCAAATAGCAAGGGGTACGGCCCAGGCCGCCGTTGGGACAAGACCTTCCCTGTAGTGATTCAGTGAACCGAGATAGTTTAAAATATAAAGTGGGACTATAAAGGCAAGGAAGAAATTTGGTGCTCCCACATTATCTCTGGCCTCTCCATCTTCCTGGCAGTTTTTTGTTTTAATGCCATTATACATCACAACGACAATCAAACCTGAAATGACGAACATAAAAGCCGTATCAAACTGAAAAGTGATCTTACTTGGGCAAAGATGGTAAAGTGTTGAAAACAACCCCTCGAAAAACAACGCCCACGCAAAAGCGTAACCTATTGAAAAGGAAAATTTCCTTTTGTGTTCCTCGGAATCCATTTTTTTACAACGGGCTAGTACTTCTGCCTCCATGTACCAGACAGACAATGCTAAAATAAAGGCATGCACTATATATGCAAAATTGCTACTCATTAAATTAAACGGAATATCGCTACTTGATACCCTGTAACAAAAGTCGTTATAGTAACAATGGTCTCTATCGCCTTCTTGAATCATCAAATACCATTCTGCATAAACAAACTGAAAAGCTCCCAACATCAAGACGCAACCGACAATGCATGTGATGTACGAGAAGGTTTTGGGCCCTCCTGCAAACCAGTGGTCCCTGATGACGTCCTTCATGGCTGTGCAGACTTCGCCCCAAGTTACTGTTACTGGACTGTTAGAAGATTGAAATGGATGAACATGAGGTTCTTTGAAACAAATCAAAGCCCAGACAACTGCAATGCCACCACCGAAAAAGGGTACCAAGCATATGAATGACATGGGCCCCGCATACGAGTAGCTAAACGATTTTTTCAAAGTTAATGTTCCACTTTTATTTGCATTCAATGGCGTTGTACCTGCAGCGTTATTTAGAGCAATACCAATGTACCAGCTTGCTGAGTCGGCCAGAGGAGGAATAGATGCCTTGGATAAAGTGATACGTCCTTTCCTCGCAAAAGTAAGACGAATAGACTTGCCCTTATAATCCACAAGTCTTATGTTGTCCTTAACGTCCTGACAGTTTTGTGAAACTTTCAAGTAAGATGGGACATCCGAGTCGGAAGTAACCGTTATATCAAGCTGCGTCTTTGAGATGTCTTTAGGTGGGATAAACTGAAAAACATTTACAGTATTCAGTTGGTTTATTTCAAACTCTTTAGGGTCATCGAGGCCTATTCCATTGTCTTGAGATGCTTCTACTGTGAAACCCACCCCGGGTGTTCCTGAAAGCTTCAGGTGTTTTTCCATCGGTTCATCTCCTGAATTAGAAGGACAGAACGACAGACTTCCCCACTGGTCGTGAATTGAAGATTCTGAAAGGTCCAGTTGACCCTCAAAGGTGTTGCCTTTGCCATAGACTGATAGGCGAAGAAAACCTGTCAAACAGGAACAGCAATTCATCATACAAAAACTGAATTGAAGGTATTGGATGCTCTTGTAGAAGCTCGAGAAAATCGAAGAAAATATAATTCCTAACTATTCAAGACAGCAAAACGTCATATGAATTTTAGAAAGCCGTACAAGTTAACACAAGGCCTTTCAAATATGTATCACGTTTTATTGTTGGTTTTCACATGACGTAACTAAGATCCAAACTAAAAAACTATCGATCCTACCGAGATTTTCCTTTCACGATGCATTAGAACAGCTGAAAACTATTTTTCATGCAATTTTCGCTTCAAAAGGGTTCTTGGTGTTGTTATAGAGTACGCTTGAATTTCTAGGCTTTTGCGTGACGCGGCACTTACATGACGGCCAAGAGAGCTGTCATGTAGGTTAAAAAGCGACTTATTTCGGGAAATTTTGCTATCTAACAGTTCATGTATTAGAAAAAGTATTACTTTAATCTTTATGAGTTTCTCGAAGAATAAATTCACGCTTCTGTAGCAAAACTCGGTAACAGATGTTTCTGTTGGTTTCCGTCCGCCACGTTGGAGCTCATCCAGGTGAGCACCAGCAGGGCGTCTTCATACAAATCTCAGTATAAGTTTGGGTAAAACATTTCTTCGGATATCTCGTATACGAAATATTCCTCTGACCTTAATCTGGGCGAGGGTCTTTGTATATGTACCTTCTTTCATTTCCCAGATTCTGGACTTTATCTATTGAACGCGGATTGAACGGTTGTGATTTTTATTTTGATCTATTTTGAATGGCGTGACTTTGAAAACCAGCAATATGTATGTAATTATGTATGTAAATATATTATTATTAGCTTTAGCTAAAATTATAATGTCTGAGCATAGTTAATTAAGTGGAATGGTTGGGAAACCCTTTGTTATATATTGTTAGATTTTTTGGACCTGACCGCGCACAACGTTCAATAGCATTCCTATCATTTTGAAGTTACCGACCAATAAAATCATTGCTAGCATTAATTTATTCAGTCACAATTTGTGAATGACAAAAAAAACAAAAGGTTGTGCACGGTCAGGGAGCTTCCAAAATAAACTACACCACCGTTGTTTTCAACTTTGATGTTTGCCGGCTTTCCTAACCAGTCTGGGTTTACATCCGGATCATACAAGCCCTCGCAATATCCGATGGCATCGGTGACTTCAGAGCGCACATTTTCTGCCCTAAGACAACTCAAGAACTACACGAAGCAGGACAGCCTGAAAAAAATCGATTCCGGCACACTAGACACTATGAAGTTTACAGGGAGGTTTGATGGGGCAACGAACAACGCTAAAGGCATTTTTGAAAATCTGAGTGGGAGTTAATGCGCATGACTGAGTGAAAGATGAGCTCCCCCATGCACGTTTCAAAACGCTCCTTCGCCTCTGTAATTTACGTGGGAGAGTTTGTTAGTCCAGCATAGCTGCAATGCAATCGGTAGTTATGTGTCGGTGCCCGGTCATCCGATCAAGGCCGATGAATACAAAACCATAAAACTGAGAAAACTCTATCGGTGTTCTCATAACCATGATGGCACTTCATTCCAATAAACAATTGATGTCTGGTTCCCTCAAGGCAAATAATTCTCTTGCACTAGTAAAGTGTTAGAGTAAGTTCAAAATATAATTCAAAACAGTTTACTGGGTTTTCAGCCCTTCAGTCATACGGCTCTGGCGGATGAAGAGGTTTTCAGTAAATTTAGTCTGTGTCGCATTTCGTATTATTCGCGATATCCACTATCGATTGCACGTTCTGGGCTATTTATTTGACAAAATATGAGTTCAAGAAAACCAAAACGGGCAAAGTCTTGAGGACATCGTGTCAAGACCCTAGATTGAAAGTAAACGGGTTGCATTGCAAGGCCTTGTAAGCAAAACAAACTGAAGATGGAAACCTTCACTGAATACTGCAATGCGCGAAATAGTAATTACACCATCGTGAATAACCAACCTAGCCCTCTAGTGATAGCTTTCTATTCCGAGGGTCCGGATTTAACTCACCTTCTTTCGAATCGTTGTTTCTTTTACCTCTCAAATATAAAATACTGTTTGCGTTGTCTGCCTTTACGGTGCAGCCTAGTTTTCTTGACGAAGGAAGCTCAGACGTTAATGTTATTAACGAGGACTTGTTTTCACTTTTCTGTGATGTTTTTAACCCCACAAAGCTGCAGTTAGCGTAAAGTGTCGCTTGAGCTATGGAGGACATTTCAAAGCTAATAGCGATAGCAAAAAGGACGGCTTTGACGTAGGAAAGCATCTCGAAGATTAGCTTTATCGAAGGTAGTGACACTCCCTTTTTCCAGCTCGCAAATAGGTGAACGCCTAGGATGAGACTATACCGCGGTTTCTTAGCGATAAGTATTTCGATTATGAATGAAATGCTATTTACTTGACCTCAATAGCTTACCGATGTCGGTATAGTTAATTGACATTTCCACTGAGCTGTATCAGTGAACTGTCTATTTATCTACCTCAGAATGTCCAGTCGAGTCCAACAAACTGAGACACTGGTCATATAAAAGGTATCTCAGTTTAATATATAGATGTAGCATGCTCCATGTTCTTGTTGGTTTGGCTTGCTCCTGAAGCTTTCATGTGCAGTTGTCTCTGAAGCTTTTCACAATACCTCTTCTTGTTTTGATGTTAATCCCTCCTGTTTTGTTATGTTAATCTTGTTCTCCTCAGCGTATTCAGTATCTTTTTAGAATTTGAAAAGGTCTGGTCGGTATCTATAAACAAGGTCGGTCAACCTTGAACTACCCACGTTCACTCAAAGGCTTGGGTACTAAGTCACAACTGAAAAAATGGTCCGTTGCGCGCCATAAGACCCATAACGGGTGAACCAACCATTTATAAATGTGCTGATCGCTTGCTGAGTTAAACAAGACGTTTCCATTGAATCAATTTATTCTTCTACCGACAAGGTAGAGGGAAAATATTCGATTGGAAGTCGAAATTAGGGAAAACGTTTCGCTCACTTCAACAGAAAACCTCAATTCGTCACAAGCCCATGCACAGCGTACTACTTCACGCAAGACCTCCTGAGGCACGTGACTCAGATGGTCAGAACCTAAAGCGCATACCTCAATCTGACATGCTACAAATGGTAAAGTTTTTCTTTACACACAAAGGTTTATGTCCTCTCTCGCCTAGTCTGCAAACAGGCTCTCAAGTGGAGCGGGGTGAAAAAGAATATCGGCGAGGGAAGTGAACCGAGCGTGGCCTGGGGGAAAAAAAGGCAAAGGATCCTGTAGACTTTGCTTTGATGCCGCCCATCTGCTCATTTGCATTTATCCTGTAACACTTGTCATTAACATGCCAATAAGGTAATTCGACCCATCAAGTTATGATGTTTTTTACGCTTGAATTCATTGGCCTCAGTAACATTCGCGTGCACGTGCGTATTTTTCGCGAAATGAGGGACTCATTCATCCAATACTCATCGCTCACTTGTCAACAGCCAGCGATCTGACCAATCAGATCATGATACTAGAATCCGGTATCTTGGATGGGCGGCATCAAAACAAAGTCTACAGGCTCCCTTGCCTTTTTTTCTTCCGCAGGTCACGCTCGGCTTGCTTCGCTTGCTGATTTCTATCATCTACTTTATTTTCCAGGTGCTCTCTTTTGCAGAACTTTGTCAGATTTGTTGTCTTAGTCAGATTTTATAGTACTGTGCACACCGCTTACATCAGAAACGAGCCACATGATATCAGCAAAGGAGCTCGCCCTAATGAAACCAATAGCAACACTGGTCAATATTGCACGTGGAGGAATTGTCAACCATGATGATTTGACTGACGCATTGAAGAATGGAGTGATAAAAGCTGCAGCGCTCGACGTGACCGAACCAAGGCCTGTGCCGAAGATCATCCGTTGTTGAAAATGACGGACGTTACTTTGACACCACACTTTGGATCAGCAACTGCATGCACGGGAATGAAAATGATGGAGCTGGTTGTGATGAATTTAAGAGCTGGTTTAAATGGCCAGAAGCTATACCTTTTTGGGTCAATTGATAAAAGTAGGGTTTCTTAAACAGCACGAGTTGTAAAGTTCCTCTTGTCGCTGATTTAAAGGCAAAAAGGTTGGGTAAAAATAACTCTTTTCTTTGCTATAAATTTTTCGTATTATTTTCTCTCCCTGTTTTGTTTTCACCTGCAACATCTTCTACAGTCTAAATTTCGCAAAACCCGTTTTACTTGTGTTTAGATCTGGTCCTTACGAGCTCAAATAAATGAATAATTTGCCATATTTGATACGCTTTGGGCATTTCCTTCTCCAACTCATGAAATTTATTGCTCACAAAAGACGGCTTCCTAATGTTTGCCAAATTAAGTCATGTGACTGTGTGATGCCCTCAAATGGGTCATTCTCTGGTGTTGTTCTATATTCGCAGATATAAGTTCTATATTGCGTCATTAAGGAAGGGTGTTAAGTGAGGGTGCTTAGTTATTTTTTTGACTCAGAGAAGGGCGTTTGCTTAATCCCTAGCCTAAGAGCCATCAATAATTCAGAGGGTAAGGCGCTTATTTGAAGGGGGCGCTAATTCGGGCGTTACGATTTTTAAGAGCCTGAAACAAGCAATCGTCAGCCTCGTGTGCCACAGAGCCCACAACTGATAAATGGTCTATCACGAGGCTATCAAATTTCGCTGGCTCCGCGAGCGGATAAGATGAAACAAACCCTGTGTTCTGATTGTCTAACAGAGTGTGCAAGATGGGCCTTATTATTTCATTTTTAATCGAAATGAATTGTTTTTAATTGAAATGAGTGTTTTTTTAAATTCAAATGAATTTTTTTTTTAATCGAAATGAACGGGAGCTTATGAAATGAAATGACTTGTAAATAGTGCTTTGACTGAATATATGTTTTTTCTTCTTCAGCGAAATTAATTGTGAATAGGTTTAATAGTTAGTTTTGTTACCAATAAAAGGTTATTGTTATCAGGTGGGCCTGTCTCGCCTGCTTTTGAGGATTTTCCGGTTTGGTCTCGCAAAACTCAATATCCGTCTCCTTTTGTCATATATTAACGGTAAATCGAGACTTAGCGAAGAAAATTTAAAAAGTTTAATGGTTTTTAAATTCACTTGCAGTACATCTGACAAACACTTTTATTTGATAGTTAGGAAGCTAGTATATTAACTGTCATATTTGAAAGTAACTTAAAAAGAGCGTTTTCCAACAGATTCGCCATCCTATTAGTCTATGTCGCAAACACTCTAAATCCCCGATAGTTCTTTTGTTTCAAAGAACCAGTGGCACATCAGCAGTACGCAGCAGGACGGGAGAGGAAAGAAGACGACAAACTTTGTGTGACAAGCGTGACAAAAATTTCGTTTCCGTCACAAACTTCACCTTTCTTTAAACAGTTTTTTTTGTAAACGACCAGCAAAAATAAGCGTTAAGTGAAGATCACGAGAAAACACGCAAGTTATCCAACCTCGTCTCCAGGGCTTTTCCCTTAAAAAATGGGTGGGGCGGGAAAAGGCCCTGGCATCGGCTGGTCACGTGCACAGCCTAAATATTCCTGAGAAGCTAATTTATATGCAACCCGCTGGTTTTGCGTTGACAGAAGTCGAACGGAGCAACAATGGAAAATAATAATATCGCGAAATGTATGTCAATATTTTCGCGTGTGTGCGATTCAAAAGCTTAAGATCCATTTAATTGCGTATTATTCAAATGCTACAAGTACCGGCTCTACGTTGTCACGTACAAAATATGTCAAATGCTTCAGAGTTGAGACAAGCTGTTATCGAGTAGTACTTCGACTGAAATTCATCGTGACTGTGGAATTACTTGATCAAGCAGAAAGTGATTTTGTCCAATGTCAAACAAAAATGCGGGCCTTTGCCTCTAGGATCTGCAGTGAATTTAAACAAATTGGACTTAATTGAAATAGAATTGTTCATCAAAATACTTTATGGAGTCTGGTCTTCTCTTCAACCCGACCATGAAACAAACAAATCTCCGCGCCGGATGCAAGTCAGCCCTCCAGCCAGGAACGATGACAGGTCGTCGATCTGAAACATTTTAAGATCTCTTATATCTTTTCTCTTCCGAGGATAAGTACAAAGGATTTTCCTTATATCAAAGGGAAGATTGACCGATCGATTGGAATCAACTACAGCTCTGTCAATTTTAAATGGACCCAAGTCTTTCTTTGTTACCAGTCGTTTGATACCCTGGGTGCCAGAAACTTTTCATGCGCGGTTTCCGGTTTCGGTCAAGTCTCGCAGAGGTCAATGAATTTTTAAAAATACAGGTGATACAAGATAAGTCTAAACCAACGCGTGACGCTATGATATGGCTGAGAGTTAAGGTGAATAGAACTAGGTTGTGTACGGCGGTCCACTTCGCAAGAAATAAAATAAAATATCAAAAGAGTCGAGAAAACGGACTTTTGTTTGTCATTTATATCGCTCTATAAAGGAAGTTTTACAAATGTTACCGCTCGCTGTCCCCTTCATAGAAATTGGAGGAAAGCAAAAAATTACCATAGCCAGTACCTGTGACAAAAAAGAAATCTTGTAAAACTTTTCGTTAATCGTCAAGAGATATAAAAGGCCGTCCAAGATCGCGCGCTGTGAGGTTACGCATAATTTTAGCTTGTCACAAAGCGCTAATTTATTACACCCAGGATTTTAGGGTGTACGAGGGGACACGTGACCAGCCGATGCCAGGGCCTTTTCCCGCCCCACCCATTTTTTAAGGGAAAAGCCCTGGGGACGAGGTTGGCAAGTTATCGTCCTATCACGTTTGTCACATGCAAACGTTTTGCCATCCTGTTGCATAAACTCACTCAAAAGTGACGTCACCGTGGGTATCGCTAATACTACTGTGTCTAGGCTCCTGAATCTGTCAGCACAGACTCGAACAGACGCCCCTCCTCTCTTATCTGTGGAGGGGGCGGCTGTGCACAGGCTACATATTGCAGTCGACTCTCGGACAACATCAGAACCACATCAAGACCCACATTTCACTTTACAAAAAGTCTGTTCATTCACGAAAATGCTATTTATAAATGCTCGCCGTTAAGCGGCCTTACTGAGTTTGTGAATAAAAAGGCTTTTTCTCTGTCAGATGACTGAAAGTTCTTTGGTAACGATAAAAACTGGCTTATTCCCAACAGGTCCATGAGCTTCCAAGTAAAAAGTACATACAATAACCGCTAATCAAAAATCAATGGATCAAAAAGGTTAATGCAATTGGATGTCTAAATGCATTACTAGATTTTAAGGCATTTTTAAAATCATCTTTTTTTGAAGTACTGAGTGCCCTTTATACAAAGTGGGTTTTTCCTCCAAAATAATTCAACTCATTTCTGAACGAGGTATTGTTTATTCATAGTTTTTGTATCTTAGCCAATGTTAGAAAGGTGCAATGTTATTAGAGGTCTACACTCATGTGCATGCGTGTCTCGGGCGTTTTGCTTGACGGACCAAGAAAAAAGAGAGACTGCTCGTAGTCTAGTCCACACACCACTAACCGGGAAACGAAAAGAGTCTAAACTGACACACGTATACGTTCTGCCGCCATGCGAGGCAATTTTGAAGTAACTTTGCCAAACAATTTTCAGTAGTTTGTTCTTCTCTTTCATCGCCGCAAGAGAAGTTTCGCGGGAGAAACGTCCGCGCTTCAGCCCAAAATTCCATGCTGATGACGTAGATTTGTTCGGAATTTGGTCAACAGTCGCTGATTAGTCAACTTAGTAATTTTTTTTGCAGTAATAGAATTTGATGCATTAAAATCAGACCTCAAAACAAAGGAAAATAGAGTTTGAAGGAAAGAAATATATAGGTCACTTATTCTTTTGAGACTTTTTAAATGAGCAGTTCTCCGAATTCTGTTTAGCCTGATGTTAACATTTCAATGCGTAAGCCTTTCTTTTCGTCTATGGGAAAGCAAACCGACGCACAATCACTCCAAGGGTATGTCGTTGTCCTGACCTTCCGACCTGTCAGAGGGACTCTTACCTCTAGCGTTGCTGGGAGCAGTATAGCCGGCATACATCAGAAGGTGTGCTCCCATCAGCAGAGCAAATGAAGACAAAATCTGCCGGAGATCGCGGTAGTCGAAGAAACCGAGCCATATGCATTCTACGTTTTCATTACGAGATTTCTCAGGAGTGTTTGCTTTATCTGTTGTTGGAAAGGCCTTAAAAATTACAATGGCGGAAACTAATAACGCCACGGTTATCAATACATAGATCCAAGTGAAAAAACATTTTCGAGAACATTCAAATCCCGAAGAACAACACTCACAATCACACTCACACTCACACACACACTCACACTCTTCCTCCGAGCAGTTGCGACAACAGACTTTCAACATACTAACGATTATGCTTTCTGCAATACAGGCATTATTTTTTTAATTATTAAATCAGCCCACCCGAGTTTTTCTTTTCCTTTTCCCAGCAAAGAATGAAATGAATATTCTCGCTGGGTGCCTCTGAGGGGGCTATAGGATAAACTTATGTACTGTTATTTTCATCTCTGATGTATGCCGACTTTCATATAACCTTTCAGTTCACATCCAAATGCCAGCTGCACTGCACAGTACCGCAAATGATCCCCGACCTCCATTTTTGCGTTCAAATTTTTGAACGGCTAGGCGTTCAAATTTGCGTACGGTTAGCGTGGTTCCATGTGGACGGAACACCTAAAGGTACGTACGAATTTTCGACTGGTCGATTAGCCTGTGACCAAGCTGTCCGCCCCCAGAGCGCTCCCAAAAGCTTGCTCATAGGTTAGCAAACGATACACGAGGATATGATACACACACCATTATGATTTACATTTTTTTTGCTGTATTCATTTCCCTTGCCACGCCGCGCTCTTCTCTGGGGTGGATCCTTGCGTGAAAGTGTGTCTCATATGACGTCTAAACGCAGGCTGGCTTGCTCTTTCGGGAGTGAGCTGTTGCAATACTCAGTATCCTTTTTTACTCGCGAAAATAGTATAGAGACAAGGTATGAGTGTTGCACTTAAACGTGAAGTTGGGCGAGGTTCAACTTCCACTTTTACGCGCGATCTTTCATACATCGCCTCTATTTTATTTGCAAATGTAAATTTTCCGCACGTGCGCACGTGAAAATTACGCGAGAGTGGAAATCCACCCTAAGGGTGACAGTGGAAATCCCCCTTGTCGCGTAATTTTTACCCGCGGACGCGCGTAAATAAAATAAAGGTAATGTTTGAAAGGTCACGCGTAAACGTAGAAGTTGAACCTCGCTCAACTTTCACGTTTACGCCGGACATTTCATTCATTGCCTCTATTTTATTTAAGCGGGTAAAATTTAATTTCGTGCGCCCGTAAAAATTACGCGACTGTAGAAATCCACCCTTAAGGCTGGGTTTTCGTAAGATGAGGCTCTACTGTACCGTTTCTACTAGTGATTTTCCTCGTCTGTAAATTTGACACAATTGAAAGCGAGTCTCACACACTCCTTCCCCTTGCTGGTTCTCCTCTGTTCAGTTGAGCAGTTACTGGGAAGAGATGTCAAAGTAAAATGCCAAACTGAGGAGTGAAGCACTCATTAATAGGTTCTGAAAACAGCTCGAAAAGAACGTAAGGAGCACATTTCATTCGTCAATTGGGTCTTCAGGCTATTAGTTACCGTTCATAGTAGCCTGTTCCAAGCTCCGAGATAGTCGGGTCCGCGAAATTGCGAAAGCGCGAACACGAGCTGTTGAACAGGCTACTTTCACAGATGTACTCCTCCTTATCAGCAAAACAGCAAAGTGTTTGCCGACTGAAAACTGGACCGCTTCCACTGGGATCTTAGCGGCGCCTATTATTTTCAGTTAAGTAATCTTGATGTTCCAAGTTACCAGTGTTACCGCCCTAGCATGTGAACAGGCTCTCTGGGTGGGGAAAAATAGCGAGGAAAGGTAAGGGAAAGGGAGGGAGAGAGCCTGTAGACAAACATTTGAGGCCGCTATTCCGCCCTCTTGTAATTGTCCTGCCGATCATCTGTCAGGAAGATCGTTATCGGTCAATCAATTTCGCGCGTGAGTAACTCCTGGGAAAATTAACAGGAAATGAGCCGTGTTTTGCTCCGTCTGAAAACAGCGTGAAATGGAGCACGAACTTCATTGCAGATTTTGCAAAAAGTCGTTGATCTCCGGTAAGAGAATTAATAAGGCGTTCGTCTTGCTGGTTCGGTTTGTAATTTAACAAGCCGCTGAAATGAGCGAACTTGGAATGCGGAAGGTACAGATACTATCATGACTTCTCCAGAACGTGAATCTTCGAAGACAAGCACAAAGAGATCAGCAGCGCTTCGATCGCCAACAGGAATTACACCTTCAGGTATTTATAGCAATAAAAGGGGGTGGTAGGCCGACACGACTTTTACTTTATGCCAAAATGCTGCTTGTCCCCATAAGTTTTTGCCTCTGCAGGGTTGGTTTTTCTCTGGGAGGTTATGCATTTTCACAGAGCAAATGTGATTTTAGCCGCGTGTTGCACACTGAGAGGTCATGGCACACATCGATTTACTGTGGTTTTTGTTTCTGGTCGGCGGGATTTGCCCTCTGATGCAAGAGCATTTTCTTTGACCTCTTTTGAAGCGTAAAGCTTTTTATTGCGGATGAACAAAGGTCTTACTTTTCTCCAAAGTGCCTTCTCGATCTTAATAAGTAAGCGATTTTCTTTAGTCCCTGAATGTAATGTTTTTCTGCAATGTTGTATCCTGACGCTGGGCCCAGCTCTTTAGTTTAGTTTGCAGACTGTTCAAAAATTATGACGGATATAGTTATTTACAGATCCAAAATTATAAGATTTAAGTGCAGCTTAAACCGAAGCTACATCAGCTATGGAGAATTGCATTGTACTTCGGTAACTATAAACTCCAGCTTAGTGTTTTTTTAAAGACAGTTTGAGTCTTTTGACCGGAGCGCGTAGTTCCTCCCCGTGTTTTATAGTCTTTGGACTGTTTTGTTATTGCCACTCTGTGATCAAATCGCGTGTTACGTGCCGAACGAAAAGCCGATGTCAATCAGACCAGTCAACAGTCAGTGTCCTCGCCAATAGGAGCTTGCATCAGGATCTGATGCACAGCGGGTACCGTGGAACGGCGGTCCCAAACGTTTGTCTACAGGGTTTTTCGCTTTTCCCTCTCCCCACCCCGCTCGACCAAAGGCCTGTTAACAACTGCCCAGCATCTGTTCGCAGCATACTCAGAATTTGAAACCTCTAGTTATAGGTCCATATTTATTAATATATCAGACATGCGTCTTGTTATTTGTTGCTCACAGTTTATAATATAGTTTTGAGGTATCGGTATTTTCTTGTAGTGAAATAAAGTATGTTTTGTTGCCAGCTTGTTACGAAACGTTTTTTTTTTAATCCGCTGAAAAGTCCTCAGGATATAAGGCCACCCGCAAAACCTCTTAATGTATAAACCCATGCAAAACTTATAACTAGAATTATAATCATTTCATGATACTAAATGCAAATCTAAAAATGTGTGAGGAGCTCATTAGAAACCTAATAAACTCTATGTTCTATGGCTAACAGGCAACTAATTCAAATACAGTCTTTTTCATTACTATTGATGTCACAATATTTGAAATCATTATGTATATAATTTACAAAAAAGCTACAACAACCGCTTAAATTCTACTACAAGTTTATATACCTCTGAAATCCTGCACTTCAGCTATTCATGCCAGATAAAAATACAGAAAGGTTACAATTAAACTTTGGTTTCAAACGGCTACTTGTATTAAAATGCTATTAAATGTTATGAAATGTCCGGCCGTACTATATATTAAAATCACACAACAGTCAAGTTTCGTTTAAATCTCAGGTTCAAAGTAAAACATTTTTCCAGTTTTATCTGTGGATTTGCATGAAACTGCAACTTATTTTGGTTGTCAACAACCAACTTTGTTTTTTTTGGTAGCCCACAGCTGAACCCAAGTGGCTGCAACAGAAAAAAAGGGGGTCTTTGTAATTTTTTCCAGAACCTTCAGAGAAGCCGAGCAAAACCAATCGGGTTTTGTTACAATCCCTCAGAATGAAAACGTTCGGTGCATGAACCGGTTTCCGGATAAAAATTACACCCTGAGGTAACAACTTCTACTCAAGAGTATATACACAAACTAGTAAGGTCTTTTACTCTGCCAGAGGAAAGCGATTTTTTTTTTAATCTATCCTCTCGCTGATTTTTGGCCTGGCACGCTTAACTCACCATCTGATTTCGTTTGTTTCGATCCTATTTCGTCCTCGGTTTCTCTAGCAGAGTGTGAAATACCTCTTCATGGCTGTTGCCTATCTTCCGACCTGCCAGGTTAACCCTCGCTACTTAGGCTGTTGGAGCGGCAAAATTGCTAACATACATCACGACATGTGTTCCCATGTGCAGGGCAAATGAAGACAAGATATGCCAAAGATCGTGGTAGTCGAAGAAATCAAACCCCCAAAGACATTCTTGGTTCCTATTACGAGATTGCTCGGGGGAATCTGCTTTATCTGTTGTCGGAAACGCCAAGAAAAATACGAAGGCGGCAATTGCAACACACAAGGCTATCAATGCGTAAATCACAGCACAAACAGACGATTTCAAGCGTCCCCTGACTTCCTCAACTGAAGTTAATTTCAAGAACGCTTTTGCAGAAATAGCGAGTGTGCTCTCTAAAATGCAAGTGATCAGAAGCGCTAGTGGAAGGCCCAAAAAATTCGCAGCCACTGGTAACGCAACGGCACCTGAGATCAGACTAAGGAGAAGGAAAGCAAATTTACATTTGGATTCTTCGATACACTGTCTAGACCAATTCTGAGGGTAACAATCGTTAAAGTACAATTTATAGCTAACCCAAACGAAAATAATGAGACACCATAAAAACAGGAGTATACCCCAAACCCACGTTGGGATTAACCCTTCCCTGGAGTGAGCTAGTGAACCGAGATAGTTTAAAAAATAGAGTGGAACTACAAAAGCAAGGAAGAAATTTGTTGCTCCCACGTGACCTCTCGCCTTTCCATCTGCCAGGCAGTTTTTTATCTTAATGCCATTATACATTACAACGACAATTAAACCTGAGATAACGAACATAAATGCCGTATCGAACTGAAATGTCATCTTACTTGGGCAGAGATGATAGAGCATTGAGAAAGATCCCTCGAAAAGCAACGCCCAGGCAAAAGCGTACCCTATGGTAAAAGAAAATCCGCTCTTGAATGCCTCTGCGTGATGACATTCTTCAACGTCATGCTCTGGGACTATCATGGAGGCAAGGTGAGGGGCAATGTTAGGACATATCAACACGTGGTCTGGTAAATTCTTATCTCTTGACTCTGCTTGGTGGATATGAGCTATGCTTTTACAGCGAACCAGTAATTCTGCTTCCATATACAAAACAGACACTGCTAAAACAAAGGCATTCATTATATAGGCAACATTGCTACTCATTAAATTAAATGGAAGATCCCAAAGCCATACCCTGTAGCAAAAGTCGTTATAATAACAGTTGTCTCTATCGCCTTCTTCAATCATTAACCGCCAATTAGCAAACACAAACTGAAACGCTCCCACCATCAAGACGCATCCGACAATGCAAGTTATGTACGAGTACGTTTTGGGCCCTCCTGCAAACCAGTGGTTTCGGAAAACTTCCTTCATGGCTTTCCAGACGTCCTTACGGTCTGGTTCAGTGGTATCAACATTCAGTGGAGTAACGTGGGGCTCTTTGAAGCATTTCAACGCCCACCAAGCGAGAAATAAACCCAAGCAAAAGGGGAACAAAAATATGAATATTACGGGTGCCGCGTAAGAGTAATTAAATGATTTTGTCAAAGTCAAGGTTCCAGTTTTACTTGCATTTAATGACATGGTACCTGCAGCGTTATTTAAGGCAATACCAATGTACCAGCTTGCTGAGTCGGCGAGAGAAGGAATAGATGCCTTGGATAAAGTGATACGTCCTTTCTTCGCAAAAGTAAGACGGATAGACTCGCCTCTATAATCCACAAGTCTTATGTTGTCCTTAACGTCCTGACAGTTTCGTGAAACTTTCAAGTAAGAGGGCACATCCGAGTCGGAAGTAACTGTTATATCAAGCTGCGTCTTTGAGATGTCTTTAGGAGGGATAAACTGAAAGACATTTACAGTATTCCGTTCATTTATTTCGAACTCTTTAGGGTCATCGAGGCCTATTCCATTGTCTTGAGATGCTTCCACCGTGAAACCCACTCCGGGTGTTCCTGAAAGCGTGAGGTGTTTTTCCATCGATTCATCTCCTGAATGAGACGGACAGAACGACAGACTTCTCCACTGCTCGCTAAGTGAAGACTGTGAAATGTCCAGATGACCCTCAAGGAAGATGTTGCCTTTACCATAGACTGATAAATGAAGAAACCCTGTCAAAGAGATACAGCAATCCATCGTATAAATACTGAAATGCTTTTAGGGTGGTGGTGGTGGGAGGGGGATTCCTCCTTATAAGAGGCTAATGTCGATGTGCCGCTGGATGGGGTCGCATTTACAAAAGGACTGACTATAAGGGCGTCGCACATTTTCGGATTTTTTGGGGTAAGGCAGTTCTTCATATTTTCGTTTAGCAAACATACCAGAATGTTTGTACTGTAGGTGAAAAGTTAGTCGTTTTTCATTAAATTTAAAAAATACTGTAGGCCAATTCACAAAAATAGAAAGTTGCTAAGTTGGGATCGCGAAAAGTAACATACTTGCAGAAAAGCCGTGACTAACATGGGGTCTATATTTGGTCATAAAATAGACTATAATGGGGTAGGGGCTCTGAGAGGCCAGCGGCACACACTCAGCAATCAACCAAAGTACCCCCTCCCCCTCCCCCCCCCCCCCCCGGGGGGAATGCTTCCTCCCAAGGTTGTTCTTGTAAAAGTTCGATACCACACTGCATTGTATATAATTGCGAGAAATATAATTCCTCTCCGTCGCACTCACACGAGCGGAATAATTATCCCCTAATCACCTCGGTGATACTAAATCTGAAAACTTGTTTACATCAAATGACTTTTAGAAAGTCATTCAATACAAGCCTATGGCTTGAAATTATAATGTCTGAGAAAGGGTGTAAACGTCGCGAGTTTACATTCTGATACAAGCCCTCACAAACACTGTGTAAGACAACTGATGAGCAATTGCGATCACGCGATGCATGGAGAGCAAAAGGTCCGGCACTTCAAGAAATTTTGCCTATGGCGCGCGCGTAACCAGCGATAAAAAGAGTAGCCGAGCAGACAAAAAAGATACTAAGACAGGCTGTGCCAACATAATGCAAGGCAGTTGATTTGTTTACTTGTATTTTTCGACTCACCTTTTCTCTTAAAACATTGTTTTAAATTAAATTTGTTGTCTGTGTCTTAACCATACACAAATGGGCTAGATTTCTTAATTGACG
>OZ037782.1:7981590-8024090 GCA_964035525.1 Porites cylindrica | reverse complement strand
AAATGGAAGAGGAAGAAGCCCGATTACAATGGGAGTCTACAAGTACCATTGATTTTGGCCATGATATCGGAATGTTCGATGCTGCGGAGGATTAAGTCATAATTTCTTATGGATGAGAGACACATATGAGTGATTAAACTTTGCTTTTGGATAGGAAAGAAAGACAAAAAGCTGAAAACAACTGCGTTGAAGGACTTTTATCTTGTTGCTGTCGTTGTTATTTTATTTTTATACTGATTTCTTACCGTAAAATCGCGCGAAACTCGTGCGGCCAAGACACAGCAACAAGTTGCATCTCGTGGAGGAAAAAATTGGATCGGGATCAGTCTTAAAAACATTGGTCGCTGTGTGTATCATTCTCGGATACTTTAAGGGCGAAACCTAGCGCTATTAGATATCTCGTGGTTACGATTTCAAACCAAAGCCCTTTTTCACTGTAAAAAGCCACAATTTTACGTTGCAAATAGAATCGTTTATTTTTGAAGCGAACGAATTACCGACTTTTCCTTAAACGGGATGACCAACGCCGATCTGTGCGCCAGCTCCTTGAAATATAGAAGATATGTGTGTTTTCGAATGTTGACCATCAATTTTCGGATCTTGAAGAGCTTTTTAATTTAGATGGTTTAGCTTATAATTAAAGATGTACGTAAGTACATAGAGGAACTTAGATTTTAAAAAGTATTTCTAGCCAATTTAGAAGACTTAAATCCCAACTGATTTCCAGGAGAAGCATGCCTCCAGATACCCCTACTACACCAGTGCTTCTGGTTTAGCCCTCCAACTCTTCCTCTGCGATGATCATCCTTTATTAGGACAAGTTAGATAAAGTTTCACCAGTTCTTTTTCTCTGTGTATGACGGAGTCTTAGATCGAAGGAGGTTTCTGGCTATTTGAATGTTTTGGGCTATTATAACGATACTGAGCGATGATACCTTCCACTTAATTTAGATCAAATGATTCAGTTAACATGCAACCCTTGCAAGAGTCTTGCAAACAATCAAGAATATTTATGACAAATAGACAAGTAACAGGGGCACCCAACGAGGATATAGTTCAAAACCACTTAACATAGCTTTGCTAAACGTATTTTAGTATTCAAACGGTAGATATAGGCATAGTTTTATCCCCTAAAAACTTTTCATCTGTTCGGATTTCCTAGCTGAAAGTCTAGTGATCCGAAAATTATAGGGATCAAAACTTACCTTTTCGAAAATTTCAGCCAGGAAAAGGCTCCCGAAAATTCTAGGTGGCCTTTTTTAGGGTAAATATCTGTTTAAAATGGGTAATTATACCATTTTTTAGATGTTCGAAAATCCTAGGAGAGGCAGGCAAGCAAAAAATTTTACAACAAATGTTCCGAAAATTCTAGTTCTCAAATCGTCTTCCGAACAGATATTTTTCCGAAAATTGCCGTTGGGAGCCCCTGAAGTAAGAATCCGCAAGGCATCAAAAAATCTCCTTTGACTCACCTTTCTTTGATTCTCTGTTTCTCTTAGCCCTCAAATATAAAATGCTGTTTGTTTTGTTTGTCTTTACGGTGCAGGAATGGGTCGGGATTCTTGAAGAAGGAATCTGAGAACTTAACTTCATCACCGAAGACTTGTTTCCATTTTTCTCCAATGTTTTTAACCCCACAAGGTTGCAGTCAGAAACAAACGACGCTTGAACCATATAATGGCGCATTTGTAAGCTCAGAAAGGTCACAAACGCGAGCCTTGCGACAAAGGAAAACATGGTGAAAACCAGTTGGAATAAAGACGTTTACACCCAATCGACCTCAGTTCTTTTTTTACTTCTACGCTTTACAAATTCCTCGGTTTCTTGGAAGGCGGTGAATTTCAGCTATGATCAAAATGCTGTGAGAACACCTAACTAGCTGTAAATGTCACGAGAGGAATTTGACCCCGCCATAAAATGCTGCTAGCTTTACCAACTGCGAGTCATTTCAAGGCATCTTAAACTTTACTCTCTCTCTCTCTCCCTCTCAGTCTTTCGCGTACCTAAATATGTACTTCAAAACAACGAAAAGTTATTCATTATTATTTTTTTAATTATTAAATCACCTGACCCGAGTTTTTCCTTAATTTGTTTTTCCCAGCAAAGAATGAAAAATTTTTTTACAAAAGTAAAGGCAAACAAAAAAACTTTTGTTAACCCTCGGCAGTACTTTATTTACTACATTTTTTAGCTCAAAGGCCCATTATTTGTTTAAGTGGTTTTGTATTATATTCTCGTTGGGTGCCCCTGGGCTCTAGGATAAACTGCCGTACTGTTATTTTCATCTCTGATGTATGCCGACTTTCATAATCTTTCAGTTCACTTCCAGATGCCAGCTGCATTGCACAGTACCGCAAATGATCCCAGACCGCAAATCAACCCCAAAATGGACCGCAAACGATCCCGAGAGGAAAAATAAAAATGGCAGGGACGGATCTAAGGGGAGGGTGCAGGGGGTGCGTACCCCTCCCTGAGATGACTTGCGGTTTTCTAATACAACTGGTATTCTGCAAAGGAAAAAAAACTATGTGGTTTATTGGTGTTGAAGTAGAGCAAGAGACGAGTGCACCCCCTCCTAAAAAAAATCCTGGATCCGCCCCTGAATGGCCAGGACTCAAGTTACTGGATCATCGTGTCACGTTTATTATCCGGCAAGAATACATTTAACGAATTAATGCCAAGACTGAAAAAAAGAAACCGCAAAACTACATTTAAAACTAAGTTTAATAAATAAAACACAAATAACTCATGATAACTGGCAAGCAACAAAAAACTTATTACAAATACTATCAATAAAACAATAGTTCTTGAACAGCAATGCAGTGTGGCATGTCTTGCTTAATTGCTGGTTAGCATTAAAGCTAAAATGAACTGAAACTTCACATACTTAGATACAATATTCTCAAGAATAATATACTCAAATCCTATCTATCGGATACCTCATATCAACTTGAGAAAATGATACTGGCTTTTGTAACGGCGAAAGTCTGTGAAAACGACTTCAAATAAAAGTTCGCTCTAGTCTTCTAGTACAACCACATTAGGAGAATTCTTTGCTTATAGATACAAAGTCTTCCATCTAATTGTTCCTTCGTTTCTCATTACCGAGGTGTGAATCTTTGTAACTGCCTCTGTATGCACGAGAAATGAATAAACAGGTTTGCGCCGACAGGGTCCTTACCACTAGACACGACATTTTCACGAGCTGTAGTTGCTAAGTGTATTTCGAAATAAACAGGAAACCTCTACAGCTGGGAGTGACAAATACAGTGGTCATATTTCTCTATTCCTCGGCGTTAAAATGAAAGACAAGTTTCCTTGAGTTCTTAACGTCCTTCCTGTCCTAAATTTTCAACGAAACATCAAATGCTTGAAAGAAAGGAGAAAAAAAATTGCCTAAAGAAACAGTTCTGTTATGTATAGTTTTATTCATTTCATTGTTCGTAACGCGTTGTTCAAGTTCTCAGCACATTAACCATCCATGCCTAAAATCCATTCCATTCCTCTACTTTTCGCCGGATCACCTGCGGTCGACAATGGGGATCATTTGCGGTGGACGATCATTTGCGGGCCATTTTGGGGGATCATTTGCGGTACTGTACAGCACCCTATAAATGCTTTTAAACTTCCTGGGTTTCTTGGAAATCCGTGAATTTCAGATATGATAAATATGCTGTGTCCTTACAATTTTGGTTTAACATGCAAAGGAGGGGGCAGGTAATTGTGTGAAGTCTGAATAACACCACTTTGGGTTTCAAAGCATTGTTTTTTGGAACTGGTTGTGGCGGATTTTGTTAAAGAAACCAACGACCAAAAGCATCATTCCCCGATTTATTAAAAGATTATCAAGTTCGCGAAATAACTATTTCGGTTAAGTCGGCTTACAAGAGAGCGCAATTAAAAACAACAACTAAAATAAACAATTAAGGGAATGCTATTTTCCTTAGCTAGAAAAGGTTGTGCAACTCAAACTAATCGTTACACGGCAGCAGCCTCAGCACCTTCATAAGCTGTTTCCGATTCGCTTGATTGGCCGGTGTTTGCTTCGCGTTGGCGACCCTCATCTTTTCCATTGCACACGGATTTCAACTGACACCTTAACAGTCCTTTGTAAGATTCACGAAACTCAGCTATTCTGAAACAATAAATCCACGGGTTTATACATGAATTAGTTAGCGCCAGAGTCCTTGCCCAGTTATAAAGCATACCAAAGTTTTCTTCCGCAAACGCGGAGCGTAAATACAAAAGAGGAGACCAGCATATTGTAAAAATAACAACTACGATCGCTATAGTGACAGTCACACGACGTTCTACAAGGTATTTGGAAACTCCTCTCTTCCCAGTTTGACTAGGGAAACGTTTGAGCATCGCTGAGCCGTGTTCTGTGACTTTGAGTACGATTAGAAAGTAGCAAATGATTATCGCGATGTAGCAAAGACCAACGGCGGCAACCGTAAAATAAGACGTTGCTGTCTTGCTGACCGTCAAGCGTAACACGCTGTAGACGGCAGGTAGTGTCCATGAGATTGCCAGCGCTATCTTGAAGCGCTTTTTTGTTCGAATCTTTCTGAAATCGTAAGGCCGTAAGATAACCAAGCAGCGATCAATGCTGATGAAGCACAAATGAAGAATAGATGCGGAGCATGACAAGTTGGCGATTAAACGAAACGCTTGAGACACAGTTTCGTTGCAATCGCCTCTCAGTTGAAGACCTAAGAAGACTGATAAAAGAGGATGTCCAAGGGCGGTCACAAGTAAATCAGCTACAGCCATGCTCACCAACCAGAAATTTGAAATTGTTTGTAGACTGACATTCCTAGAAACTGTACTGATCACCAACACGTTACCAACAGTGCCAATAACCGTAGACAAAAAATTAACGGCTATCATGCTAAAGATGTGTATCATCGGCAATAAATGACACTGTTTGCTACTTGCCGACGTACTGGCTGAGTAGTTAACAGCAGCAATCGTCATCTCCGAGGAGATATAAATTCTTCTTTTTAGCTGGGCCTTTTAAACACCCGCCGCGACTCGACGGCTACACACTAAGCAAGTGGAGTGTCAATGTGTTCCCCGTAAACGTTTTAAGCAAGTGAGCCTGGCAAATTTCCATTGGCAAATTTGGCAAATTTCCATTGAAAATACTGGTGTAAATTACAAACTCAAAATTAGTAGCCTCCCAACAAAACCTCCTACGCACACGTCCTCCTCAGTTTTAAGTCGTCTTACGCAACTCCTCGGTCTTCCTACCTACTATAGTCTATTCATCCTAAATTAAAATATCTTCCACCAAGCTTGCGAGAACAGACGCCTTTTTCGGCTTTTGTTTCACGCGTTTGGAAAAGTAAACTCAAGACGACAATTTTTTTTGTTTTGTTAAAATTTGAGTTCTACGTGATGAATAGGCTGAAAGAAAATTAATGCTTCTTCTTATAAATTATGTAAGTGAGACACTTCAGTTGCACAAGTGTTGTAGGGGGCTAAACTATTTTCTATTTGCCATTTAATACATATCTTTCTTATTATGCTTCCTCTCCGTGCAGTAATATGACTGTGGAAGTATCCAACCTCCCCTAAAATAGTTGTATGAATAATAAATGATAACGCTCTTTATTCAATTTTTTCTTTTGCCCACTCCTTCTTATCATTTATTGCATTATAGAAAACCTACTTCCACGTGCACCTTAAGCTATTGGACAATTTATTTTTGGAAATACCGGTATATAAATAAGTTATTAAATAAATTTTTCCATTTTATTGCGAAAGAATATCTGCTAAATTAGAGTTTTTGTGCAATTAATAGCTTTTAAGGCGTTGAAATGCAATGCTGTCCTTCGGTTTTTACGTATTCTCAGCACGCGCAATTGCATTGAAGAGATCCAGCACTGGTAAAAATACTGCTTTTACCGGACCTGAACACTATTTTGATATAAGTGAGGCCAAAAGGTGCAATATTAGCATTCCTAAACTCGTTTCTTAAGTAATATTAATAGGGCTTTCCTGACTTAAGAGTCATACCCATTTGGCAAACAATTATGACATTTCTTTACTGGCTTTTAAAGCCCTGAATTTTTGTTTTTCGTAAAACTTACATTTTCCGTAGGTATTAATTCGATCGCGCCATCAAAATATGGCAAGTTTTTCTAGTTACCAATGAGCTATGGTGACTATCAAGATTCTCTCAGACGTCAATTTAAAAATGTAGGAAAAAATCGATCACAGTGGAAAGATTAGAAAATATTTCCCAAACCAAATAGGAACTGAGTTAATAATAATAATGTAATTTAGCTGCCTGACTGATCAAAAAAGACTGAATTTTATTTTAGTGTGAGCCAGAAATTTGTTAACATACATAAATGAGATTATAATATAAAATATACAATATATATGTTTATGAATGCATATATGAAAATTGAGGTGTATGGTGGGCTTGGAATTTAATAAATTGTACACAAAAGTTGGTGAAAGCGCTCTGTCGAGCTAACGTAAAACAAGAAAGAAATTTTATTTACAAGATGCCGATGGTTTATGTCAAATAATTAAAATTTATAGAAATGTACATACATTAGTTCACCTATCAATCATCATATTCTGGTGCTTCATAAGACACAGTACGCTGCTCCCCAATTTCATGAAGAGGTTGTATTAAGAATGTGTGCAAAACAAACTCATCGAAAACAGCCAACATCAGTTGCAAAACTACTGAGTATATTATGGGTGATTTGAAAACTTGAAAATGTCAATTATGTCGTCATGGCATCCAAGACAATAATATTACAGTTCCCCTTGAGTATAACTCTTCATAAATTTTGTTTCACTAAGAAGTCAGTACCTGGAGTTATGAAAACCGGGTTAGCAAACATTTTGTAATTTTTCTCAACTTCCCCCGTCTAATAGCTTGACGTGTGTTTACTGTGTTGCTTGCTTATGTCGTTTTTTTTTGTGGTTAGGGATTTGTGTAGAAGTAAATGTAGACAGAATTACTATCTTACCCCCCCCCCCCCCCCCCCCCCGCCCCACCCGATTTTTTTCCCTACCCACAATTCTTTCTTTAACACAAATGACAGTTATTTGAAATCAGCGCGAACGTAAAGCTGGTTTCGGTGCAGTTTAGCAGTTTAGTTTTATATATTGGTCACCCTGAGAAAAGTTTCCCGGAGAGCATCATGTAAAGCTCTGAGATGGGACAAAGTTATTACGATTCGCAGAGTCTGCATCGTCCAATATCGTATTATATTCTCGTTTCATTTGGCTAAACGGATCAATCACCCTGATCCGGTCTGAGACAGAAAGGTACGACATTGTTCGCTTTTCTAAGGTGACCCTAAGTCTTTGGCCTCGGGAACAGGCTCTTAGTCATTCGTGTTTTTGCATGTTGCAGTTTTCATTTATTTGTAACATCTTGCGAAAATGAAATAACTAGCCTTTCCCTCGGAATAAGAATTTTATTCCCCATCGAATTAGTTCCCCTTTCGCCTCAAAAAAAATAAATAAATAAAAATCGACGACGGGCGCTAAGTCATTGGGGATCATAGTCCGGCGTTTTTTAGCCTGCGAGCAAGCTCGCTCGCGAGTTCTTGCGAGACTCGTTTCACTCGCCCAAACAGGAGAGCTTGCTCTCAGGCTAGGCGTATTTGGGCATGCTCGCCTCATAAGTTAAATGAAGTGAAGGATGCCCCTAAAACATTAAGCTGCCATGGATTGCAAACATTAAATCAAAAATCTTCTCGAGTTCAAAAATTACCTCTTTTACTTTAAGTTTCTCCCTACAAGATCGCACAATTTAATACAACCAAGCTAAACAAAGTTCTTCATGGTGAGAAAATAATAAACTCAAACCAGTCATCAAACGGCACTACCAACTTGACACGCCATTTCCAGTTCGCTTGATTGAACAGTGTTTACCTCGCGTTGGCGACGCTCACCCTCTCCACTGCAGACGGATTTTAACTGACACCTTAACAATTCTCTGTAGGCTTGACGGAACTCAGCTATTCTGAAACAATAAATCCACGGGTTTAGAGTTGAGTTAGTGAGCGCCAAAGTCCTTGCCCAGTTATAAGTAACACCGAAGTTTTCTTCAGCGAATGCGGAGCGCAGGTACAATAAAGGAAACCAGCAAATCGTGAAAATAACAACAACGATCGCTATAGTGACTGTCACACGACGCTCAACCATGTACTCCGAGGCTCCTCTCTTCCGAAAACGTTTTAACGTCGCTGAGCCGTGTTTTGTGATTTTGATGACAATTAGAGTGTAGCATACGATGATCGCTATGTAACAAAGTCCGACGGCAACAACCGTGAAATAAGACGTTGCTGCTTTGCTGACCGTCAAGCGTAACACGCCGTAAACGGCGGGTAGCGCCCACGCGATCGCCATCGCTATCTTGAAGCGCTGTTTTGTTCGAATCACTCTGAAATTGTAAGGCCTTAATATAACCAAGCAGCGATCGATGCTTATAAAGCACAAATGAAGAACGGAAGCCGAGCATGAGATGTTTGCGATCAGACGGAACGCTTGAGACACAGCCTCATTGCAATCGCCTCTGATTTGAAGACCCAGGAAAACTGACAAGAGAGGATGTCCAAGGGCGGTGACAAGTAAATCAGCTACGGCCATGCTCACCAACCAGAAATTCGAAATCGTTTGTAGGCTGCCATTCCAATAAACTGTACTAATCACCAATACGTTGCCAACAGTGCCAATGAAGGTCGACAAAACATTCACAGCTATTAAACCATAAACGTGTTTTTCAGGCAGCAAATGGCAATGCATCGTGCTAGCTAATTTAAAGGCTGAATATTGCATGGTAGAATTCATTTTTCACTCAAGGAAGATTTCTGAAAGAATTAAGAACTGAGCCGTGGATTAAACACCAGCCATCATGTGATAGCAAGAGTCTAAGTCGGTTACAAGTTGCTCGCAACGTTAAATGTTTAGCATTTTTCTTCTTTCTTGCATGCTTTTCTAATTTTTTTTTATGCTTTTTCAATTTGTTTAAGTAGTTAATCCAACTCATAAAAAAATAATTTTCAGTTTACGCTTAATGGATCATCCCTTGAGATAAAATCAATGAATAATAAAAAATGAAGTTTTTTTCAACGCGTTCTTTCTCTTCAATCTTTTCTACTTGCTTAAACAGATAATTCAGCTAATTAAAAAAATAATTTTCAGTTTGCCAGACGCTAAATGGATTATCTCCCAAGACGAAGCTAATGAATAATAAAAAAAGGAGGGTTTTTTTGTCTCTTTTTTTTAAGCAAAAGCCTTAATGGTTTCGCATTCCATTAGATTCACAAATATTTTATTATCAGTGGTAACTAGAGAGTTTGACTTTACTTTTACCAAGGGGTATAGATGTTAGCTCAAGAATTTGTGTGCCCAGAAAGTTTTCAACTTTAAAGTACAAAAAATAATAATAAATTTTGTTGTCGCCATTCATTCAGCGCTGTCGGCGCTAATCGCCATATAAAGACATGTGGTACACACACGATATAAGAGCAATAATTCGTGTGTCAAAATAGATTCGAGAAAAATCAAATCCTTTCAACTAGTCAAAACATAAAACCATGAAATATTATGCAATCAGAGAATCGTGACCGATAACAAACCCTCGCAATCTCTTCATGTACAATTCTTTAATGAAAACTGATAAAAAGTGAATTTTTGCTGAAAGGAATTCAAATTATGCTGGCTACGCGCATCTTTTAATTTTAATCGTTTGGCTTGTGGTTGTGGGCTTATTGAAAGAAGGGAACCGTATATTTCTGATCCTGGTGGTATTCACGATTGTTATTAATAAAAAAAAGGGTAAAAAGTTGAGTATCTATTTTATCGTTCTCTATACAAGGAAAAGTGTGTCAAGGAAAGTATCGATAACCTGATTGTGAATTTCAGTCTTGTTTGGCGACGATTGCATGACAGAGGACCAAAAGCCGGTCACCTCGGCTACGTAGACAATAAGGAAATGATTTCGAAGGATGCATTGTTCTTTTTGTTGTTATTTTGGTTGTTTCGATGAACTTAAATGTAAGCGGGGCCCCATAGCTTAGAAAATTTCGTTGTGTATACATTCGAGAAATTTTGGTTGTCACGTGCTCGTATGTTCGCCCGTCCGCACAACAGGAAGACCAAGGTCAAAAGGAATGTCACACTTTCTATAGCTAGTGTAGGAGCCCTGCCAGCAACATGATATTGTACATCCCTGTTGTGGTCAATTGACAGCCATTAAATCAGGGTATCCGCTGGTCAGTAGCTCGTGACCATATCGCGGGCTCAGGTGTCGACCTATCGAGCTAACGTGTTTTTTAAAAGTTATCCACGTACAATCGCAGGTTCAACTCTGGCCTGCGTAGCTGGCGGTATTGTGTAGTAGTCGAGTAAGATTTGGCGGCGAAGCCACCACGAGCGGCGTAAGCCGCGAGCAATAGAAATAGTATTTTAAACGCCTCGTCCCCACTCCCTTTTTTGGATCACGGCTCCGCCGCCAAAGTTTTAATCACGCACCGAGACAATACCGCCAGCTATAAGCCAGCTAGTTCAACTCCAATTGGACTAATTTCTTCGTTGTGGTTACAAGCCTATTGTTTAAAGTAAACTGCAAGTTTATTAACGTGAGCTTTGCCTTTACCCTTGGCTAAACCTATATATTGTGATTTGTGTAGCCTATCTAAAGCTAGAAGTGGGACTGAAGAAAATCCCCTCCTGAAGTAAGTGCACAACCTGATGCAGTATTTTATGGTGTTTTGCAATCTCTTCGAAATTTGAAGCCAATTCAGTTTAGAGATTTTAAAAGCTCTAGTACATTTATCCTGTTCAGATCGTTTTTGGACGAAGACTTTTTACCCCAAGCTAAATGCTCTTATACCGGAAAGTAATCATGCCATAAGCAAGAGTGATTCCAGTCAAATTTGTTGTGAGAAAATTACACAAGTTGCCGTCTTGCGCGAAGGGAACATGATTATTTGTAGCCGGAAAATTATTGCCACGTAGGTAAGGAGAAATTGAAAGATGAGACGACAACTACAAAAATCAAAAACTTCGTAAGAAGAGGTCCTTTAGGTGTATAATATGTATCGGCTTAGCAAATGCTATTTTTGCGATAAAAATATTGCAAATTCTTCAATGGAGTTTAAGTCAGTTTGCCTGGTTATCGACGTTAAAACTAGTTTTTGTTTACCAGAAGCTTTAGCCTACTGACTCTATCACTGGTAAAACCGTAGAAATCTTAAAATAATCCCCTGAGGCTCATATTCAGAGGAGCCTTGTTGCAAATAGGTTCCCAGGAAGACGTTCTTAGGGGTTCGTCACGCGTTCCTACCCCACTCACGCGTGGCGAACCCCTAAGAACGTCTGCGTGGGAGGCTACTTTGCAAAGCAACTCAGCATCATGATCTACTAGGCTTAAATTATTGGAGAGGGAAACTTGTGACAAAAAAATTCATTCCGCCTTAGTGAAAATGGACCACCGTAGTCACTACCTACTATAAAAGGCAACACGATAAATAATCAGTTAAGATTCATCCCAGCATTTCTTAGTATACGTGGTTTATAGCTTATAAAATGGACGACTGACAACGTTTTTTAAAACAGTTTCTGTTAGCATAACTGACTACCTTCCACATACATGTATCATTGGCTATTTTGAGGAGTGTTGCCAATTCTGGACTTTGTGTTGGCAGTTAATTTTGTATGAATTTGCTATTTTAATCGAAAAAGCTTACTTCACGGGGGAGATTTTAATTTGATAGCAGCAAATTGGGCTGTTCGGCTTCACAGCACCAGTCCCTTGGCAACGAGAAGAGCGGCCCACGAGTTCGTCTCTTACCGGAATATGTACGTTAGTTTTCGCAGTTGAAGACAGGCTGACTCCGGCAGGTAACAGCTGAAAATATGAGTCTCCTCTAACAAGTAATGCTTCTACTGCCACAGTACTACTCAATACAAGCTAACTCACAATCATGCATTAATTCAAGTAGTAGATTGAGATGTTTAAATCGCAAACTGTGGGAACAAGAACATCCAAGACAAACAAAACCTGATTATATAAACCAACAGGAAATGTTCGATGAGAATAGAATGGTTAATGACAGCTTAAATAGACTGTCTAAAACGGGTAAGCGGAAACTCAATTTATGCTTTCAAAGGTTCCTGAGCAATCCATGGTCAGAAAGCACACTCAAGCGTGTAAGACCCCACCTACCACTAACGAGTGGCTCAACAAGAGAGTTCATCGAATCGTAAACCAAACTGACCCGATAACAAGCTATCTAAATCAAGGTTAAACAGGAGGGATATTGCAAAAGAAAAAGAAAAATAAGATAAACAGCTTACAACTGTATGTCAGTGGAGACTTATTCTCCACTCTAATTAAACCAAATTCAAAGTTTCACAAGAACACTGTCTATCAGTATGAAGGACAGTCAGATTGAATATAAATGAGATTCAATTTTAGATAGGCTGTCCCTAGCGATCAGATATGATAGTGGGGACAACGCAGAGAGATGTGAGGAGGTGGTCACTTCCCGCCGTACTCCACTATGAGAAAGCCACGAAAAGGCTAGCATTTTAGGTTACTGAGCACTTTGTGTGTGGGTGTTTTTTTTTTTTTTGGCAAGCGCTGCAAGCCTAGCGGTGGATTGGACTAGAGTGGGGGAAAGGGCGGCGTCCCTATTCCCTTCCCCAGACCCCCACCCGGTTCACTTCACTTGCCGATTTTTTTTTTTTTTTCGCCTTTTTCTTCCACTGCAACGCCTGGTCCCAGGCTAATTATGAAATCTGCACATAGCCCCTTTAAGCGAATGTTTTTTAAAATAAAAATGGAGGCGACATTTACAAACTTTTGTTCCATGAAGTGAACGTCAAAATTAGCGCGAAAATTCGAAAACAATTGCTGGTTTTCAGTGTCACGCCATCCAAAATAGATCAAAATAAAATTCAAAACCATTCGACAGATTAAGTCCAGAATCTGGGAAATGAAAGGAGGTAAATATTCAAAGACCCTCGCCAAGATTTGGGTCGAAGGAATTATTCGTATCCTAGATAGCCGAGACGCCATTCGTATACGAGATATTGAAGACGCCATGCTGGAGCTCATCCGGATGAGCCCCAACATGGCGGACGGAAACCAACAGAAACATCTGTTAGCGAGTTTTGCTACAAAAGCGTGAATTTACTCCTAGACGAACTCATAAACATTAAAGTAATACTTTTTAATTTTCTGACACTTGAACTGATTAGATAGCAAAATTCTTCGAAAAAGTTACTTTTCTAACCTAAATGACAGCTCTCTCGGCCGTCACGAAAATGCTACTTTATTACAAAATCAAGAACCCTTTTGAAGCGAAGATTTGTTTGAAAATTAGTTTTCAGCTACTCTAACACACCAAAATCTCAGTAGGATGGATAGATTTGTAGTTTGAATTTTAGTGACGTCATGTGAAAACCACCAATATTAGAATCATACTATAATAATAAATCGATTAGTAGAAAAAGCTGAAAGCAGGTTTTATTGAAATTATTCTTTTAGACCAAGGATAAATCAGAGAATGCTTGTTTCCTTTTTAATGAAATGAAATAACAGTAACAAAATATCAGTTTAAATTTTAGGCCACGTCTTTGAAATTGATAGTTAACATGGCCCCTTACACTTCGGACTGAAACAGCGAAATGATATTTTTCTAATTGCCGCTTGTTAAATAAGGAAAATATAAAAAGTGAAAGGTATTCAGACACGTGCCAGCTTTGGGCAAGAAAAATTCTGCTGTGGACTTCCTCTGATGCTATTTTTATGAGGTTAATTTTAGTCGTTGATAAATGATTGCAGAATGCAACCGCTTTTTTTCTGTTTAAACTGTTCACAGTGATATACTTAGGAAAGCTGACAATAAAATGATGACATGTTTTCAGTTTAGTTCATAAAGTTGTTGTAAGCTCTGAAGTCCAATCAACATCTGACACCGTGAGCATTGCTTCTGGTTCCCGGTTCTTTTTTCTCACCGGTCTTTCTAGGTCGAGTAGTTCCTTTTTTCTTTTTCTTCTTGATTCCTGCATTATTTTAGGCTTCTAGAAAAGCATAAAGTGTTAGATAGTACAATGGTAAGCGCTACTTCCGGTCTAGCCAGAATGAGACGACTCTTTTTGCGCTGTAGATATAGTTGAAACTTGATGTTTTGCTTCCAAGTCACTAGAAAGTGTGTTCATTTCTCTTTGTTCACCTGTTTCACCAGGTCTAAAGGCAAGCTTCCATTGACACCTCAATAATCTTTTGTATGCTTGACGGAACTCAGCTATCCTAAAACAATAAATCCACGGGTTCATAGATGAATTGGTCAACGCAAGTGTTCTTGCCCAATTGTAAGGAGCGCCAAAGTTTTCTTCAGCGAACGCGGAACGCAGGTACAATATAGGAAACCAGCAAATCGTGAAAATAACAACAATGATTGCTATAGTGATTGTCACACGACGCTCAGCTTCTGCTGCTGCGCCTCTTCCAGTTTGATTGCGAAAAAGTCGAGTCGTGTAGCCGTGGTTTCTGATTTTGAGAATGATCAGAGTGTAGCATATGATGATTGCGATGTAGCAAAGTCCGACGGCAAAGACCGTGAAATAAGACGTTGCTGTTTTGCTGACCGTCAAGCGTAGCACGCCGTAGACGACGGGTAGCGCCCACGCGACTATTAGCGCTATCATGAAGCGCTGTTTTGTTCTAATAGCCCTGGAATCGTGAGGCCGTAAGATGACAATGCAGCGATCGATGCTTATGAAGCACAAATGAAGAACGGACGCCGAGCATGACATGTTGGCGATCAAACGGAACGCTTGAGACACGGTTTGGTTGCAAACACCTCTGATTTGAAGACCCAGGAAAACTGACAAGAGAGGTTGTCCAAGGGCAGTGACAAATAAATCAGCTACGGCCATGCTAACCAACCAAAAATTCGAAATCGTTTGTAGACTTAAACTCGAAAGAACTGTTCTGATCACCAGGGCATTACCAACAGTGCCAATAACGGTCGACAAGATATTCACGGCCATCATGCCATAGATGTGCTGCGGTTGCAGTAAAAAACACTGCACCGAACCCGCCGATATAGATGTGCCCCGCGCGGAATAGTTGGCGGTAAGATTCATGTCTCTAATGACTGTCGTTCTTTACTGCGAGTGGGCGAGTTAAAATACAACAAAGCTATTTGCATATTTTTTTTCGTTACGTCAAACTGAGACAAGAGAAATGTTTCCGCATGTCATAACGACGAATAAGCCATGTTTCACTTTGGACTACTCGACTTAAATGACATGTGAGTTTATTTAGAGACTAGTAGGACCACTTGGACGCTATTTATGTCAGTGCAATATGTACAAATATTTATGTCAAATATTACATAATGACAATTTGCTAAAAAAAAAAAAAAAACTTTTTTTCACCGTCAGCAAAGTTAAAGTTATTTTTACCAGGTTTGTTTTAGTATTTTGATAAACTGTAGCCAAACCACGTGAGGGCATGGCGAACTGACGCGTACCTTCAAGCTCCATCATCCGTAATTCGTATTTTTTTCCTCGTTGTATTTGTTTTTCTAGTTATAAGCATTTGCACGGGAATAATCTTTCAGTATGGAGAACCCAAAGGAACAGATCCTAAATAAGTCTAGAAGGCGTGCTTCCGATCAATCTGCTGATGCTGCAGCTGACGACATGAATTTGGAAACTCTTAAAGATGATGGAGGCTTTGACTTCAATTAATTCATGAGGCCGGAGCCTGTTCCTTATAAGCCCAGTGGCTTCCCTTGAGCTTCCTCGCCATTAGTTTTTCAAATATTTAAGAACTTCTTTCTTTTTAAATATACGGCAAACAATAAGAATTAAAGGCAAGCAAGAACTTTTACAACTAATGTTCCGAGAATTCTAGATCTCAAATCGTCTTCCGAACAAGTATTTTCCGAAAATTGACGTTGTGTACCCCTAAAGAAATCCAAGACAACCAAAACCCGATTATATAAACAACAGGAAATGTTCGATGAAAATAGAATGGTTAATGACAGATTAAATAGACTATCTAAAACGGGTAAGCGGAAACTCAATTTATGCTTTCAAAGGTTCCTGAGGCAATCCATGGTCAGAAAGCACGCTCAAGCGTGTAGGACCCCACCTACCACTAACGAGTGGCTCAACTAGAGAGTTCATCGAATCGTAAACCAAACTGACCCGATAACAAGCTATCTAAATCAAGGTCAAACATAAGGGATCCTGACCAAGAAAAAGAAAAATAAGATAAACAGCTTACAACTGTATGTCAGTGGAGATTTATTCTCGATTCTAATTAAACCAAATTCAAAGTCTCACAAGAACACTGTCTTATAACTATAATAACAAATCGATTAGTAGAAAAAGCTGAAAGTAGGTTTTATCGAAATTATTCTGTTAGACCAAGGAGAAATCAGAGAATGCTTGTTTCCTTTTTAAAATGAAATAACAGTAAAAAAAATATCAGTTTAAATTTTAGGCCACGTCTTTGAAATTGACAGTTAACATGACTCCCCTTCCACTTCGGACTGAAACAGCGAAATGATATTTTTCTCATTGCCGCTTGTTAAATAAGGAAAATATAAAATAAACTGTGATGCCGAAAGTGAAAGGTATTCAGATACGTGCCAGCTTTGGGCAAGAAAAATGCTGCTGTGGACTTCCTCTTTTGCTATTTTTGAGGTTAATTTTAGTCGTTGATAAATGATTACAGAATGCAACCGCTTTTTTCAGTTTAAACTGTTCACAGTGATATACTTAGGAAAGCTGACAATAAAATGATGACATGTTTTCAGTTTAGTTCATAAAGTTGTTGTAAGTTCTGAAGTCCAATCAACATCTGTCACCGTGAGCATTGCTTCTGGTTCCCATTTCTTTTTTCTCACCGGTCTTTCTAGGTCGAGTAGTTTTTTTTTTCTTTTTCTTCTTGATTCCTGCATTATTTTAGGCTTCTAGAAAAGCATGAAGTGTTAGATAGTACAATGGTAAGCGCTACTTCCGGTCTAGCCAGAATGAGACGAATCTTTTTGCGCTGTAGCTATAGTTGAAACTTGATGTTTTGCTTCCAAGTCACTAGAAAGTGTGTTCATTTCTCTTTGTTCACCTGTTTCACCAGGTCTAAAGGCAAGCTTCCATTGACACCTCAGTAATCTTCTGTATGCTTGACGGAACTCAGCTATCCTATAACAATAAATCCACGGGTTCATAGATGAATTGGTCAACGCAAGTGTTCTTGCCCAATTGTAAAGAGCGCCAAAGTTTTCTTTAGCGAATGCGGAGCGCAGGTACAATATAGGAAACCAGCAAATCGTGAAAATAACAGCAACGATTGCTATAGTGATTGTCACACGACGCTCAGCTTCTGCTGCTGCGCCTCTTCCAGTTTGATTGCGAAAAAGTCGAGTCGTGTAGCCGTGGTTTCTGATTTTGAGAATGATCAGAGTGTAGCATACGATTATGGCGATGTAGCAAAGTCCGACGGCAAAGACCGTGAAATAAGACGTTGCTGTTTTGCTGACCGTCATGCGTAGCACGCCGTAGACGCCGGGTAGTGCCCACGCGACTGTTAGCGCTATCATGAAGCGCTGTTTTGTTCTAATAGCCCTGGAATCGTGAGGCCGTAAGATGACAATGCAGCGATCGATGCTTATGAAGCACAAATGAAGAACGGACGCCGAGCATGACATGTTGGCGATCAAACGGAACGCTTGAGACACGGTTTGGTTGCAAACACCTCTGATTTGAAGACCCAGGAAAACTGACAAGAGAGGTTGTCCAAGGGCGGTGACAAATAAATCAGCTACGGCCATGCTCATTAACCAAAAATTCGAAGTCGTTCGCAGACTTAAGCTCGAAAGAACTGTTCTGATCACCAGCGCATTACCAACAGTGCCAATAACGGTCGACAAGATATTCACGGCCATCATGCCATAGATGTGCTGCGGTTGCAGTAAAAAACACTGCACCGAGCCCGCCGATATAACTGTGCCCCGCGCGGAATAGTTGGCGGTAAGATTCATGTCTTTATAATGACTGTCGTTCTTTACTGCGAGTGGGTAAGTTAAAAGACAACAAAGCTATTACCATATCTTTTTTCCCGTTACGTCAAACTGAGACAAGAGAAATGTTTGCGCATGTCATAACGACGAATAAGCCATGTTCGCTTTGGACTACTCGACTTAAATGACATGTCAGTTTATTTAGAGAGTCGTAAGACCACTTGGATGCTATTTATGCACTGTCCAAAATATTTACAAAATGACAATGTGCTAAAAAAAAAAAACGTTTTTTCACCATCAGCAAAGTTAAAATTATTCTTACAAGGTTTATTTTTGCATTTTTACAAACTTTAGCCAAACCACGTGAGGTCAGTCAGGGCGAGCTGACGCGTACCTTTAAGCTCCATCATCCGTAATTCGTATTTTTTCCTCGTTGTATTTGTTTTTCTAGTAATAAGCGTTTGCAAGGGAATAATATCTTTCAGTTTGGAGAACCCAAAGGAACAGAGCCCAAATAAGTCAAGTAGGCCAGTGGCTTCCCTTAGGCTTCCTCGCTTGGCTTTTTCAAATATTTAAGAACTTCTTTCTTTGTAAATATATGGCAAACAATAAAAATTAAAATAAACAGTTTACTTACACCGCATTGGCTTTAACTCGTTTAAGTTTGTCGACTGAGTAGCTTTATACATAATGGCACAAAACTTTTGTCACGGCATACAGCTCTATTTTCTTCACACTTTTAATAGCTTTCATTCAATTTTTTTTCTTGTTTCGTTGGGGTTCTCAGCTCAGTTTTGAACTCCGCAACTTTTCTTCTCTTCCCTCTCCAAATCCCAAGAATGGATCAATCACAAAAAATGACGAACAGGAGGGAGGGGGCGTCTCCAAGGAAATCGGTGGTTCAGTCCTCATGCCAGTATAAAGATAGGCACTGTTCCAAGTGTGGTGAAAAAAGAAAACAAAACAAAACTTGGATTCAAAAGCCAAATTAGAATCCCTGACGACTGAAGGCTCAGTACTGATGCGATGCAGTAGAAGCACGTCAAAGCACTTAATGGCCAAAAAACCTCGAATATTTAGGTGATGAGTTCTTTGACTTGAATCATCGCCGTTTGTGCCTGAAGCTCGGTTCTTTGAGCAACGAGCGCCCATTTAAGCCTTCCCGAACTTAATGATGTCCCAGGTCCTTTGCAAACCGTGGAAATATAATTTCTTGCCATGGTCTATCGGGTTTTATAATAGTTCCAGTTTCGTGCGAGCTCAGATCAAAACCTCTCCACTCACGTGGAGAGCCATTGAAATGAGAAAGTAAAACTAGAACCGGTTTCCCGCGGACAAAAAAAACCAGAAGTTGTTTGGCGCGAGTGGAAATAAATTTAACAAAACAATAAATGAATAAATAAAGATATAAACTAATGTTTTGACATCCACGCTGCTCCCTTCGGAGGTTTCCTTTAATTTGAAGACCTAAGAATAAAATGGCTGATTTCTTGACACACTCGGCCAGTACATTAGAAAGATCAGGAGCCCCAACCTCGTTCCCAGGGTTCTCTCCTACCCGTCCCTAAGAAAAGAGAGAGAATCTCTCTGGGAAAGAGAGTTAACTTTGTCATGGAAATCTTGGGGTGCTTACCATTTGACAGAAAATTTCGGAAATTCCGGATGGAAGGTAAATGGTAAGGTCACTTCTCGGAAATTTCAACCGAAAATTGCGGAGTGCGTTTTGAGGTAGTCCATTCATTCCGGTTGGTACGAACCAAAGGGAATGTTGCTTACCGTTAACCAATTTCTCGGTTCCTTCTCGGTTCCAGACTCACGCTACAAAATTTGCCCTTTTTTTTGGATTCAAACCGTAACGGATGTGGCATTTCTACGGTAAACTGGTAAATCGCTTACCATTTTGCTTTCGACACCCCAACCGGATTTTTCTGTCAAATGGTAAGCACCCCTGTTTTGATCTGCACGGTCAAGAGCATCTGTTTTTTTTTTTATCCCTAAACATGCATGGGCCGTTTCGGTGAGTAAAATATCGCAGTGCTATTTATAATAATAATAATAATAATAATAATAATGATAATAATAATAATAAAATGTGTTCGCAACATGAAGAGACAGTGGACCATATTGTATCTGGATGTGCATGAGGTATTAGCCAGAACAGAGTACATCTCCAGGCACAATAATGCTGCAGCATATCTCCGTTGGAGCATATGTAAAGATCATGATATAGAGATTACAGACAAATGGTACGAACACGAACCAGAGACCGTGATACACAATAAAGATAACAATATCACCATCATGTTGGACATGCCAGTCAATACTGATAGAACTATAACAGCCAATTCAACAGACCAGATATCATCGTTAAAGATTCAGTGAATTCCATCTGCAAACTGATTGATATGACTGTTCCATCAGATAGAAACATCGCACTGAAGGAAACTGAAAAAAAAAATGCAAGTACAAAGACCTAAAACTAGAAATACAGAGAATGTGGCATATGAAAACCGTAGTGATCACTTTGGTTGTTTGTGCGCTTGGTACAGTGAAGAAGGGTATGGTAGAAAACATCAAGAAAGTATCAGAGGGAGCTACTATGACAGAGATTCAAAAGATCTGCATGCCTGGGATCTGCACGAATCCTCAGAAAGGTGTTCAGTGTATGAACAGAATGATTGACTTGAGTGACTGACGCTCTAAGTGCATGGTTTGCGCCCGGCTGATGCACAAAAAGAACACCAGCAAAGACTGTGATAATAGGGACAATAATAATAATAATAATAATAAAAACTTATATAGCGCCGATATCAATATTGCTATTTTCATCAGCGCTTATAGGAATAAAAATATTTCCAAGAAAATTACTAAAAGACTACATAAACATGCATGAACCTACTACCTGACTGCCGCGCTCTACTATCTGAACGCCTGGAGCAGACTAACTGCTATTCGATGTAAGATTACCTGAATGGCGGAACAACAGATTAGGCGCATGAAAATGAATATCCGGGTTTCATTCAACTCGGACTGAAGGTCACACATCTCCCAAGTCAGACGTACCTTAAGGACCTTAAGGGTGACACTTTCTAAGAATGGAGACTAATGCTGGTTAGATGATTTCGAAGCCTCTGGAAAAATAGGACGATTGATCTTTTATTCGTCGCTACTGGATAGGTTCGGTTTTAACATATACAGGAGCTGATGGCTCCTGGTCACATATACCATTGACGGAAGTTAAGGTTCTATTTATAGTTGGTACTGAGATCAGTAGTTCGAAATTTAGATACAATCTATTTGACGAGCTTTTATACGCATACAATTAAAGATATTTTTGAAGATCGGTCTTTGCAAAAGAAAAATTCTGGTGCAGTGTATTACCGGTCTCCTTAGACGCTACCTTTAGGGAACAGGCCTAGAACAAGTCAAAAAATTGGTTACGCCCATGGAAGGATCACAATTATTTAATTCTGAGAGGGGTGGAAAGGATGCAAGGAGCGGAATAATTATTCGTTTTGCTGGGTCAAGAATTCTGTCATATTTTTTAGAAACAATAAAAAGTCCAACCCAATTCAGAGTAAAGAGCGACACTTTGACCTGCTGCTTCTGTTATTAAATAATTAGTTAATAAATAAATAATAAATAACTGATTCTTTTAGAGGTAGCCTATCCGTAAAACAGGGTGTCGAATTGGAATTTATAAATGTTGGATTTGAGGAGACGGGAAGACTGGAGTACCCGGAGAAAACCTCTGTGCCCTCGACGCCGGGATTTGAATCCGGGTCACATTGCTGGGAGGAGAGTGCTCTCACTACTACGCATTCCATATTGTAGATCTATACACATAGTTAACCAGCGCGTGTACGGCGCCCCTGAAAATATGGATACAATGCTCAGTTCGGCGCCATTTGCACATTTAGATGACTTTGCGATTTCGACATTGTTTTGTAGGATTTATCTCTCGTCACATTTTAGTTCTGATGGCGAATAATCTCGTTATGTCCTACTATCTAATTGATCAGTCTTTCTAGGAATCCGGGGGGCTACATATATAAGTCATATAGGTATGTGCCGCCCCAAAGGGGTATGGTTTTGGGGCCTTTTTGGTCTGAAAAAGGCCTGGGGGGTACTTGGGTTAATGTTTGCCTGGTATGTGCCGCTGGCCTCTCAGAGCCCCTACCCCATTATAGTCTATTTTTTGGCCAATTATAATGACCCATCTTAGTCACTTTTTGGAAAATGTAATTTTCGCGATCCCAACTTAGTCACTTTCTATTTATGCATCTACCTTATCAATGTGGTTTCAAGGGGCGGAATGTAATGCGGTCAATGCGAGCTTACTGTAAAATTTAATAAACAACAACTTTCTGATTTTTTTAACCGAGAATCTTCCCTACTTGCCCCAAAAATCCGAAAATTTGCGACCCCATTCTAGTAAATCTATTGAAAATGCGACCCCATTAAAGTCACTTCAGTCGTGAAAATGCGACGCCATCGAGCGACACATCCCCATTAGCCTCTTATAAGGGAGTACCCCCCCCCCCCCCCCCCCCCTTCGCCGGGGAAAAGGTTATACACTTTACCCAGTTTGGTCTGGAATCAGGTATGGTTTTCGAGGGAGCTACGGGAGTGAATGGAATTATCTATCGTTTCAATTCCACTTGAGTAGGAATGAAAGAGAAATGTGCGAATTCGAAATGGATTGGAAGAGTTTTTGTTTGCGCTCTGAGGCATGAGGCTAAGTAATGATGACATAATTTCTGCCTAAAAACGGGCATAGATTTTAGAGGTCTGGTCTGAAAACAGGTGTGGAAAATGACATTTTTGGGTTTGAAATAGGGTCAGGATTTGGAGAAACGGGCGGCACATGGTACCCCCATCAAGAATTTCCTCCAGGAGTAACTTCCCCCCGTCGGGCTAGGAACCCTTAATCCTACTAGTGTTGATCTCGACTTGCTCCGTCGTTCCTTTCCGCTGGTTGATTACGAACTTAATTCCGTTGCACTCTATAAACTTTTCTCTGTCACACCTTATGAATTGCTGTAGTTTGCTTGGTAACTTCCGATTGGCACATTTAGTCCGGCAGTCCCGTATCTTAATTCGGTCTTCAGGGCATCTACAATGAGAAAGGGCCAGTAAGGCGTGTCGGTACTCGCCTTCGGGGTACAAAATGTGCCATGGAACGCTGCCACCGCTAAGTTGCCTTTCAAGTATTCTGAGAGAGTTTGTTACTCCACGCGCGCAGATTTATATACAAGTGCTGTGTACCACTGAGGCGCCACAGATCCTGGCAACCGCATCCCTCTACTCTAGCCTCTCTCTTTCCACTCCGATCTTAGCCTAGGGCTTCGCTGAGCTTGCAGCATGATTTTGGGGAGTTTTTCTCCCATCATCTTTTGAACGTTACCTTGAAGGATGGTTTGGCAAGCCCCGTTGATTTGATCGTTGCCCAGTCGCTTAAATTTGTGTGTATATATTCAGTTTTCCCTTGGTTGCCTTAACCTGTTTCTGAGCTAAGTTTGAAACTAGAGGGTGAGCGGCCTGATTTGTAGTTCTGAACCAAAACACCCAAAAACTGGAGTTCGAACAGGAGCCCACCAATATTGATGGCTTCTGTTCGAATTATTTTCTCGATACTATATATTCCCTTGTGGTCACGTGGTAGCCGATTCTTACCGAGAAGGAATCGTCATGTATTGAATTTTTTAAAGAACCAGGAATAGGCCACCGTTAAGCAAGGCAATGCTATTGTCTAAGCAGCCTTTTTTGTCTCGTTCCGTTAGAACACGCAACACAGCGGTTGCGTGACGAGACAGAAACTGATGCGAGGGAGACTAGGGAAAAAACCACGTGTTACGAAGCCTCTGGGGAAGGTGCAAGAAAAACTCCAGTCTTTGATTACCACGTGCCATAACTAACACGACATAGCAAACTAGAAGTGAAAGGTGGCAAATAATAAGCTAAGCCAAATGAACGCACGTCCAAAGTACAAGAGGGTAGGGATAGAGAGTGGGTGCCAGTGACTTTGTCGTCCAGGGCGGATTGGGCAGTGAAACCAGCGCTCCGCTCTTCATTTAATGTGTGATGCGGAGTAGGACTGGCACGAGAGCTCTTCCCGCGCTTCCGGTGCGCTTGAATGCCGGCGAAATTTTACTTTTTGCAAACCGGAAATCCTATTTTCTTTCTGTAATTTCAGGCTACAATGTTAACTAGATAAATTCGTTTCATAACAATATCAATAAGCAGTTTCACATGCTTGTGTCTGTATGCCTATAAGTCAAACTTGTTGGTCGTATAATGCCAAAATTTGAGTTTCATTTGAAAGAGTTAAATACCTCCTCCTTCCACTAAATATGACTCAATCGTCTTTCGCCGTTTCGTTTACAAAAGCTTAACATTTCTTAACCTCAATTTCTACATATGTTAAAGGGGGATAAATTTTATATAACATGACAAAAAATTAGATTGATATATTTTGATATAGTGTTGTTACATTGCTTCAAACTTTGCTTCTCGGGTGCAACGCGCCATGGCGAATTCGCGCAATGCGTTGCAAATCCAGCAACCGCATGTAAACAAAATTTATTGAGGTTAGTCTTAAGGTTTTTTCTCCGTTTTTCTCTCTAAAACAAAACAAGGTAAACAGTAAAACTGAGGGGAAACTAATTTTGAATTTTCGAAGAAACAGAAAGACGTAAAAGATGTTTTTTTTTTTCAAAATTAAAAAAAATGGATGATGGTGATTGAAATTAGCATAATTCCACCTTGCACGAGCTGCACGAATTTATAAAATACACTTCATCTTGTTATGAAACACGATCTGCTGTCCAGTTTTGTAATGGATGACATGGATGGGATTTTCCTTCCTGTTTTAGACAGTACTTAGTTGTTTTTGTTTTGGAATAACATCGACATTGGCGAGTACGTAGAACGAAAATATAATTCCCTGGTAGAGTCATGGAAGTAATAAGGGAAACCCTTTGAATGAGATGTTTGTCTACTCCAACTAGACCTCCCGCAAAAATAGCAACATCTGCCTCTCGGAAACAGCGTACCAGCACAAAGGAACGAGGAAGAAGTGCAAGAAAACAAATCAAGCCGCCATAATTCAGTGACAGCGGCAGTGTCTAATGGACAAAACCACATCGCAAGCCCTGACCGAAGTCGAAAATAAGCGAAATTTCTAAGCAGAGTCCCGTCCACTGCATCACGCCCGGACGCGCTTGTTTCACTCCCCAACCTTAATCCGCCCTGTTCTCGTCCTCTCGCGTTCCGTGCAGGCTGGTTCACCGAATTAACTCTCGAGCCAAACAAGCTGACTAGAAAATACTCGAGACCCGGGCCTTCGCATCCTACAAAGTCTTAAGTAGATCCAGTTACAGCTCATCTAAGGCAAGGGTCGTTTTGCCATTGTTCTTGAAAACGCAATCATGAAAAAATATGTCAGCAGTTAAGGCAAACGTGCCTTTACTGCCGGAACTGGAAGTTTCTTGTAATGTAATCTATGAAGGGTACGCGGGTTGATATTTTTGGACAAAATAAGATTGCCAATATGTTACTATTCAAGCGTCTAGTCGCTTAATTATATTGTTTTTTCTTGGGCTAAAGCTTATTTTGCGTAAAACATACATGCTTAACGATTCAACACGAAAAACTCCCGCTTTGATCGTTTTTATGACAGAAAATCTCCGAACCACCCAAAACTCTTTGAAAAGAATTTCCCGGAGACAAAACCAGCGGATAAGAATTTTATGTTTCACTGAGACAAAAACATGCATCAGGGCCGAGAATTTTTATTCTTCAATATTTGTTTGAATGCCGCTTCAAAACTGTCAAAGAAATTACACTGTTCAGGCTTTTATTTCAGCAATTTAAACACATTACAATCACAAACTAACAAAAAATATGCTCCAAACACTTCGACTGTTTAATGTTTATAGTTATATTGGCAGACCAGTTAATTTCAAAAAATGAAAAAAAATTGTTTTTGTAGACTTTTAGTTTCGTACCTCCCTGAAGCTAGATTATGCGATCAAGACAACAAAGCGCACAGAACAAAAACATTGGGTAATAATATACACTTGTCATTACGAAAACGCGACTGGAAAGTAAAGTTATACTCTTTACGTTATGTAAAGTAATTGATATTTGTGATTCCAATGGTCAAACGTCCTCTTAAGCGTTTTTGCAAGTTCCCATATCACGAGTATGTCTTTTCTCCATCAGTTGGTATCGACGAGCTATTTTAGTCTTTGCTAGCTTCCCAGGTTTTTGGCTCATTTTCCGGGGTAGAATGGTGTTAAAGGTGGAGAAAACTTCTAGCCCAGACGCAAAGGTCTTCTAATATTTCGCCAGCTAGTTCTCAGCCAGTCTGTCAGGCAGGAAAAACTATTTTTTCAGCTCACGCTGAGCATTAGTGTAATTTTACACTGCATTCGGTCCTTGATGGCTCGTCTCCAAATCGCTAGAATGCGTACCAGTGGTCATCTCGCGTTGTTCTCCTGTTCCTCCATTACACGTACAAACAGGCTTCCACTGACACCTAATAAGTCTTCTGTATGCTTGACGGAACTCAGCTATCCTGAAACAATAAATCCACGGGTTCATTGATGAGTTAGTTAGTGCCAATGTTCTTGCCCAGTTGTAAGCGACGCCAAAGTTTTCTTCAGCGAATGCGGAGCGCAGGTACAACAGAGGAAACCAGCAAATCGTGAAAATAACAACAACGATCGCTATAGTGACCGTTACACGGCGCTCTACAACGTGCTCCGAGGCAACACCTCTCCCGCTTTGACTGCGAAAGCGTTTTAGTGTCGCTGAGCCCTGTTTTCTGACTTTGAGAATAATCAGGGAGTAACATACGATGATAGCCACGTAGCAAAGGCCCACGGCTATAACTGTGAAATACGACGTTGCCGTTTTGCTGACGGTCAGGCGTAGGATACCGTAAACTATCGGCAATGTCCATGCGATCACTAGCGCTATTTTGAACCGGTTTTTGGTCCGAATCTCTCTGAAATCGTGAGGCCGGAGGATAACCAGGCAGCGGTCAATGCTGATTAGGCACAAATGAAGTACCGAAGCCGAACATGACATGTTGGCAATCAAGCGAAACGCTTGCGAAACGAAAATGTTGCATTCGCCGCCGATTTGTAGACCCAGGAAAACTGAAAACAAAGGCTGCCCCAGTGCTGTTACGAATAAATCAGCGACGGCCATGCTCACCAACCAAAAGTTGGAAATTATCTGCAGAGCGTAATTCGTGCGTACCGTTCCGATCACTAACACGTTGCCGATTGTGCCAATAACTGTTGACAAAATATTCACGGCCATCATTCCATAGACGTGTTTTAGAGGCAAGAAATGGCAATCTTCCTCTTCGGGTAATCCAACAGAGTAGTTACCCATTTTTATCAAGTTCTTGTCGGCGATGTAATAACGCAACACAAAAAATCCTCGTAGTCAGGTAGTAATCTCAGATGTCAAAGCTAACTGAACTTTACACCTCCAACGGCTAAACCAGACTAAAGCTATGCAGCTTGTATGCTTGATATTTAACTTGGGCTGTGTATTTCCCTTTCGTCACATGCGGTGACGATATCCGGCAGGGTGCGATCTTTGCAAGCGGAAGTAAAACTGGAAGTCGTGGTCGAGTACTCTCAAATCTCTGTGGGAACACATACAACATGGAGTGTCTTCAATGTAAAATCGCAACGCTCAAATGAAAATTCTCTCCTCCGCTTCGAAAAAAACGGCATTGCCACAGATGTCAATTAAAAATATGTTTACTTCATTTCGCAAGGTAAACAGAGGTTAGTATTTTGATTAGGTCACCTAATGAACAATTCAAAATATTGCCACTATGCCTCTTCATCGGTTAACCGTGCAGGAAATGGCAGATTATAAATTCTTCCCAAAGAAGAACTATTGTTATAAAGAAATTAGTAATAGTTTTGTTCAAAAACTGAATGGACCACCGCGCAAGCAAATTAGTAAACAACGTTTCGTGGATAAGATTAGCGACATGGCATTCAATATCGGTCTTTGTAATTCAAGTTTTAGCAACAATAACATTCTTAATTTTCGTTTATGTACTTTATAAATAAACATAATCTTCATAGCAGCGATAATGATAATTTTAACATATTTTTGTTCGTAGCTAAAAAATACTGACAACCACGATTCCGGATTGCTGTCAACAGTTAGTAGATAACTTGATATGACTTTTTGATTGTCAATTTGTTGGGAACGGTCTAATCCGCCCAATCGAGTCCTCCAGGCGCCGAAGATAGCTAGGACTCACTGCCCACCCATTATCTCTAGACCTTCAGACTCGCAATTTTCGACAGTCGTTGAAATTGGTTCGGAAAAGGGAAGATTCTTGAAACCACAGACTTGGTGCCACCTGAAAACAGAGAATCAATCAGGCACGCACGCTAGACACTTCATCGTTCTACAGGCAGAATATTCAACACAGAGCAGTTTCCACTCGCAGCTCCAGTTTCTGTTAACGTTGCATTGCCTTATGCCGTCAGAAGGAAAATTAAACTGAACAACAGGTGCATACAAAAGTTATTTATCACCCACAGTCGAAAGCGGTCTCAAAAGATTATAAACAAAACTTAACTACGACAGTGTCCACCGGTGTGAATGAAAATATTTTTAATTTCTATGTACTTCTTGCGGAAACAGTTTTCAAAAGGAGAACAACTACTGCATGGCTTGTAAATTATTCCAAGGTGGTGCAATAAGATGAATCATGCCCTGAAAGTCGATACAGGTGGGATGTTCTGTATAGCGGAATGTCACATCCGTGAAAGTGTTAACAAGGCATACATTGCTTGCCTTCTTCGTCAATTATTTCACGTTAATTTTCTATTCCTCAATCATTCTTTACGCCGTATGTTTTCATTACTTTTTAATTTCAATTTCGTGATATATATATTTTGAGAGATTTCTTTGGCACCTTATAACTATATTAATTAAAAAAGATTAGGCTCTATAATTAATGGTAAGCCCCTATCAAAATTTGTAATAAAATAGTCAGGCAATCTCTTATTGTGTAAATTCTCTGCCTCTATTTTCACCATACACCTATATTCAATTCGGCATCAAAAAGCTGAAATCTTTTAGTACTATTAAATTGCAATTGGCTATTTCCTTCGGCTAAACCCGTTATTTGTTTAGAAAGATCATGAATGAAAAAAAAAATACAGTTTTACCTATAGTATGCCATACGTTTTACAAGTTCACCCAAGCATATTAACATAGCATAACACGAATCGCACCCAAGAATAGATCAATAAAGTTATTGGGACGTTTGAGAGCGTGGCGCTTTGCTTTACCGGTTGGCGGCTATTTCAAGTTGTGGTTGCCAGATTTATCTTAACGGAGACACACTTGAACTGTTCAGTTTATCTGTCGTCATTTCGAAAGAAGCCTTTGAGGTTCTTTAAACCCGTGGTCTCTTATTAGAAAATACTTTTGTCATTAGTTGGCTTTTATCTAGTCGGATCTTGTTGACTAAACAACCACGCCGTTTACAACGCCCGGCTCCGAAGCGTTTCGATTTCCGCGCCCTAAAGGTAAAGACCCCCGTTTTTAATTAGTCCTACGGGAAAAATCATCAAGAACAACAACATCCACTGAAATGACTTGAAATAAACCACCCAAGATACCACCGTGAACTGATTGGTACGTGAAGGGGTTAAAAGCCGCCAAAACCTCTCACCGATTTTTTTATTATTATTATTATTATTATCAAACTGATAAGAATTGATATTAAAGTAAAATACTTCATCTCATTTCTTGTCACTCATAACACTGTATACGTGTTTTCTGCACCAGGGTACGAGGGTCTGATATCACTGACTGTCATATTAAATTTCCTTTGTTACAAGGAGTGATGCCCACAAGAGCAATATTTCATTAGTGACCCGAGATTGAATGCATGACTTTCCATCTTTTAAAGAAAAATTACGTGAACGGGTTGAATACTTGCACGATTGGGCCATTGAATTAGACTGAGTCACTGCAGGAATGCTTATATAAAGGGAAGATGTATTGCTATTTGATTTCACTTAAGATAAAGGTTCCTCTCTCAACTTAGTAGACAAGAGATTAACAGCCTTAATTTCCCAATAACGGACTTTGTCGATCGATTTTAAGATAAAATTTAAAAAGACACCGTAGGTCTCGGTTTGTACATCTTGAAAAGATTAACCTCCATTTTCAATGATTGCCCGTTTACTGACGAGCTTCATCAATTAAGATAAATACCTCGTTTCTACAGTTCGCTTTAACCCAAAACCTGCGTTGTTAGACATTTTTCATCGACTGGCAGTTTTGTAATTACCTTAGACATTTTTTTGGGGAATCTTTTGATTGACGCAAATCATAAACTAATGACAAAAGTGAAACCAATTACTCCAAAAATTAGGACTAGCCAGGTCAGTAATCAGTAGAAACATGGTAACCAGCAATCAGTGCCACTCCGACTGAAGCAATTATCTTTCTGGTTGTTCATGATTGCTAACAAATGTGTAACTTATTTTTACGGTTGTTGATCTCTCTTCGTGACAGTGATTATAAGTGACAGATATCAAATTCATTAAAATGCAGTGTATGTTGAAATATTGAGCATATATATTGTGTACAACGAAATAAAACAAGCTCTATTCCGAACGATACCGAATGTGCTTCTCAAGGGAAAATATGTTCACCAAACTTGGTGACGGGCAGACCGAACGAACGCTTGAGACTTCAGCTGAAAAAAAAAATATGGCCTGTGAGCAAAATAAAATTAAACGAACTAAAGTATTAAATGACAACAAGCACAAAGTCATCGAGAAAGCTCTCACAACTGTCATATAATCAAGCACTTTGAATTTGTGGTTGGAGCAGTATCATATAATAGAAAGATATTTCATGCTTGAAATGATATCATGTGCAAACCAGCACGATGTGCTTTCAGTGAAAACTCAACGTTGTAAGTAGTTTTAAGAAGATTAAAATAATCCTATGTACAAAAAGAATGACAAATAAAGATTTTGATACAGTTCAGTTTCATAAACGTTGTTTTTCTTCTTTCAAACATCGTCTTTTGTTAAGTTCAGGACATTCTCTCACGCCCATGATGTCGAATGAATTGTGGTAAGAAGAGCTGGGGCATCATTTTTCATAGCAAAACAGTGCGCAAGAGAGATAATGAGACGAATCTTCTTAAAACGTTAATCCCGAGTCTTAGTAGTCTGCTAGACTCCAGTGGTCATAATGCCTACCAAAAGGTCAACAAAATCACACGCTATTACTACTGTTACTATCGGCTCCTGACGCTATGAAGTGTATAGCGAACCCGGAGGGGATCCCCCATTTTTAGGTACGTGACACCGAAATGTAGCATGTTCTTCGACACACGTCCTTAAAGTTATTGCGCCCTTGATAGTGTACATTAATTCACAAGACCTAACTGAACACTGCTAAAAAAAAACTAACACACGCACCAAAACGATTGAACGATTGATGGACTATTCTACTGTCTACGCAGTTTATAATAAATGTGTCTCAAGAGAGAGCTCGAGAGAGAACTGAAATACTGAAAATCCTTTTCAAACAATTTCGCGCAATTGGTTTTCGCCTAGAGTGCCATTTATCCGTCGTTTCGAGACCTAATTTTAAATCCAGCTTCCCTTCAACTGAAATAAAAACTTCGGGAGACATACCACGTAAATCCTAAATTTACGTGCGGGAGTATACCCCCGCACGATAGCCAACAACCATTCAGAATGACCTTGAACAGGCTGGTTTTCTATAGAAGAGAATCTCATTCAGTAATACTGTATATGTAGCTCAAGTAGTATCCAATGGAAGTGGAGCTAAAGGTCAATGAACGCTTCCTAGTATGGCATCTGCAGTGCAAGGCATGGCATTTATATTCGTTCCAAGGTACTTGAGTTACCTATTATAGTGCGCAGTATATTGCTTGTAAGTAAGTGGGTCGCACGTTCTGCTCTTCCGGTGAGCTGCAAAGTGTTACTTCGGAGAGGATTAACACCTCCAGACAGAGAAAATGATCATTTCGCAACCGGTAACGCTTGCCCAAAAAAGTTTGCCGGAGAACAGCTTTGCCCACTCTTTTGACTTATGTAATACGTAAGTTTTAGGGGTACAAGCCCATGGACTCTTTCATTATTCCAACTAGCTATGCCTCATTTATCTATCAAACTGAAGTGATTCATATCTGTCATATCGGGACAGGCTTGGTCTTTTACTCTAGCCGACAGCGTGCTTAACGTATTTCAGGGTTTTCCATCTAAAATTTAATATAACTTGATTAGGGATTGTAAAACTATTAATTCTAAAACAAGATTAAGAAACTGTAACTTTTTAAACCAAAAATGCCGGTGTTTGCACGATTTTAATCTCCTCCCTCGTTATTAAAGTTAGGATTCCAAGATCGTACTCCAAGACTGGCAGTAACAAATATTAACGGGAACAGAGGGAAACATCTCATGTACTCGTAAGAACTGTGCCTCTTAGACGCATTGAAGTAAGAAATTTAGAGTTCTTTCTTTCAATTCAATTTAATGTGATTAGTGAAGTTAAAACCACTTAGCGGTACTTTTTAGTGTTTTGCAAGCAATGGTCCTTTTTTTAATAATTGAACATTGACAACCATTGAGCAGGACTTTTTGATATGCTACTCAGGGCAAGGAACTATATATTTTGTCTAATTATTATGTATTTATTTATTTGTATATTTTTAGCCGTGTAACTATTAGAATTTAATCTTTGAGAAGATCATCGGTTAAATTCTAATTTTTCAGTCTGGTCAGATTCAGATGAACGCGACTGAGAAGCACTTTCCAGCCTGAGCTTGCGCAGTACCAGCCTCCCTGAAAATGATAAGCAGGCATTTCAGTGATTCTGAGAAGAATTCGTAAGTGTATTCCCTGATTTAAACTAAACCAACTCACAAAACAGCTTCAAGGGGCTTAATGTCATGAAAAGTTCCACATTTTTTTGGTCAAAGTTTAGCTGAATTTCACCTCGCCAAGGTGAGTTTATCATTTTGTCGGAATTTGCAACGCTCGTAGCTCCCACGAGGGTCGCAAGCTAAGTGATCATTTCATTGCTATAAGTCTATCGAGTTTGGTTGGTGACGTCGAGGTGCATTGTCGGTTTCCAGGCAACCAATAGGATTGCTTTACGAAGAGTGTCTTGCTTTGGTCATTTTCTATTGTTTTTATTAGTGGCCATTTTAGGAGTGGATAGTGCTTTTTGCAGGCAAAAGTACTTTTAAGAGCAAATGGAAGCAATTTGGATCATTAGCCTTAAGATATGAGCGAAAGTCGAGGTAACAAAACACAAGGTTTGCTTACAGACGAGTTTATACCGTATCGGCCTGATGAAATACTTTTAAGTTGAGTTTTTTACCGTCAAAACACCAGTCATTCTCCTGAAAAATATCTTTGAATTCATATTTAACAGGGTTCGATCAGCTCTAAATAGGATGAGCTGGCGGAATTTCTGTTTCACAGTATGTTCCCACTTGGCGTAGTGGTAACGAAATGCCCTGTCGTGTAGGAGGTCCTGGGTTCGATTTTAGGTATATACAGAACTATTTTTTTTTCTCTTCTTTTCTTTCTTTTTTCCCCTTTTCGTTTAGTTTTTTCAGTTATTTTCCCTTTCATTGCGAGGGATGTCCCCTCCCCCTCCCCCTGGAAAGGGAGATATGGATTATCAGTAAAATAATCGCCAGGCTGTAATTTCTCCTCCTTGTGTTCTTTTTTGAAAGGGGAGAAGTGAGACAACTGAGTGACTAAAGTGAAAATCACAAAGATTCAAGCCCAGGTGTGCTTATGGTCATCTGAGATGTGAGCAGCCCCTAAGTTTATTTTTAATGAGGTAATATTTTAGCAAGGTGTTCAAAATTAGTTTCTATTTTTGACTATGTGTATTTATTATTAACACCAAATCATTTTTGGGTGGGTCAAACAATAAAACGATAGGAACTTTTCGCAGTCACGAAAACTCAAATTCTGGTACAGATAGTAAAACCACCAGCGACCCATGTATCCGATTAATTGTGATGTCAGCTTCTTATGCTAAACGTTATAGACAGAACATGCAAAGGCGACAACATTTCAAAGAAATCGTGACAAACAATGTTCTACTCCAAGAGAGAATGAGGTTATCCTATCTTGAATCGTAATGCGACAGTGTTAAAACGGAGAGGCGTCGATGAATCGTAAAAGCCTGTGAAATAATATCCTGCATGTCGCGGATGAAAAAACAAAGATGTTTCTCTCACGGTACAGATGCCGGTGTTTATTACTGTTCAAACATTCGATTAAATTATATCATTGAGCGTGAGTATATAAAATTTAAACTGAAAGTACTTAATCTAAAGTCATACTAGTATTCAGTTTTCTAAAAAAAAATAGCGTAATTTTCAATAAAAATGTTTATACGTAAAAATGTACATTGTTTCCCCACAAAACACCTGTTCTAGGGTGTAGCCAGCTTAACCTGCGTAGTGGGCGTTGCTACTGAGGATAATAGGCGCGCGAAATCAACGCCTGCCACCCTGTGGCATGGGAGCAAGCTCTAGGAGGCGGAATGTTGCTCGCAAACTAATTCAGGGTAGACGAGTTCTGTGATATATGGAGACCAACCAACGAGGGAAAGGACAAGATCATGATAACCAACGACAAACTCAACGGCTGCCATAGGAACCTGAACCCTAGCCATCATACAATCGAAAAAAGTGAGTGCTGTAAATATACTACTCCACCCTTCTTTCCATCATAAAAAAGAAAGGTCATTTATTCATAATAAGGAAATCTGCCAATAATCTAGATCAGCCTGTTTGTCATAAATAATCACGCATAGGCACTTTTAGATAATTTACACTTCCTTTTTATTGTATTGTCCGACCTCTCTTAGGAAATCCACAAAAATATCAATCACAGGAAAGGATTATAAAACCATCAAAGTGTCCTGTTGTAAGATGACACATTGTCAATTGTAGGCCTCTCCTTTTTCTGAGAGAGGTAAACCGCTGATTAAGACTTTAAATATGACGAGGCACGCAATCCAAGGTGAGCGTTTGCAGGTACTCTGGGGGAACTTCTGGAAAATTTAAGTCGGGGTGGGTGGCTTTTTCTTTATACTCAATTCAGGCCAACCGAAAGAGGTCAAAGACCATAGTCTTTACCGAACATATGTAAGGGAATGCCCCCCCGCAAGTCGTAAATCGCCGGTTTGCCTGTTGTGTGTTAGCGATATTAGGCAAGCAATTATGTTAGAACTAATGTAATAACTGACTCTAATGATGACATTAATTACTAAGTGAATCTTGGCGCATATAGTCTTGACTTTCACCTTAAAGAAATTATTAGTGTTGACGGAGCTGTCACTTTAAATATAGTCACTTCCTTGAAGGCGATCGAGTGTTCACGAATATGTTCAAAATAAAAGTCAATTAAGGGATGATAATAATTCTGTAACTAATGGGCGCAGTCTAAAACCCTGTATTTCTTCAACAACAAAAATAGCAACGACAAAAACTTATTTCTATTTAAATTTGACCACTAACCTTTAATATCAACTAAATACTTAGCTTTATGAAGTGTTGTAATTTGAGTGCTCGTTTATTGTTCTTGTTTGTCTCTTTATGCTCTTTAATACATATAAACACACTGTATCACATCATCATCATCATCATCACTTCATAAAACTAAACTTTAAAACATAAGGCTAAAAACGGTATTCTCAGGAGTTTTGGACAGCCACGTGACTACTACTTAAACTAAATGAATATTCCCTAAACGACTCAGCATCTTTTTCTTTGGTGAGCTATTTTTGACTGCAATATTAATAGATTAAAACCTCAGATCTATATGATGTTGTTTCAAGATGAATATTAGTCAAGCGTTTTATAGAGAACATAATTATGTTCTCTTGGCACCTAACAATATCATTGATTGCAGCCAGCTACCTCTCTGACTCGAGGCGCACGCGTTCGAATCCTGATTTTCTGCCGCAAGCACCTGATTGACGCCTAGATGTAATTATATTATAAGCGACAATCTTGGACAAAATCATCTCCCGAAGTCAAGGTTGAAGTAAAGGTGTACCAAGTCTTAAACGCGCTATTTTCCTATGCTTTTTTTCATTTTTTCTTTCGATTATTTTTTTTCTTTGGGGGCTAAGGGTGTCCGTAATTTTCCATCTATTTGTCTGGGACCGAAAAAATGAAAAAGTAATTTCCCCTTCTCCTCGAAATGAAACATTAATCGCACAAAGGCCAACACGCGCCAGTTTCCCATCCCTGAGTTTTTTAGGGTGTGGGGGTAGGGTGTGGGGTGGCAGAAGGTCTTAATTTTTCGTCCATTTTCTCTAAGATTGATGTAGCTTGCAATCACAGCTTTAAGGAAGGCGCATAGGTCCGCTAGAGTAGTGAGGATTTTCCCGACAAGAAAATACCTGGCAAAAAAGGCGGAAAGAGTGGATTTGGGCGGGAGTGGCGTTTCCCAACATTTAGCTCAATTTGAAAAAGCCATAGGAAGGCCGAGATAATATTGAGAACAGTGTACCACCCATACAGTCCGATACAAACTGAACTTCCAGCAACTGTGGGGTTGTTTGCATTTTTTATACCAAAACAAGCAACGCAATTTTAAGAAATAAAGAATTTTACCCTTGATTGTTGATTGTTGAGTATAGTTTCCTAACTAATAGAATGAGTCACAGTTCTGTGCATGTGGTGGAAATTGACCAGCACTTGAGTCTCGTATTTAAGTTCCGCATCCTTTCCCTTAAGCACTAGCTTTATTAGCTAAGGGTGGCAAGTCTAGCCTAAGGTGTTCTCTTTTTCCTCGTTGTCCGGACGAAGTCTAGAATAGGGTGGGAAAGGGTGGGCAAGTTCTTGGCCAAACTCGTTCCCAGGGTTCTCTCTCTTCCTCACGCGAGAACGAACCGTTCTCTCAGAGAGCTCTGGGAACGAGGCTGGTTCTCGACGAGTGTTTCTCGGTGACGTCACAGCTCACTGTAGCAGGATTGACCGAGCCGTGAACACCTAGGGACTAGGCTGGGGTTCCACAACTGAAGTGCAAGAAAATCTAAGAACATATTGTCTCATCTCTTTCTGCCTCCAACAGTAAATAAGTGGGTTGATAAATGAGTTGAACATTATAAAGGTATTAACCCATGGACAATAACCACATGATCCATTGTCAAGTCCAAACAAATAAAATACCAAGACTGTCAAGATAACAGGTACATAACATACAAGAACAGCACCCACTACTAACACAGTTGTCTTAAGCGCTTTGTTTTCTTTAGCAATTCTTTGTTGCTCTTCCTGTGGTAGCTGTTGATTTTTTATATTTTTTCGCTGCCGATGAACTTCACGGTACAAAATAACGTATGCAAACACAACGAAAAAAACGCACGAAACGACAATAAGAACTGCTAAAAAGTTCAAAACCGATCGAAGTGTCGCAAAGATGTTAAAATCTTTGTGTCGGACTACCATATTAGGAATAGAAATGAGCCAAAATACGATGACTGTCACCTTAATATTTCGCCCTGTGACAAGATGAGGGTGATGATAAGTGAATCGGATGGCTATCAGTCTCTCGCAAGTCACCAACATCAGATGAAGCGCTGAACAAATAGTCAAACCACGTAAAACACAGAGATGAGCAATTCCAACAGCGTCTTCGTCTGGTACCTCGAGTAAATAAAACGCTTTCCACACAATGAACAAAGGTTGTGTCAACAGACCAGTACATGCGTCAGTGACTGCTAAACAGGCCAGCAGCGTGTTGGCTTTCGTCTGAAGTCTTGATGTTCGCTTTACAGCCATAATCACAAGCACGTTAAGCAGAAATGTTAACGGGCAGGTTATGCTGTTAAAAACAACAGTTATGACAGAACTTACATAGAGAGAAACAGAGTCATGGTTTTCCATTTTTTCTGTCTCTTTCTTTTCCTTTTTTTGTTGCCGTTTACCGTCAACTTAGAACTTGGAAGTCGAAAACCTTATGATGCAACAAGCACCTGTTTTTTAAAGTAATTCCTGACAGTTTCTCGGTTATAATAAGTTCCTTCCTGATCCTTCAATTAAACTATTTTTTCTATTGGCTGTGTTATTATGCTCGGACGATGTATCACTTTATGCTTTTTAAAACTGAGTTTAGGTGATTGCGGCTCCGTAAAGAAACAATGGCATTAAGGAAGTGAGTTTCTGAAGCCACTTATATAAATGCATTAGTGAAGGAGCGAGACAGTTTTTCTTCCGCATGAGTTGACGTCTTCGTACGTAATTGAGTCTTTTTTCACTCTCTTGGCCTTGTAAACGCGTTGTTGAAAGAACTTTAAATTTCCACCATGAAAATCAGTAGCAGGTGACGTTGCCAATGTTGAAGATGAAGGAAATGTATCAAATCAGTGCTTTAATATACAGAAAGAAAGGCAGAATTATTTTTTAACTTATTGTGAAAAGATTTTCTGATTTATTTCCTTATGAATTAAAGTGATTTCCTGGCTGATCCTTTGCTCAACTAAGACTAAATTACTCGGAATGCATGGATTTAAGTTTATAAATTTACAAAATTGGGTTTAAATTTGTTTCCCTCAAGTGCGAGTCGACGTCTTCTTAACTGAGTCTTTCTTGGATTTGTATACGCTTTCTTGAATGATCTTTATTAAATTTCTACCATGAAAATAATTAACAATTACTGAATGAGGCTGAGTGGGATGTGAAGAACAATGAAGGTCGAGCAGGATGTTATCCATCGAGGCTGAAGGCCGAGGTGGATAACATCCTCAGAGATCAGCATAATTCTCCACATCATTACCAAAAGCCGAATATAATTCAATAATGGTTTTATTATTCATTCAAAATATTTCTAATTTCGTAACGTGCTTCCCTCCTCTTAAATATTCTTCAAAACTTTGGCTTATTTGTCGGCACGGTTTCAGAATATAAACGGACTGTTTTGTATTGCAGATACTCCTAAAAATGTGGATAACATTCATCGAGCTATATGCTTTTAACGCAATTTTTTAGTTCACTTTTGCCCAAGCAGCCTCTTTTCCAATCAATTGTACCATCGAACCGATCATGGTATATTGCTTGCATCTTCCAAATATAGTAAAAGCTATAGTTGGTTATGACGAATAAGTCGGAGGATTGGAGCCAATCAGAAACGGCGAAATATTTTGAATGAATAATAATAGCGCGCAAAGACGTTGCCAATGCTGAACATGAGAGAATTATATAAAATTCGGAAACAGTTAACATCTCAGGTACTTTACATGCTTATTTTGCAAAAATGGCAAAGGTTATGTTTTGAAAAACGTTTGACAAATCAAATATGTTAATTGCGCGGAATTTTTGAAAACACGCCACAAAAGTGACTCTCTTCCTGACCCCTAACCCTTTATTGAAGTCAATTTAAGTTGCCTGGCCTAGAATTGCCTGTTGGTGTGGTTTTTATTATTTCGGCTATATGTTAAATGTATAACCATGCTAATTTTTGATTGTCGACTTTTAGCCGCTCGGTGAAAAGACAAGGAGAAGAGGAAGACTGCTTCGAATGCGCAGGCTCTTAGGGAAAGAAAAGACCAAAAAACTCTTCTTAACCACAGTACAGCTGAAATAAGTGGGAAGTTGACATTTCAGTGGCTTTTGAAAAGTTGTATGCACGGGTAATATTTTAACATGCTTAAAAAAATGAAAATAATTCTGTTTCCGTGGGAAAAAAGACGAGTGTGCCGGTGAGCACGCGCAATTAATTAAAAAAGAAATTCGCGCCTATTTCTTCTCTTCATTTTCCCAAAAAGGGAGAATAAGTCGGGCGATTATTACTCCTTTTATATTCGTATGTCCTCAGTTAGGATCATACTTGATAACACTCAATCATTTTCGTATTTGAGAAGCTTTTACCCCCTAGTCAGTTCAGAAAATGGGGTTCAACTGTATTAAACATTTGCCACGATCTCCTCGGATGAATAATGGTTGAACGTACGATGAGACCAAAATTAGATAGCGGGCACAGGTTTTTTTGCTGTTTTGTTTTGTTTTGGTTTGTTTGTTTGTTTTTCTGGCAGAAGGAGATATTTCGAGGACGCGCGCGCCACGTGTTCTTCTCGTGCACTCTGTAAAAGCTAATAGGCCTTTTCGTGTTCCATTAGCCTACGTCAAGAGACTATGACCTCATAGTCTCTTGCCTCATAGTCTCTTGCCTACGTAGCTGGCGGGATTGATGTGCTTGGGGTACTTGCTAGCTTATCCCGACAGTTACGAAGGCTGGTGAAACTCTCAATTTTAAAACGAGGCAAAGTGCCAAACATTTCTGTGAAAATGAGTTTTATTTGCATAAAACTAAAAATCATTTTCACAATGGTTTCGCACTTAGCCTCGCTTTGAAGCAGGTCAGTTGAGGCAACTCGGAAATGGCCTATTAAAACCCCAGAACTAACCAGCACCTGCCAAGCAGGGTACCCCTCAAAAAAGGCCCTCATGCATTTTGGCACTGAGAAGACAACCCGATAGTTATCTGGCCTGGCATGTTGCTGAAAGATGTTAGACACGCTGTCCCACACACCATTTTGATTTATGAAGAGAAAGACTTGAGCTAAGCTGTCTGAAGATCGGGATCAAGCTGAAGAGAACAAATATCGGCGTCGAATGCTGCCGAAAGCTGACCTGCGTCAAATAGACGTACGAATTTTTAATATGGGGACTGAAAATAGTAAAAATCTCAAAAAAAAAACCTGAGAAAATAAGACAACATGTGGTTTTGTTTCATGAAAATGGAGTTTAAATGAACCAATCACGAACCAAATGCATGTTCATCGAAGAAAAACAGGTTCAACCTCACGGGGGATAGGGGCAAAAAATTAAACCAGCATAAACATCATTTTTGTGATGCTTGAAAATACCTTTAAAATTCTGAGCTCAGAGTCATTCGTTCGGTTTCCAGAAAATGTAGAAAGATCTGCTCGAAACGAAGCAGTCAACAAGCCACCCGGCCTCAAGCGGACACTAACTTACTGTAAATTACAATGCCTTGGTTTAACTATGGAGTTGTTTGCATGCATTTTTTTATATACCAAATAAAAAAGGCAACGCAATTTTGAGAAATAAAGAGTTTTACTCTTTACTATATTCTACCCGATGATTAACACATTGTAAAGTACAACTGGCTAGCTAAGTGAGTGAGTCAAAGTTAATCAGTGCGAGTGGTGGAAACTGACCAGCATTCTCCAGATCCTTAAGCATTAGCTAAGGGTTCAACAACCGTGGTACAGGAAAATCTATAGCTAAGGACATATTGCCTCATCTCTTTCTGTCTCCAACAGTAAATCAGTGGGTTGATAAATGAGTTGAACATTATAAAGGTACTAACCCATGGACAATACACGCATGATCCACTGTCAAGTCCAAACAAATAAAATACCAAGACTGTCAAGATAACAGGTACATAACATACGAGAACGGCACCCACTACCAACACAGTTGTCTTAAGCGCTTTGTTTTCTTTAGCAATTCTTTGTTGCTCTTCTTGTGGTAGCTGTTGATTTTTTATATTTTTTCGTTGTCGACGTACTTCACGGTACAAAATTGCGTAGGCAAAGACAATGAAAAGAACGCAAAAAACGACAATAAGAACGGCTGAAAAGTTCAAAAGCGATCTTATAGCCTCGTAGATAAAATCTTTCCGTCCGCCTATTATATTAGAAATAGAAATGAGCCAAAATACGATGACTGCCACCTTAATATTTCGCCCTGTGACAAGATGAGGGTGATGATAAGTGAATCTGATGGCTATCAGTCTCTCGCAAGTCACCAACATCAGATGAAGCGCTGAACAGATAGTCAAACCACGTGAAACAGAGAAGTAAAAAGTTCCAACAGCGTCTTCGTCTGGTACCTCGAGTAAATAAAACGCTTTCCACACAATGAACAAAGGTTGTGTCAACAGACCAGTACTTGCGTCAGTCACTGCTAAACAGGCCAGCAACATGTTGGTTTTCGTCTGAAGTCTTGATGTTTTCTTTACAGCCATAATCACAAGCACGTTAAGCAGAAATGTTAACGGGCAGGTTATGCTGTTAAAGACAACAGTTATGACAGAACTTACGTAGAGGGGAGCAGAGGTATGGCTTTCCATTTTTTTTGTGTGCTGCCGTTATACCGTCAACAGGGAGATGAGAAGTCGAAAACCTTATGATGTTAAATCAAGTGGCACCTGGTTTTTAAATGATTTCTGACAGTTTTAGTTAAGTACTCTCCTTCCTGGTCCTTTGTTTGATACAAGTTTTTCTATTGGCAATGTTATTATAGTTCAGTATTAAGCTACGATTAACGGCATTAGAGCGATACATCCGTTCTACTTTATAAGCTTTGAGATTGGGTTTCACTTTGTTTTCAGTTCGGCTCCTCAATGAAACAAAATG
>OZ037782.1:7929090-7976590 GCA_964035525.1 Porites cylindrica | reverse complement strand
CTCTCCTTAGTCCGTGTTGTAGGCATTTTTATGGTGCTTTTAGCCTGTGAATAGGTACTCCTACCACTGAGGGATAGGGCAAAAAGTGATTATACCCCTTCAAATTACTTTTCCTTCTTATTCCAACAAGTTGTTTACAACGCAGATAGTACTATCCACTTGACAAACCACTATCCAGTGGACAACAAAACAGCTTTCTCTAATGCTTACACACTGGTTAGCACTATCCAGGTTCTATCCATGCAAGGCTAGAAGGCCTGTTCACAGGCTAGGTGTTTTACTGAAACACACACTAATGACAGTGGCTCATTGTACCGGTCACTTACAAAGCACTAGCAAGTATTTGACTGATCTGACTATATCTCAAGGAGACAAAGTCAGATCAATAACAGGGGGAGTGGTATTGCTGACTAAAGTATTTTTCTTGATAATTACTTTCTCTGGGGTGTCAAAGGTAAGGTCAATGACCTCATTATTTCCTTGTTTATAGTTCAAGCTGATTGAAGATGTGTTTGCAGAGGGTAGTGAAGCTCCTTGCTTCAATCTCCAGAATCCATCAGATGTGAACTCCACACTTTTCACGTCCTCTGGAACTGATGCTAGGATTTCGAGAATTAATCCATCCACAATCAACTCAGCCAGTGGCGTTGGACCTTTACAAATCTGCAGATTTATAAAATGCTTAGTTTTAAACTTGGTGTAATATAGAAAACCCAAAGATTTGTTTCAGAGCTTAAAAAAGCCCCATCCAGTCATTAAAAGGATTTTTTGTTACTGTACAAGTAACTTTCTAAGCTTTCTTGTCCAAATATAAGTGATCATCGCAACACTTAATTAGCAAGAATTTGAACAGTAAGTAAACCTCACATTCCCTTTCCGGGAAAATGAATATCTGAAATGAAAACTTAAATCAAATGAAATCATTTTATATTTTTTGTAATGTGACAAAAAAAAAACAAACCAAAACAAAAATCAAACAGAAACTCTCAGTCCAGTTTTCTTACTAAAGAGACTCTCTCTTGACAGAATAACAGTTCTACCCGAACAAGTTACTGTGAAATTGCTTGAACTTTCACACTTGGGTGGGTCTGGCCCCAGTTGTTCAAAAGGTAGATGAAGCTATTCACTGGATAAATCTCTAATTGAGTGGATAATGCAATTGGCTTCCCTAATACTTATCCGCCCAATAGTGATTTATTTGGTGGATAGCGCTACCCAGTGTTGAACAACCAGGACCTGGTGGATAGCAATATCTGACCTATTGAACTGCAACTGACACCTAAGGTAAAAATAATGACTCATCACAGTCTACTTCCTCACAATTACAGCTATTCAATTTCCTTAAAATCTATCCATTTATGAAGAAATAAATTCTAGTCTCAAAGTCTCAGATTTTAGTCTTGTAGCTTCCGTCTGTATCACACAGTCCATTTATAGGGACTTTAAGAAGCCACGACGCTGACAACGAGAACGTCAAAAAAGCAAAATGGTTGAATAAGCAAAACAACAACTCTGCATGTGCAACAGACTTTTTTGTACATTTCTTTGCCATCACTGCACGACTACGACGAAAAAATGCCTAATGTCACGCTTTATGGAGGACCTAAACAAGTGACGGCTAAATTTTCTTTCTCTTTCTGAACTTGATTAAGGTTCTTAGGAATTCGGCTAAAAAAGAGTTCGCTTTGCAATTGACAAAGTTAATGAGTTGGAGAAATCACAATGAGATTGAAAGAACGCAATTAATTCACTTTTTAAGTGACATTTTCATAGCCGTCACCATCATGGTATCTTAAACTCCCTAATGTTTTGGTGGGTACTGCTTGAATCCCATGAGGATTATTTTGGTACGTACTACTTACTGGGCACTTCCACTTTGCAACGTCTTTCTCCCACATCAAATTGCAAAAGGCCTCGCCGTCAAAACAGTGAACATGTCTGCATTTCTTTCCTCTCACTGGGGTTACGATTCGTGAATGAGTGAGGGGGCAGAACAAGGAAATGTCAATGGATTCAAGTTTCGCTTCAGAATGGGACAACAATTTTTGATGCAGCTGTTGTTTGGTCTGTGCAGCCGGAACAAGATCTGTTACTTTGCGTAGCTCCATTATCTGGCTAAAACTGCATCAAGACAAAAGAAATAATATAACAAAAGACATTTTCATATAGTTTATCCACATGACAGATTCATTTATTGTCTGTCTTATATAGTCACTTTGAAATGATGAATAAATGAATTTCATAGATGAAATAGAGAAATATGAATTTTCATATTTTGATATTATTTCATATTCATCTTTCCCTAGGGCTCGAGAAAGGTCCCCTCTGGTAGTCTGGAACAAGTACATTTTCTAAGAGTTATCAGCATCAGATTTCTCCTTGTAATATCAATGCTTTGTAAAACAGAGTGGTCATGAGAATTACGGACATGATCACACAACATGAATTGTTTGATGTTTATCAACTTCTCTGCAGTACTTCTGTAGGAAATGAATAGGGGCAACATATGAGAATTCAAATTTTGATTTTAGGGTTTAAGGATCCAGGCAAGTCATCCTCCAACAAATCATAACCTCAGACCAGTAAGAAGCAGCCCGGAGCAGCAAATTGTGAGAGCTGCTTGCATACAGTAGATAGCACTGGCTGAATATACAGTTGTATTGGGAGGATTCAAGAAAGTCGATTTGACCGTGCAAAAAACAACAACAACAACAACAACAACAGGAAACTTGGTAAAAGTTATCTTGCTATACAAATCTAAACAGCATCTCTGTTCCACAATCCAATGCTTAGCAGTCACCAATCCACACCAAAAGGCAATGGTATAGAACTTCCATAACCATCTCTAAAAGACTTTGAATATTTCTCTGCCCATAAAATAAAAACTTTACAACGAAAAAAAATAGACCCAAATAATATTGGAGACAATAGGGACTTGGGACCCTGCTAAAGTACCAGTAAAATATAATATCTGAACTTCCCTTCCGGGTGGTTGAGTTTGCCTTCACAACATAGCTCAATGGCGTACACAACCTCACCTCGGTTTAGATTTCTTTGTAGCTGTTAGAGGCACTGGAACTAAATTAGACTTATTAGCTCCCCGGTGCCTCGAACCGTCACTTGAAGACGAAGAACTGCTTCGCCAAAGTGCAGAATTGGTAGCCTGATCTTGGCGTAATCGCTCCAACATCTGACAGCAATTTTCAAAGATTTCTAGCATGCCATCCTGTGTGTTTACTAACGAACTCAAGTTAGACGCGAGTGTTACGTGATCCGTGTGAACTGAAACGGAGGGAGTTATGTCCGATCCTGTAAAGTAAATATGCGTCGACGACAGAGAATCTTTTTCGCGTTGATACGGTCTATGCCTGCGATGCTCTCGTGAGCTTTCCCGACGTCCACTGCTATGTTTAGGGCGCCGGTGACTGGATGATGAAGACCTAGAATGTGATCTTTTCTCTCGGTCTTTGTCTTCATGCGATCTTTCTCGGTCTTTTGGCATCTTCTAACATTCAAATTTGTGATAACCGCGTTAAAATGGCAATAACATTTCCGCTCCTGGTGTAAATTTTGCGCAAAATCTACAAAGCGAAAGCGAAACTCACCCTTTCTCCCGCCTTGGACCCAATGGCCTCCAAACGAAAACAACGTTTACAGCTCGACTCGTTCCTAGTCCTCCACCTCGCGTCCAATCAAAACATGACCGTACTGACCGTACTGGGCAGGGGCAAACGCAGAAGAAAAACTATAAGACGAATAACAGGGAGAGGGCTAAGATAGAGGTGAACCAAGCGTGGGACTATGCCCACTCGACTAGGCTCGTTCGACGATTTTATTTTCCTTGCCTTGTTCGCCCCATTTACCTTTTTTCACCTTCTGAGGAGCCTGTTCCCTGGTTACCCCTCCCTCCCCTATCTTGATGGATCGCGATGCCGTCACATGTCACGTGCACCTGGATCAGCGGAATCGCCAGGAGCTGCCTCTTTCTTTCTTCCGAGAGTACTACGGATCTTCGCGATTTCCGATAAAATTACGTCAATAGTACAGGTTATCATCAGAAAATACCACAGCCAAGAAGCCCTACTAGACGAGGTTGAGTTTATATAGCTCACTTGTTTTGATACAACCGGTGAAAATGAAGGAAAATTTCACACGTTTTCACTGAGAAAAAAACTCCGAACGTCTGCCTAAAATCATAGCGAGAACAGCGAAAAATAAAGTTCAACGTATAACAACTGCTATTTGAAGAAATGAATATCTGCTAGACTACCGGGAACAGATAAATGATCTACCAAGGTTTTAAAGTAAGAATAATTTTCAATAAATAATAAACCTGGGTCTGGATATTGGTCTTTTCTATCATAATCCGGAAGAATTATGCAAATCTCGGAGGATTTTAACAGCCCGGCTCCTCGATCTGTATAATTCTTCAGAAAATACCCATTTAATCATTGCTATTTATTTTACGGCAACAATCAGTGGTAGGTCAAGTCCTATTCCTTTCAAATCGGTTTGTCCCAGCCTGGAAACAAGTTCTTGGAGGATTGGGATGGGGGAAGGGAGAGCTTGCTTGTAGGCCACTTTTTCAGGCTCACGCACTAGTTCAATGTCAATACATTCATGCTAGATATAGAGCTTGCCTAGTCCCTGTGTTACAGTGATATGGGCATCCCCATTCCAAAACCTTAGTCAGGATATGGGCATCGCCTTCTCATATTACTTTAGCGATTCGGGTTAGGGTTAGGGTTACAGGGGATGCCCATATCGTAATCGTACCTGCTCAATCGATCCCAGTGAGTGACTATATTGGGTGCAACATCAAGCCCCTTACCTCCTTTCATTTTCCACTTCTGGACTTTATCTGAACGGTTTTGATTTTTATTTTGTTCTATTTTGAATGGCGTGACACTGAAAACAAGCAATATCTTGCGATAGGACCATGGTTTTTCTATGGGGATCAACCACTATGCTATTCACATACGAATGGCTGATCTACTATCTTTGTGCAACAGAAGCTTTTTTATAACCAGACGAGACAGCACTGAACCTCTCACTTGCAATACTATCCGATCTGTGGGTCTGAGAGAGAATCTTAAGGTGTTGATTCAGCAAATTTATTTGTAGAGGTTGTAATTAAACGGAAGCCTAATTCCTGAGACGTCCGCACATTTTTATTGATCGTTATACGTTAGCACACCTTCAACAATCTGGTTGAAACTGAAGGATTGAGGAAATAGAGAGCTTTGACGACCAAACAAGATTATTGAGCTGCATGAACTTTTTGTTTATTTTCAATTCATGACTTTTTTAAAATTGCTTCTGAGTTAAATGCATTTTTCATCATCATGTGTCAGAAATAGATAAAAAGAAATCAATCAAGTAGGCAGCTACCGAAAAGCTCCATGCAATGAAAGCAGTTGGACGTTGTCCCGAAGTACGTCGTTTAATTTATATCAAAAGATTGCGTAATAACAATTCTTTCAGGGAATACAGAACATCTGTTTCATTCTAAATTTCAATATTGTTGCTATTTTAAATCATTAATAAATACAATGAGTTTAATAATTATTTTAAGAAAGAAAGAGACTAGTTTATGTACAGGACCTCGAAAAACATTTATGAAAATCATAGTCTTCTATGTGAAAATTTACAATAATGAAAAAAAGGCCAAAATTTACAGGATTTTTTTTAAAATCTGCAGTATGGCAGAAAACTAAGAAAAAAAAGAACTCCACCGACAAAATTACACAATTAAAAAAGTTTCTGCGATTCTCAAAACATGCGAAACATCATGTGCATGTATTCTGTAAAATCCTCATAAAAGAAATATATCGAATTACGGACGAGGTAATTTCGCAACCTTGCAAAAATTAGCAAAATCATTATTCTGACTGAAAAATTTGTGTTTGTCAATCATAAGTTGGCTTTGCACGATTTAAATGCTATTAATAGTATTGGATGTTATTAATAGCGGCCATCTGAACAGCACCCGACTAGAGGGATAACGTTTTACCAGGGAAACGGCGTCGCTACCACTCATTACTCTCGTACTAGATATTAACGCCGGGTATTGATATGGTCTAATCCGTCGGCTATTGAATTGGTAAATGATCAGCAACAGAGAGAAAAAGGAAAAAAGAGCAAAACCTTATTTTAAAGATTTCAGTTGGGTCTTTCTCCTGTTGATTAAATTCTTACTAAGGTTACGTATTTCAAACGAAACTATACTTCGAAGTTTTAGCCGCTATATTATATATCCCAGCCAGGCTTAAAACAAAATAGCCGTTACTAGGCAGAAAACAAAGGGAAAAAGACACAAGTTCTTATACCATTAAGTAAAACCTACATTTTCAGGTGTCATTTTACTAATGAAAACTTGAGGGTTTTTTTCAATCGTCTATTTAATTAAAGACTAAAATCGCTTTACCGGAAGATATTTCACCAAGAGGATTCGTTGCCTGGGTGTTCCAAACCTTGAATTGTGGAAGGGATTCAGCGACTTTAAACAATGCAAATATGAGTGAGTGGAGAGAAGCCTACCACATTTAAGAATTAGCTCTTTAATTAGAAGCCTGAGCCGTAAGTCATAGAACTAAGCTGCATGTTCTACTTTATTAGCTGGCCCCAAAAGATGTTTCGTAGGTAGACAGAAGTTTCTATAACTCGTTTACATTGTTTCGTCGCCTTCCTGCTGCTAACAGTTTTAGGGAAAATGTCTAGCATACAAAGTCCTCATCGAATAAGGGAGTTGTTTCCGTTTGTCATGTAAACAAGAAGACGATTGCTTCATTGTAGGATTGAAAACAATCCCTTTCATCCTCCTACTGTTTTTTTTTCCTGGTAAATTGTTTTGTTAAAGTAAATGCTTCATTGCATGAGTACCCGTTTCAGTCAGTCAGCCACAATCACGGACACTATAATTGAAGCATCTTTGGCTACTTCATGAGATACCATTGGCCCTTTTATGTTCACTATGGATTGTTTGGGCATCCCAGTTGCTCAAGCTCCTCTACAGCTGCATAATGATTGCGCATCTTCGCTTAATTTTCGTTAAGTTCTCCACTGATCCACAATGGAACCGCAGGTGAAAGCAAGCACGCACGGCGAGCGATGATATGAAAAAACAGCTTCCACCATTAATACCACACTAACTAGAAAATGTTCTTTTGTCATAAACGTGTAAACGCGCGGGATTCGCTCTTTCACAACTCGGTAACCGAAGTCTCTTTCTCGCTTTTTCCCCTTCCGTGAGCCACATAATTCACAGAGGAGCCTTGTTGATTCTTCGTCCTCGAGCGTAGATGACAACAGAGACAGCAAAGAACCAAGGCCGCAACGATAAAAATGAGCACCCCAAGAAAGATCACAATAATAGAGACTGATGATAACATGTTGTTCGCAAGATGAACTCCGTTCACAACGCCGAAGACTTAGTTTTGACCGATCGAAAAGCTGAATAAAAAAGAAGGTAATTTATCCCCTCGTGTGATTAAAGCAATTCCTTTCCTGAGTCACATTGCAAATAGCCTTAACACAACTAATAACTTTATGAAGAAAATTTTCAGCGCTCTGATTGGATGTTGTGAATATTGCCCTTCCGGTCAGTATATTTTCAACTATTGGCGGCGATATGACAAACAATACATACTGTTCTTAAATTTTCACGTCAAACTTTCGCGCTGATCACTGAGATAAAATTTACCTAAAAAGAACATAAGCTGCGAAATTTCTCTTTAAAATTAAACACCACCATTTTTCATAATTAATTAAATTTTCTCAATGAATTGGTTTAATCCATTTTTTATTTACTGCTAGGTAAAAGCCGGAGGAGAATGAATTTCTGTCCAATAACCGAGTATACGATATCTTTTGAAATCATTCTTTGCATCCTTCGGAAATTTGAAATTACAATTAAGAACAAATATGTTTTAACTGTCAGTGTTTTAATTATTAAAATTTGTTTTGGGCGCTTTTTTGGGCTATCATCGGCACACGTAGGCTAGAATCCTCCTGGAAAGTTTAATTAATTGTAAGTAAGCTTCTTTATTTATTTTTATTTAATTTTTTCGTTTGCCTCTTAGAATTTCTTCGTTGTTTTCAGTTATTCCCTGTAAATTACGCAATCGTTTCTGGTACGTTGACTGATAGTATCGACTTATGTTGATCCGTCGAAGCCGTCGAAATGTCAACAACTTGTACTTAGTCTTATTTTCAGCACTGTCAGTCAATTCACCTTCAAACCTTCGTGTCACTCAGTTCACAGCAATTACAAATATACTTGTAGTCATACTTGCTCTAAATTTCCTACATTTTTGAGAGACTTGGTTTAGACTTGGTTTAGCTAAAATAATTAACTTTAAATTTGTTAATCCTTAGATTATAAAAATAAGAAGGTGCACGAAAGCCCGAGAACACTTTTTCGTCTAACTCTGTGAATAATTTGCATTTAAATCACTTCATAGATTATGTTTTGTTGGTTTCAAACGAATGACGCACGGATGGCACACACTACAACCAGTCGGCACATCGCTGATCACGGAACAGAATCTTTTTTAAAAAAATATTTAGATGGTTCAGTTAAATTTATTTTGAGTAAATTTTGTGTTTTTTTTAAACGTACAGAATCCTATCTAGTTATAGCAGGCCATGCTTTGAAGCCTACACTTTGAACTGTGAGCAAGTCATGTCATCAGTAATTATGCTCTTGGCCAGCAGGTGTTGTGTTACGCAAGAAAGCAATTAAACTGGACAGACCCTGTCAATGTCTTTAATTGATATGAAGTAAAATCCAACTAGTTGGTCAAAAATATCTAGAATAAAAAAAATTTACCTGCTTAAAGCTAGAATTCAATCCTTTTTTGCCGCCAAAAAGCCGGCGCTTTTCGCTACTAGTGGGCTATAACATATAGACTAGTAGAAGCTCAACCAATCAGAACGCAGCATTGATAATAGACCACAAGTTGGATTTTACTAAAATACCTTTTACATTGCGAATCTCCTGAATCTCCTGTCCTCTGGGGAGTACATATAGCTAAAGAAGCTACACACAGAGATTTGACTGACTTTGACGGGTGCATCACGGAGCAATCCGGAACTTTCCCAGCGGGTTCTGTTGGGTGAAGCAACTTCAGGGGTATTTCTCCTCCCCACTGGACAGGATGCTAGTCCATCGATCGCATGGTTACTCCCCGCAGCATGTCATCAGCAGATAGACATAAACTGCAAAGGACCGCAAACGCGGGCGCAAACGAATATGCCGCAGAACGAAGGATCTAAAGAAGACTCGATCAGCCAAAATATACAAAGTAGGCACATTGAATTCTGCAAAGCTGATCATACAACGTGCAAATTAACTTTGTAAAGACATCAACACGGCACCGAAAGAACTCAAAACAGAGCGGGGTTGTACTTCTGTTTTGCAAGGGTTCTTTCGGTGTCGTGTTGATGTCCCGCAAAGTTGAAACGTAGTAAGATCAGCTTTGCAGAATTTAATGTGTCATCAGCAGGCACTTGTTCAACTGGTTGCGAGGCCAGGAGAGACGTAAAGAGGCCTAAGTTTTTGTGTAAAGAAACAACTCAATACACAACAGATTTGGCGTACGACCTGTTAACTGGACACTCGGCCACCTCGCCTCCCTTGTGTGTTAACAAGAGCCTATTATGATCTCTTGATGTTAACTGATCCGGGTGGGTAATTACCGTACCAGGTGTTTAATGGGAGCGGCTCGCTACTGAAGAGTGCGAGCAGTATTTTACGGGAAAAAAAAGAAACGAAATGGCACTTAGGAGGTCACGCAGGATCCGCAAGGAGAAGACTAAAATGTACACAATTTCAGTTGTACACACCCTAGTCTTCAGTGAAAGCTTGCGCCTTGGCCACTGCACCGGTCTGGATCCTGAAGAGACTTCTCTAACTCAAGTGAAAATCAGCGTTTTCTTCTTTTATTACACGAGGACAGAATGGGACTTAAACCAATAGATCATCGGCATCCAATGTAATCTTTATCCTTTACAATCGCTAATATTTCCTGTAACCTATTGTCATAAACACTTCACTTACACATCTAATGTACTTATCATCTACGAAGTTAAGAGTTATTTTACTTTAACCCGTGAAACAGTTTCTAATAATAACTGCCATAGTCACAAGTAAAAAAACAAAGAAACCAAAAAAAGTAAGAGAGTATGAGTGTCGTGCTTTGTGGTAGTCCGGCTCTATCTATTTCGCGGGTTAAGAATTCAAAATTACTCTAATTTATGCTAAAAAGTTTTCAATCTTTCAGCAACATAAATCCTTTATTACATGTAACTGTTATTATCGCTTCACTTTTACTATTCACAGGTTTAATTAAAGAATCGTACAATTTGCGTTGGCTCCGGCCTCCCATAAAAGCTCGACGCATTAGCTCACTTAGTTAAACAATGAACTCCCCTCCGTTTCTTCGAGCGGGAATCCTTTATCGAGTACCAAAGTTTTTATTTACAACATTATACAGTATATATTAATCATTCACAAGAGAGATTCTTTCTTGTCATTCAGTAAAATTCAATAAGTTCAGCCCGACTGAACATTCGCCAGAATTTACCAGAATCGACGAATACTTTCGATGAAAGAGAAGACAATTGGAAGAACATTTTGAACCTCTTCTTGTAACAGCTGATGTAATAACAAGACGCAATCTATTCATAGCCTGCATCACATGAAATTAAACCTCTGAATGAGTCCTAGCCGAGAATATATATGTTATGTCGGCGACGCAGGCTACTTATACATCGAAGAGCGAAAAATAGAAAATAGTTACCGTTAATCGCGTATCGCTAACATTCATGTAGTGGCAAAGAACGCTGAGTAGCGCGATGGCGTCATTTTACTACTACGACCAGAATCCTTTTCGTTTTTTCTTTGATATTTAAATTTTGTAATCTCAGTGAGGGCAGCGCCGTAGCTAGTATGAGGCCAACCGAGGCACTCGCCTCGGTAAAATTTTGACGAATTTCGCCGATCATTTTTATTTTACATAAGCGATCATCGGATATTTTTAACACATCAAGATATTACAAAGAATTCAGCAATTCAGTCAATATACTATGAAAAAATTACCATATCATCGATCTCAAGGGGCTACGTACGTTAACTCAAATTTTTTTGAACAAATACTGATCAAAACCATTGGCGAGGTTAACGGTCACCCAGATTATGTAGCTTGTTTCTGATTATTGCTTTTTAAATTCCACTTAAATTAACTCGAAAAAAAGTTACCGAAAGGCCCAGAAAACGCTGCAAATCGCATTTCCGAGAGACTAAAGTTCAAAATTTCTCGGGGGGGGGGGGGGGGGGCATGCCCCCGAACCCCCCTAGCAACTCCCGCCTGCCTCGGTTGGCCGTTTGGTCTGGCTACGGCACTGGAGGGTTAAATAACAAAAGCCTTAATTTACACAAGAAAGCAAAAGCCTAAAGGATCCTGGTCCTAGTAGTAAAATGATGTCATGATCGTGCAAATGGCTTATTTTGAACTCCTTGCACAAGAAACCCCCATTGATAGGATGCAAGAATTCCCGAGGAAAGGTTTTCATTACATTCCAAGAGAAGAGGCGTCATTTTCTTAGCAGCAGTTGCGTCAGTCTAGTTTTAAAGGAAGGGGGTTTAGTCCTAAAAAATTCTAAATTGGCGATTGAATGGTGCGTGTTTGATCGAAGAAATTCGTTACTACTTACAATATTGAACTCACAAAACCCTTCTGAAATGACACATCAAAGCGTAGAGCCCTAGTTTTTCCGTGTCATACCTTAGAGGTTAAATGTGAATTTTCCGTCTATTGGGCGCCCATCACAATTTTTAGCCTGACAGTTATTTACAATATCCCACTAAACGCCACAAATATTATACGTCTGGTCAAACGTGCCATTAATGTTTACTGCACAATGACACCTATCAAAAACCTATACATTACTCCCTTATCACTTAGTCATTCTGTTCATATGGTGCTGAAGTTCTTCCATAAAAGGAAACTATACATGTATAAGAAAACCTAGACAGTCTTGGATTGTGGATTCCATGTTGTAGATCCCGGATATCACGTACTGGATTCCAGATTCCAGTCGTTAGCCGTATTCTGGATACCAAAACCCCTTGATTTCGGATTCCACAAGTAAAGATTTCCGGGATTTTAGAATCCGGATTACCTTACATGAGGCGATTTCCTACTTTTCCTTCGCTTATGGCACTGTTTCGGGTGGACCTCGTTACCTCGGTTACCTATACCTAGCCACTAAGTCTGTATGGTAATAGGACTGAGTGGAGTCCAATTAGTCTGTGATCATACGAGTGATTAACATAATCACGAGTATGATTACCGACAGAATTGGACGACACGAAGTTCTATTACCAATTATTAATCATAACTATAACAAAATCTGTGATATTCTAGGCTTTTTTAAAACTAAAAACAAAAGAAATTCAGTGAGTTTTTTTTTACTAGCATTGAAAAAGGCATTTAAGAGCTCGCGTGATGGCGCGTACTGTCCAATTACTTAGGCATGACGCGTATTGTCTTATTACACGGTCCTATTAATGCTGAAATCAGGACAGTTGATAGCCAATCAGACTTGAGAATTTTGTTATGGTTATGATTAATACTATATCTGTTACATTCTTGATGGTATGGTTGTTAAAATATTGGTATTTCAGAGCAACTTGACTTTCTATTTATAAAACGGTTTAATTTCTAAAGTAATTTATAGCTCAAAGAGACAAGTCTCCTTTCTTATGTACATTTTTAACCTGCATGAGGTCAACATCTATGTCATGAAACTTTCACGGGTGATGGTGTTCTAAGAATAGCTACAGCATCGTCATAGCCTGCGCGGAATCCGTTCTCCATGTCCTGGAGACTAGCTTCCAGGCTGTGCGTGGTAATGGAGTGCGCGTGGTGGGCTTGAACGAGGCGCTCCAGCCGTGAAATGATCTCGTAGTCTGGGACCGAGAGGGTGTTGATGTCGAGGCCGAGAAGACGAGCTAACACTTGGCGGAAATCCAACAGCTGAAGAAAAGGGGAAAAAAAAAAAAATGAAAATTAAAGGACTATTTCATGGCCGGAATTTTAATCCACTTCGCCAGTTACTTGCTATGAAACCTCTAAGTAACAAAATTACAGTTTCATGCCCAAAAAGTTGCCTCTCCTGCATAATAATTGAAAGTCATAAGCAACAGACTGACATTAAGTTCCAAAAAACTGAGCCCGAAACCCCAGTTGTAATTCGTTTTCAAAATCTTGTCCGTGACTTTTTTTGTGTTTGCTGTATTATTGAAATGTCGATATTTAAATGTTTTTTCACTGTTTTCAGTAATCATCTTTTTATTTCACTCAAGCTGGTGGCCGAGAACCAATAAAACAACAAAATCAACTGTAACAGACAGCCCCGTTACAATCAAACTGTTTCTAGGCAAGCTTTCTATTTCTAACCTACCGTAAATCCTCTATTAAGTACCCCCCTCTAAAACAAGCCCCTTCCCTCTAATAAGCTCCCCCTTTTCAGGGGAAGAAGGTTAATTCGCCCTCCCTTTCTATTAAACCCCCTTCCCCTATTTATTCTGCATTGATAAATGAGAGACTGTATTCATCAATCACGACCGTAAAACTTCGTCTGGACTGACCCAGGATGGTGTACTTACCAACTGAAAGTTCGGATTTGATGCTGACCCTCGGCCACAAGACCTCCAACCTTCTTGTTCTTGAGCTTCTCCACTTTGTATTCTAGTTCTTTATGGATAATTGATACCATCGTCTCTTCCAAATTAAATAAGCCACCCGACCGCTCAAATAAGCCTTTCGTCTCTATTAACCCTCCCCCCCCATCCCCTCAAATGGGCTTAAATAAATAAGCCCCCCGGGGGGCTCAATAGAGGATTTACGGTAGTTTTTAAACCATTAAAATGGCCATAGATCCCACGAGTTTCCTGTAGCTCAGTGATAGAGCATTCGAACTAGTAACCAGAAGGTCATAAGTTCGACTGCTATTGGAAGTTCTCGGATTTTTTGTACCGAACCGCCTGTATCACTGAATGAATAACATATTTCTCATCTTCCTTACCTGTTTTTCTCTGACTCTACTCTCCTCCAGCGCTTGTTTAGTTGTTTGTAATTCTCTGTTCAATTGTTGAACTGTTTGTGAAGACTGGGCCTTCTTTTCTCGTGCGTTGGCCTCCGTCATTTCAAGCTCGCTTCTTAGGTCGTGTAGTTCTGCCGATGTTTTGTGTTTACTCTTGGCCAGTTTATTAACCGTATTTTCCAGGTCTTCGATAGTCCTCCCTTGCTCTAAAGTCCTCACCTATTTAACGGGAAAAGACAAACTTAGTTCTTTCAATCGTCAAAAGCTGTTTAATAAACTGGCGGCACAGTGAGGCTCTCCGCTATCTCTGCAGTACGAAAGGCCGCCGCCAATAATATTCAAATTTCAATTTCCCGGATTAGGAAATAAGCAGATAAAAACTGACCAAAATAATTCTTTTGGGTATTCTTGTGCAGAAATGTGAATTAACAGTGAAAGGCAGGAGAAGCGAGACTTGATTACGAGGTACAAATTAACATTTGCCGTAAAAAAAAATTGCAGCATTATGTACCAGTTTATTTTAGTAAACTTACTCGAAGTTCGCTTGCTTCCAGCAGCTTCGCCTTCAGTTTTGTAACCTGTTGTTTATAATCCAACAGCTCCCTTTGTAATTTGTCATTGTGTTTAACAAGTTTTTTGTATCTGAGCGAATTTTCATCTCGCTCGACTTCGACTCGTCCTTTTTCTCGTAAAAGATCTTCAAGTTCCGCAACTTTCTTTTTCAGAAGTCCGAGATGCAAGTCTTTGCTCTCCATCTGTTGTTTTGACCATTTCACGCGTCTTTGTAGGTTATAAATGGTAGTCTTTCTGTCGTCTAAGGCATCGGTCTGTGAAAAAAGGAGAACGCAGAATTTGAGGTTTGATAAACGAAATAAAGGGAGTTTATGCAGCATTTCTTTAAATAAATAAATGAATGAATGAAAAAATAACTAATGAGAAACAGCATTATCAAGCAAAGCTGAGACGCATAACAACTTTTCTACGCCAGCGTTTAAACAATTCTACTTATAGGTAACCATCTACTTATGATAATGATTATAATTTCTGAAAATCAATGTAGCAAGATCATACAGATTAGTGTAAATCAATCAAACGAACGACGTGTTGCGAATGTTTGAATGAAAAGAAATACCTCGAGCTTGGCAAGTTGCTCTCCTCTCGCTAACAAAGCGTCTCCGTTTACATCTAGGCCAACATCATCAGCAATTTCATCGAGTTTCATGGCACGGGCTAACTTCTCGCAGAAGGCGACAAACTGAAAGTGTATAAAAATTAATGAGTAAACTATATGTAATCACCTACACTTTCTACTCGGCAAGTATTTTAACTAGTGAAGGTTTAGAACTTTGAGAAGTGGAAAACCGCCATTTAAATATCAAACATAATTCCACAGGATTAGTCTTCGATCGAGTAGCCAATCGTTTTCTTAGCTCAGAGATAGCAGAGCCACGGAAATACGCGGGTCACCCGCAAGGAAGGTAACACGAAGAGGGAAGAAATTACTTCTCCCCTTCCTCCGCGTCCCGCATCTCATAGCTTCCAGAACAGGCGTTATATTTTCGCGCTTCTCAGGTGAACAAAGGCAAACGCGAAGCAAGCGAGGAGCGCAAGACACGAGACACGCGCCTTTCCCCATCGCGCGTGTCTGGCGCTCCTCACTCGCTAAGCACTTGCCTTCACAAACCTGAAAAACGCCAAAAAATTACGCCTGTTCTGTGAGTAATGCCTCTCCTCGCACGCGGCGAATTTCACTCGCGCTCGCGTATTTCCCTCGCTCAACTGTCTCCGAGGCATAAATGAGGGACTATTTGTAGTCTACATAGGATGGGGGGGGGGGGGGGGGGGGGCATACCTTTCTTTTGTCGTCTTTCAGCTGATCTCTCTCGACATCCGATGTCAGAAGTTCCCCTTCGAGGCCTGTTACACGCTCTTGGTTCTCTTTCAGCTGGGTCTCCGCTTCGTTGGCTCGTTTAAGAGTAGTACGGTGAAGGTTCCTCTGACTGTCCAGCTCCTCTGCAAGGTTCTTTAACTGGACCCTCAGTGATTCCTCTCTCTGAACACAGATGAAAAGTGAACCATTTAATTGGGTTACTTAAGCCACCTCTTTCAAAAAGATAGACTAAGACTTTTAACTTGTTTAGTTGCGAAAAAACTAGCCTGAGAAAACAGCCGACATTACGCGACGCCCCCCAAAATGACGTCTGAGAAACGAGCGCAGCAATTCCATACTGATGACGCGAAACTACCCAGCTATGGAGAGCGATTCTGATTGGTCGTGCCGCGTGGGAAATTTGCTTCCGGGTAGTGATTCGTCATCAGCATGGAATTTTTTCGTTCGTTTCTCTGACGTCATTTCGCGGGGAAACCAGTGGTTTACTCAGGCTACGAAAAAACGTAAAAAAAATAGTCTTTTCTTGTTCTTTTATTCAACAACTTCCATAACCAAGTAAAGGAATAAGTTCTAACATATAAAGATTCTTACTTTTTTAACACCTTGCTTCATCGGATTACACTTTTTAAACAGTTAAACTTACATAACAATAGATGTTTATAAACTAACTACACTCACCGCTTTAACATCTCTGTAGTCTCTGGACATATTCTTCACCCGAGATATGATGACATCTTCTTCTGCTGCAACAGAGTCATCTAAATCTCCAATCAGTTGGGCCAAGTGACGCTTGAAGTTGTGCAACTGCAAACAGGGAGAAAGTAGTCTTAGTCTCAGTCGAGTCACTGTCAACAACAACAGTCCTATTCAGGACTCCATTCACTAAGCAGTCTTAGTTTTACAGAACATAAAAACTTACAACAACTCAAAGGACATTTTTTCACTTAAATAAAAGCATTCATAGCGTAATTAATTAAGGCGCATCAAAAGCTTTTTACTGAGGGCTACAAGGCTTAAAGAGATTACAAGATAAATCTTTTCAATCGCGTAAGGACACGATGTACATGTTTAACTTGCAAAGTGAATGACCTTTCCTCGTGGACTTGTGGACCGTTATAAGCAGGAATATAATTTTGTTTATTATCCACCGAATAGTTGTTTGTTTCGTTCTCTTAAGTTTCTCTTTTTTTTTGTTGGCGAGACAATTCACTGTCCCTTTTACGCTTTTTTTTTAACCTTTCGAAGAAAATTCTCCCCAACAAAGTCTTCCGCAAATTTCACGGTGTCGATAGATTTTAGCATTTCAGTCCATGGCATTCTTTTTTGTTTGATTTATGTCCTTTTATCCGACTCTCAAGTTATTAGTGTAAAACAATCATACATACCCTGGATTGAGCTGACTGGCCTGTATATTCACTGGTGTGAAGCGTTTGTTCCATTTCCTCCAGCCTGTAATCAGACATTTGAAGTCAAGTTATCTAATCGCTCCTTTAAAAATGTCCGGTTCATTCGTACGTGTAATGAAACAAAAATTCCATACTGATGACGCGTCACTACCCAGGTCTACGTAGTGCTTCTGATTGGTCGTGCCGCATGGGAAATTTGATTCAACCAATCAGAAGCACTACCCAGATCTGAGTAGTAACGCGTCATCAGTATGGAATTTCTTAGCCTGTTCCAGACTCCGAGTACCCTGGGTGCCAGAGACTTTTCTAGCGCAACCTCTGGTACCCAGGGTAGGCTCCGAGATGGTGGTGGAAAGTTTCTAATTCGCTTTGCTCGTTTTAATACGTTCCCACTATACTATCTGAGAGCCTGGCACAAGATAGGAATTTCTGCGCTCGTTTCTCAGACGTCATTTGGCGGGGAAACCAGTGATAGCGTCGCCAAATGTCGGCTGTTTTCTCAGGCTACACCACTTAAAGCTTTACACAGCGCTTAATATAAACTTGAAATGTAAACATTCAGTTAAAGCTACTTCGCAGGTTTGTGAGTTGTTTACAGTTAGCCTGCGTAGCAAGCGTTCCCGCGCGAGTTCGTCGAGAACGTTAGGACGAAAGCAAAATAACTCGACTGGAAACGCTTGCTACGCAGGCTAGTTTACATTTAGTTGGTAACATCTTAAAATAAAATCAAACTGCATGAAGTTGTAAACTTACTTATTTTGTTTTTCATCGAGCTGTTTCTTCGCTACTCCCCACGCGTCCTGACTGGCAGCGAGTTGGTGTTTCAATCGATCAACCTCTATTTCCATCTCCCTAATTTTTTGCTGTAAGCTGTCACGCTCTCTAGTTAAGCTGTTGATTGCTTCTTGGCTCTGACCAGCTGATTTCTTCTCTTGTCCAACTTCTGAAACCAGTCTCATTATCGTTTCCCTGGCAAACAACAAAAAAAGTAAACTTAAACTGCTAACTCTCTAACTGGCATGATCCGTGATTTTTCCACAGCTTTCCAGGTATAAAGCCACATTTATAATGGTATTAAAGTACTTATTTCAATGGCCAAAAGGCACATTTTTGAGCTTGAAAAGGCCTCTTAAAACTTGACTATAATTACAAATTTGGTAGATTTTGCCATTCTCCGAGTCTCTAAGTATTGGATTGTTTTCGCTGTTTTACCGCCAAACTAGGTCGCAATCATCCAAAAAGTTAGAACATCAACCTGCGCTCGGAGGCTACAAACTTCGAGGCAGGACTATTTCTTTTTCATAATGCTAAACCTGAGCAAGAAAATCAAAAGATAGTCCCATTCAAATATTAAAAATATAGAAATTTTTATCTGAATCAAGTTCGACAATGTCACACCTGCTTGCTTTAGATTCCAAGGAGCTTTCATGTAAGTTGCGGGACAACGTGTTGGCTTTTTCTTGTAAGTTATTCCTTTCTCTGACTACTTCTGCAATCTACAACAACAACAACAAGTATCAAAACAGAGTTTAATACCATCAACTGACGTGATACAACTCACTTTGACTCTGAATATGACTAACGCACAGGTTGTCGAAACGTCAGCCACTATCAACAAAAGTCCTATTCAGGACTACGTTCACCCGGACGATCATACTCAACCTACTATGAAATGACTCCTGGGTTCAAACCTTTCACAACAACAAATATTTTTTTATGTGAAAATGAAGGGACAGCTTGTATATTTATTACAATAAATTTGCAACTAAACTTGCAACAAGAACAACAACAATAATCACAATAATAATAATACTCTTATATCAAAAACTTGTGTATAAATAAAGTTTATTGATCTAAAAAGTTTCCTTTAAAAGCAACAATTCAAAGTTACAATTCTGTTAAATAAAAACAAACTCACTCTTCCAAGAAATGATTGTACTGATCCAGATGCTGCTTGTGATGGATCAAGCTGCAAAGCTTTGATCAGCTGGGCTTTTAATTCACCATACTGTTAGAGTATTCAAAGACAGTCTATTAGTTTGTCAGCTAAATTTTGGAAAAAAATACTTTTGGTGGTAAGCATTATTGTATCACAAATTAAGTTAAAGAACCAAGAATAGTTTCTTCTGGTTTGTGAGCTCAGCCCGGGTGAAAATTAAGTTTTGTATGGACAAAGGTAACCTGTGAGCGGTGACCCTTTGATTTTTCATTTCAAGGCAGGTCAAAGTGCCTCTGTTCACAGGGTACCTTGATACATTGCATCAGATTTTTTACATATTTTTGTGGCTATCAAAAATGTAATTAAATTTACACATTTTTTGTCCCTTAATTTAGTTATTTCGCCTATGTTGGGTGTTACATTCTTCAATATCCACTGATTTTCACCTTGATGAATATGTCACAACCTGGCAAGTCATCTCACAGGTGGTGACTTTTACTTTGCTCACATATTTGACTGGCTCAATTCCTGAGGACAATAACAGACTACTGTATAAATTTGTAGTCTACGCCTACAGCATGCCTACCGCATCTCATTTTAAAGTAAAGGGAGTAAATGAAGTAAAGAAAGGCAGGGACCAGTGGGGGATGCAGGGGAGGGCCCAAGGCCAGGCCCAGGCTCCCCCCACCTTATTTTTAGACCAAACTAAGGCCAAAAGGGATGAAATATTTTTTTTGGAGACTGGGCCCCCACCTTATCTCAGGGTCTGAATGGCGGGCCCCACCCCCTCCCCACCCCCCTTATCTGAAGGTCTGGGTCTGCCACTGGGGACCAACTCTAGGAGATGTTTTACCAAGGTATCAGTTAAGAGAGAGCTGACTGTAAAAATGACTGTAAAAACTAGCTTTCACATTGTACATTTTGTACAGCTGTACCTTACTCTCCCATTTTGCTGCCCTACTAGAAGCTTCCTCCTCAGCACTGATGTGATGTTTCAGTGATGATTCCACCTGTTGAAGACGATCTTGTTGATTCTGCATTTCTTTTTTTAATGAGGTTATGGTGATGTCGCTGCGATTTGCGAAGTTCTCCTTCTCAGCTGCTGAATCTTCAGCTTCTCGTATTCTTTCGCGCAGTGACTGCACCAGGGCTGATTGTCGAGCTGCATTCTGCTTGTTGCTTTCTATTTCACACTGCAATAACAGAAGGCAGGATTTGAGCATCAGGAAATGTACATAAATTTATGTAAGAGAGACAATGGGATTAATGTGTGTTGAAAAATGAAGAAAAAGTGTTAAAGAATGGAAAGATTTAAAGGAATCATTTGAATGGGAAAACAGGGTTGTCATTAAAATAAATTCATTAATTGGAAACTTGGGGGTACGCTCAAAGGCCGGGTTACATCTGTAGATACAAAGAATATCTGGACACACCTTAAATTCTATAATTTGCTGATCTTTTTCAGATATTCTGTGTTGGATGTCTCTCACCTAAAAGAAAATGATTTCACTGTCAGCTCTTTTTTGAAATTGTTTTTCCGATTACAACTGTACATTTGATGTCACTAAAATCAAGTACAACCCTTTAATTAAATATTACTCTGGGGCCAGATGGAAGGAAGGACTCAAATTAGGGTTACGGTGTGCAAAAAAAGTAGTGTACCATAGCCCAGGACTTAAATGGATTTTGCTTTCCGGCTAGTACGGTGAATTCAGTTCTTACTTGTGCGACAAGCAAGTGAAGTTTGTGGGGGATTTCAATTTACAGAAGAACTATAATCAATCCTGATCATTAAAAGTTTTTGGGGCTAGTTGAAATAATCTTCTGGGCTAGTACATGCTAGCTACACAGCTTGCCCAAATGGCGAGCTGTAAAACTGACTTTCTTTGCATCCTGGGTTGTGGTCAAAGTTAATGACCCCAAACCTCCCTTGCAAACCGACAATAAATTATGTGAAAATTTTTAATGGCAAACAGGATTACTCAGTGATGAAAACTTTAATACACCTTTTTATTTTATTTTTTTAGCCCTGTCAAAATGTGATGATATAATTTTTTTTTTGTTTTTTTTTATCGTGTCCTATCAGAAAGCTGTGTTGGTGGACTTCTTACCTCTTGTTGTAAGCCGGATGAAACTACTTTTTCAGCTGCTAGATCTGTTTGTGCTGTTTCAGCAGCTTGCCTGTAATGTGACAGCTGTTTGAAAAAATGTTGACACAAGAAATAGAGGCTGAGGTATTTCTAATTATTTAGGTATTAGAAGATATTTGGTTTAGCTGTAAAAAAAATTCAGGTAAATTTACCCCAGTATTGGAAAGAGATTCGGGAGTCAGCATTTCTTGTGGAATTTTCAAACACCAATTCCCTTTACAGAGTTACTACGAGTCATAACAAATGAATACAGTACAAAATGTATGTTGCAGCTAAAATGGATCTTGAAAAGCTCGCATTATGAAATGCAGGGGAAATGAAAAGATTTAAGTTTATATTATTGTTATCAAAACAAATAGCACATAGATGCTTAAGATATGTAATTACTGCCAATATCATTTATGTTCTGGGTAATAGCTGCCTTCATTTACCTGTGAACTAAGATGTTCTCTCTCCTGCTGAAGTCTTGAGATCTTATCCCTCAATAGCTGAGTTTCATCTAAAGATGAACCAAGTTCTAAAGAAATGGAGGGGCTGCGGCAGGACACACCATTCACTTCAACCTATGATTATGATCAGTAAAATATTAATTATAATAAAATGACAGTTAATCACAATAAATGGATAAGAGGAGTCAGTCATTAAGAGTAAGAACTCAGTGTGGTTCATGGATTTGAATTCATCTTTTAGCGACCTTCATGTTCTAAGAAATCCCATTTGTTACGTCAACTTTCCCTATAGTATAATAACATTCATGTACCCACTATTGTCTCATTGACTACTAGCGTAGAGTTTATTTTGAAAATCAGCGGAACCTACAGGTAAGTTAGTTCATTTCTGCTAGCAGTGACAGACTAATCTAAAGGTTGTGTGTGCAATGCATGATTTTCAAGAGCAATGTCAAACTGTGTTCTGTGCAGTGAGGGTGTAGTCATTTTCTTCAAAACCAAATTTAATGATGTATAACAAAACAGTAATCATTTAAGGGGTTATTGTGATTATGCCCAATAATCAAGGTCTCAAAGTGTACGTATCAGCTGAAGTTGAAGTCTAAGGATGATACACTTACCTTGACCTTGATTATTCTAGTCGATATCACAAAAACCTCATCCAATAATGTTATTAACAGCCACTGACATTCCACATTGACCAACTTCCCAAAAAGGGCATTTTTGTTTGTCCCAGTGGGTACACAAAACTCTTTACAATGACCATTTTCCTCTTTCCTCAAGGTTGTTGCTGTAGAGAGCTACCATCCCTCCCCAGAAACAACCACCTTGCAATAAGTGTATTTCTTTCACTCAAATACTGCCTAGACCAATGTATCTCTAGACTAGGCTTCCACATGTATTGAGAGGTACCCATGTGGGAAGGCCCTGGGGGTACCCTGGATTTCAAGAGACGGGGATGCCTGATCGAAGGACTTTTTTGGGTAGGAAAATTGGGCAAGAACTTTTTTGGGGCGGCTTGATTTAAGTAGGGATTTTTTTGGTTCTTAAAACAATCTGAAGATTTGTGGTAGTGCCAGCGTATCCTAGCTGCATAGTTCTGAGGGTGAAGTACAACCAAATAAAATAAACATGTTATATCATTTAATGTTTTCTGGACATTTTTAAGGCTTGGAAATTCGGCATGGGATTTTTTGGGTTTCGATTCATGCTCCCATACAATGATCCTTGTCACTTGAAATCCGGAGTACCCCCCTGCCCCCCGGGTGGAAGGGTATGTCACATGTAGAAAGTGTTCACTTGTCTGTAACTTTTAAAAGCAAAATGAATGTGTGTCTTTTGTATTCAACATAATCATAGATAAAATATACATAGTTTCACAAAAAGTGGGAGTTATCCTACAATTTTGCTAATTAGCCTTACACGTCAAATTCATCAGACTGAGGTAAAAAGCACACTTGATGGTTAAACTAAAGAAAACAACTTTTAGAAATTATATAAACAACAACTCTTTACAATATTTGCATTATTTGGTTGCTATAGCACCTCCTCTGTTCAGGTTTAAATAATTAATTACATTATATTGTAGTTCAAGAGGATAGCAAGGTTCTTCGCTGTTTATAAAAAGATGGGTTTAGAACAGGAAAGAATGCCAGTTTTAAAAATGTTTTCCAGTTTTTTCTTTATTGGCTATCTATACTAGCGTATCAAGGGCGCTGTGAATTGCATTAATATTTGATTTTTTTGTCCTTAAAATATCATAGTAAAAAAATTAGACATGCTCTAATTAAAGCTTGTGTTTCGTTCGCTTGTAAAAAGTCTTGCTTAGATGGAAAGAAATGTACTAAATATTTTAGCAACAGATTTACCCTCAGTCAAAGCGTTACGTTTAAGCTTATTTTTTAAATATTGTAATAAATTGAAGTTCTAAATTTGTTTTGACTAATAAACAGCCATGGAAGATAAGATCTGTCATGTTTATTCGGTAGTTTTTTTAAAACTTTTTTCCGTCAGAACCAGCAGTTATATTATAAAATACGAAAAATAATCAAACCGTTTCTGGTTTTGAATGACTTGAGCTTATATATTAGAAGTATCATTTGAGCGATTCTAATACCAGAATTCGATTGCACTGTCTTCAAGCGCTGCAAACGAAGTGTCATTGTCAAAAGATTTGAGTAATTTTATACCTCATTTCGCCTTTGGACAGGTGAGCTTGTACGTGAACTACTTTGACTGCCAGATTTTCTTTGCCCGACAATCATCGGCGGAGAATTTCTGTAAAGTTGCCTCTCATTGCCGTGGTCCCTCCAAAGTTCTCGAACGTCCACTCCAGAATCTTCAAGATAAGTTAATTGAGAGCCCGGCTTGGCTTCCACTAGTCTTTGCTTTGGAATTTTGGGAAAATGGTCTGATCTATCTGAATATAAAGATGCCATAACATTATAAGGATCGACCAAAACAGCTGTAGATGTGTCGCACTATTCTTCGGGTGCTCAATTTCACGAATGAAGTTCCAAAATGGCGGGCGCAATATTTAGCTCCTCGTTCTGTTGCGTGGCAACAAGAGACGCCAAGTTCAGCAAGCAGCCTCGATTCAAGAAACCTTAGCGGGTAGGAGAAAGGATTGTTGTGCGCGCGCGCGAAGCGAGAATGAACAGAAAATGCAAAAAGTAGCATTTGATTTTTATTTCATTTTTTATGTACGAAGAGGAATATAATAGAATATAGGAAATGAAACAAGACAACAGAACAAGACATCACCTAAGCCTGTATCAGCAGGTATTACAGACATTTAGCAACATCCTTTTGAAAAAATGCCTTTGATTAATTCGTCTGGCTCTTTTACTCTCTTTCTATTGCCTTTTAGTTTCATTATATTTTTTCCAACAATGCTGAATAAAATCAGTCATCCTTCTTTTCAGATTTTTTCTCTCGTCCTTTTTTGTTAAATTTACGAAATCTGATTGGTGGAAACTAATCAGTGTTTACAAAATTCTCGCTTCTTATTGGCTAGTTTTTCTCCACCACTTGAACTTGAAGAGGGGACGCTTCATTACATCAACTGCTAACTACAGCCATCTTGGCTTTGAAACTGTGAAAGCACGCGTAGTTGACGGCTTGTTCATCAAGTACAAAGAAGATTAAAAGTTATACAGTAACTCCAAGCCTTGGTAAGTTCTATTTCTCCTTATGATTTCAAAATCTAGTGCAAAATTTAAATCTGGTCTCCTTCATTACACAGAATGCAATATGGAACACCCGACAAACGTTCCCGAACTTATGCAGTTCGTGCAAACGACACTTCAGAATATGCAAGAGAAGTTCCAAAGCGTTGAAGACTCGATCGTCAAAAGAATGACAGACACGGGCAAGAAACTGGACGAAATAGAAAAAGGTCTCACAGATTTGATGGACCATTCTGGGATGGGGGAACCGTACGAAGAAGACTTAGAATCCGACAAAGATTTCTCCGACACAGACAAGGGAAGATAATAATGCGGCATTAGTCCGTTGCTATAGAGGACTGTAATGTAAACAGAGCGTCTAATTCGCACCTAGAGTAGGTTTAGTGTCCGTTTTACTTATAGTGTAGATAGTTAAGTTATTTACTAATTCCCTCCTTATAAATCTTTCGTAGTTTCTACCAGTATTAAAGAACCCATCAGCTTCCTCTATTTTAATAGACCACTGTCCAAATTTGCAATCACCTCGCTGTTCCATGACAAAATCATCAAAGAAGAGTTTTAATATATTCAGACTGTGGTTATGGTAGATTTTTTATGCATTAGATATGTGTTTTCAAGTATTGTGAATTGTACTCACTGAATTTTATTTCGCTGGGACTGTACTTTTACAATAAATGTTATTGAGTTTTACCAAAGAGTTTGGCTAAATTTATATACATACGGCAACCGTTAACTCACCGAGCAAACAAACCAGTTTGATTGGTTTATTTATTTGCATCTTTTGCCAGGCCAAATGTGCGCCACCAGTTCACTGGATTTCAGATTTTTCACCAAAACGTGAGATCCAAAATGGATAATCTGTTTTCATGATGGATTTCATGGATTTCCTTCTTTACTGTTTTATTGGGAAGTCTGAAAAAGGATTTGCAAACCGGTTTCCAAAAAAATGGTCTTTTTCTGCTAATTATTAGGCATGTGTCTGCAAGACTGCTGTTTTATAGAACAGTTTGTCAAAGCCCCAGTTGTCCATATTTCCCAAAAACTGTAAAAAAAGAAAATCCAAGGATAGATTTCTCACAGTTGAAACCCATTATCCGATTTCACATTTTACTGGACATCAAAATATAAATCTAGCTTGCCCAATCAAAAGCACCCTCTCTCATAACTTCCCGTGTGTTGTGATTATCGGTAGTTATTTGTGACATGTCAACCTGCCATAAGTTCTTACAAGCGAGCAAAGTGAGCAAGACGAGCTTCAACGAGGTCACCAGAAAAAAATTCAAGGACTTTTAGAAAGTCTAGATTATCAGTAGTTCATTCATCTTCTGCGGGCAGCTCATAAATCCTTAGAAACCCAGGGGCAGCTAAAAATGGAATGATGAAATTATCCCAAGGAAGCCTGAGGCTCTGAAAATCTCATTTTCATCAACTGAAGTTGAACCAGGGTGGCGCAGTGGTGAGAGCACTCGCCTGCCACCAATGTGGTGATTCGAATCCTGGTGTTGATGCCATATGTAGACTGAGTTTGTTGTTGGTTCTCTCCCTTGCTCCGAGAGGTTTTCTCTGGGTACTCCGGTTTTCCCCTCTCCTTAACAACCAGCACTTCGAAATTCCAATTCAATCTGGAATGCACAGACATGTTTCAACGAGTTCTTGAGAACTCTTAATTGCTCCGTGGGTAAACAAATTACAGTGACAGTACAAGTCACATGAGCACAGTCTGAGTTGGTTGAAAATGGAAATAGGCCAGTTGGCATTAACAAGATTATGCTTCACACTGAATTTTTACACTCCCTATGTCATAAGCACATGGCCATAAACCTTCCACTGCTGACACAAACAAGTCACCAATAATAACTGATTATATAAGAGTCAAGACTTGAGACAAGTAAAAAATGTCTTATTCTTTTAGTTGTCCACACTAAGCTACTAAAGAAATATAGACTTTCTTCGCCTGTTTACCCACTCTTAAGCCAAAACAACCATCAACACACAACTTTAGAACAACAACTTTGTTTGTATCCAGCAATTCACTTATTTATTAATTACAACATATAAACAGAAAAAGTGTAAAGTTTGATCTGAGACAATGGAAATTAATATTAACATCCTTCAGCCTGTGAATGTCATTTTGTGTTCAGGATCACCAGGAGAATTTTAATTTTATATATTTAAAAAATATATATAAAAGCCCGAGTAATGAGTTCCAGCCCAAAAGCTGAGTTTCTGAAAATGACAAATACTCTATAGTAATTTATTATTGCCCGTTTTTGATAGGTGACAACTGCATCACACAAAATAAAAGTAATATAAGCCAATTTTGGAAAAGGTGAAGGCTTGGGCACAAAGGCCTTGCAAGCACTAATGAGGGTGGGTGACTGAGGGGAGGGGGGGGGGTAATTTGCAAAAGCCAAGGTCAGTGAATTCACCACTAAAACATTATAATTAAAATTTCCAAATTGCATAACAAAAAAAGTTAGGTGTAATAGACAAATGTCTGTGTTACTGGCTGATCTTTGTTGTCAAGTTCAGGCTCCGACTGCAGGCATTATTGCTGCCTTAAATTGCCTGGAAGACAAACCCAAGGAGTTAAAGAAACATAAAACTTGTTAAGTCTCCTACCCTCCCCCTCTGAAAAGATCCCACAAGGATTTGCATATGCATTTCTCTCTAGTTCCCAGGCTATCAATCTTTTCCAAAGTTATACATTGATTGCACAAAAAATGTGTCATTTCCTCATTCAAGCCACAGTCATGCTAGACATCTTATGTCAGCAGAAATCTAACAACCAAAACTCTGTTTCAAGGCCTTTCCTATTAGCTTCACACAATGTTCAATGTCATCAGGTTCATTATAAGAAAAACTCAGTCTTATGCAATTTTTAAATTTTCCTGGGGTTGCACAAAAGCGTGATCCATAGTTGAACTCAATAAGATACTCGTTCTTGCAAACATCAAACAGTTTGTCACAATCAATTTCTTGGGGGAAGGTTACCCACACAAAATAACCCCCATTTGGTTTCTGATAAGAAAACTGTCCAGGCAGGTACTTGTCAAGGGCTTTGCACAATGCATCAAGCTGGCGAGAATAGACTTTGCGCAACGTGAACAAGTGCTCTTTCAACAAACCCTCTTGTATTGCGACAGAAACAACGCATGCCATGTACTGATTAAAGCATCCTCCACTCATAGCATAAGCACTAGTTTTCAACACTTTTCGAACTCTTTCTGGTGCTTCTATCCAACCAAGACGCAACCCTGGCCCAAGTATCTTGGAGAATGAGCCATTAGAGATGACGTTCCCTTTGTAATCAGCATCAGATTTTTTGTCAAAAGAAAAAAGCCTTTGTGGGGGTGGTGTACACTCATTGAATGACAGCAAATTGTAGACATCATCACACAGTGCAAGAACATTGTGCTTGCGAAGCAACATAATCAACTTCTGGCATCGCTCTGCAGGAAGATAGGATCCAGTTGGGTTATTGAATGTAGGTACAATATACAACATTGCAGAGTAAGGCTTTTTCTCTTTTGGAAGCCTCAGGTCATTAGAATGTTCAATCAAGAGCTTTTCTAGCTCATCAACAATCATTCCATCTTTATCAGATGGGACCCCGATGACTTTCATTCCTAGATCATCCCTCAAGGCCCTCAAACCAATAAAATAAGCTGGCTCCTCCACAAAAACTACATCCCCAGGTTGAAAAAGAGTGTGTCCTATGAAATCTAGACCTTGTGAGGCTCCAGCACTAGCCCACAGATCTTCTTGATCTACAGCATCAGCATAATGCTCGCTGAGAAACTTGGCCAGCTCCATGCGGAATGCCATGGGGCCTTCTTCAATACCATACTGGAGCGCATTTGGACAATGCTCTGATTTGTGAAGAGAGATGGTTGCCTTCTGGATGAGTTCAGCAGCCTTCTGAAGAAGATAACTGCTTGGCCCTCCAACACTCAGGCTGTAAATTTTCTTAGGTCCACTTTCCAGATGTGAAAAGGCTGTTGTAAAGATGTTCATCCTCAGAGAGATGCTATCGTAAAAAAATAAAATTAAAAAAAGCAACTGTCTCATTCATTCCATATACAGAGTAAGTACAGTTTACGGGCGGATTTTGGGGTGGGCCGAGGGGGCCATGTACACCCCTATTCCTTTGATACTTTGTATCATTTTTATAGAATTCTGTCTCAGAAAAATAAAAAGTATCTACCCCTTTCTGAATTTTCTAGATCCAGCTCCGCCCCTGCAGTATGTTTGTTAATCATTTTCAAGGGTGTAGTAACTCAGTAGCTTTGAGAAATGCCTTAACTGCACTTCTGTACTAATATTTTCTAGTTCCTTTAATAGCTAAAATTATCAAATTATAGGGTTACCCACTATAACGATCTCAATCAAAAGACAGCAGTGCACTGTTTCGTCCATCTTGTCCTTTTTGCTGGCATAGGGAAAAGGTGTTTTTGTTGTCACTTATGACTTCGGGGCGAAGTAAGGTACCACAGATGCAACTCTGATCCGGGGAGAGGGGAAGGGGGTGGGGGGAGTGTCAAAAATTACACTGTTCTTATCATGTTCCCTGTTTCTTCCCCAAAATGAGAGGAGAAACAATTTGATATGTTCCCCGAAACCAATGTTTCCTTTTTACATTCGACAAACTCAACACTCTCTCTGTTCCCTGAAAGTTAAATGTTGTCCCCATGCGGCGGCCATGTTCACCCAAATATGCAATTTTGTTTAAGTTCCTCTTAGCACCAATTCAGAGCAACACACTGAGCTACAGGGGTTTGACCTGACATAGTTAACTCAGCTCCATATTCCATGTGCCATTTCCTACCTTATAATTATGATCCTCAGCTGCTAGACCCGTTGTAAAAGTAAAGTTATTTTAGAAACGCTAATATCAACAATTTTTGTCAGGCGCCGTAGTTTTGGCAGGGCGGGACCTGGATTGGTTTTCTTAAAACTTAGTACCGAGTCTTTTTGGGCCAGACGTAAGGGGCCGGATTGGGGCCGTATTGATTTAAGAGCTTTGCCATCGGCTATGAAAGCCAGCTGAAGTCATCATTGACATTCAAGAGTTCATAAACTGAGAGAAATACGATACTTTAATATTCTAAGACAAGGAATGTTCAGATATATAGGTAGAGATATAAAGCCCTCCAAATATAAGCCCCCCAATCTGGTAACGCAAAATACCCTCCATTAAATAGCCTTTCCAAATATGAGCCTCCCGGGGACTTGTACCTAAAAAATTGCCCTCAAATACAAAGTAGTCAAAGTAAAACAAAGCAAAAACGGTAAATTTACTTTGGGCTAGCCCAATCAATTTTGAAACGCAAATTCCCCTCCGTAGATAAGCCCCTCCGAATATAAGCCCCTCAAAAAGGGCCTTTGAAAAATATAAGCCCCGGGGCTTATTTTCGGAATTTTACGGTATTTTGTGCGATACAGTTTCTTTGTTCGCAGTTTTACTTTACTGCACACAAAGGAGTGGTCCATATTGCAGTCAACACCCTGATAACCGCATGTGATCTTGATGCTTGAAAGGGTGGTGCGTCTGGTGAGGGTCGATCAGGTCAAGCTAATGCCAGTGCTTAGATCTTGGGTGTTTCCAGGAGATTCAGCCAATTAATTACTCAGGCGGTATCTAGCTACTTACTTACTCATTAATCTTCTGTGTGTTTTTCTTCATCGATTTAGCCTTTGTAGCCAGTGGTAGCTGAACAATTCAACTGACAATTCAACCTTAATTATAACCATATTCTTTACAAAATGTTTCACAGTTCTCCAGTGATTGTTAAATTAGCGGTCCAGTGTAAACAACATTCATATACCACCACAAGTGTGCACATCTCTTGATCTTCCTCCTTATTTATTTCTTCCGTTAATCCCTCAACGTGTGTGGCCGAGAGGCTAATACCTCGAACTCCAAATCTGGAAGTCCAGGCTTCAAGCCTCGCCCGTCGTGTTGTTTCCTTAGAGAAGGAACTTTACTCTACTTTGTCTCTCACTGGTCTCTCTTCACTCAGGTTTATAAAGATGGACTATCATCCCGTCCAGGGGGGAGTATCAATACTCCTAGGCATGCTTCATGCTAAGGAAACCGGATAAGCTTTGGCCGTTTAATTAGGCCTTTGGCTCGTGTGCACCTTTACCTATTATCTCTAAGAATTTGTCTTAAAAAAAGCGGACACGTTTCTTATATCTCATGCTTCAGGGAAAATCCATTATCCCGCCAGCTACACGGGCAATTAAAATGTTGATAGAAACCTTTCTATTTGACACAAGTTGCGCACATTTTCCTCCACAACATGTGCCTATTTTTCCGTACCACCTTTTCTTTGCTACTGCCACTGGTTCTCCGAATTTGAGAAGAAAATGGATGATAGAATTGTAGAACCCTGATGGGGGCCCTCCGGGTACTAGAATCTCGTTTTGTGGGCGTGAGTCAAATCTCTCAAACAAGAAACAAAAAATTATTAACCGCCATATACTTAAGATTCTTATAGATCATGGAAATGACGTCATAAAATGTTCAAAACTCAAGTGGAACCACGAGCCGCAGGCGAGTGGTTTCACTGCAAAGTTTTGAACATTTTATGGTGTCATTTCTATGGTCTAAAGAGTGTAGATCATGGAAAATCAGTGTGATCAATTTGTTTTTTACAATAACATTTATTTTTTTTTTTACGAAAAACCAAAAACAACCAGCACTACGTGACATGTTACGTCATTTCCATGGGCTATACTCTCATAGACCGTAGCTCTCGACCAATCAGCGCGCAAGGATTCGCTCAGTTATTGCTAAGTTAGTTTGAGAAAGGTTGTTGGAAAAAGTGTGCATGCAACAATCCCTGTAGGTAATATGGGATATGATCAATACACTGTTCCTGACAACATATCTGTCGAACCTGCTTTTTTTGCTCCCCTTTAGCACTCACAAACATGTATCCATGGCCTCTCGTGCTATTCTTTCAATTTTCTTTGAAGAACAGTGAACTCAAAACCACCCAAAACCTTTTGGGATTGTCGTGTACACTTTTCTTGAAATAGCTATATATATTCTACGTATTTCTTGACATACATTGTGCAGTTTTGTATTTTAGGTGGGATAAATTCCACAAAGTATTTTATTCAACTTTACCTTTTCCAAGAATATTATTATCAATATTATTTTTGTAAAAGTGACTACATAATAATTATGTTAGCCCTTCATTTTCTTTCATACCCTAAAATATTGCATAATATCATAAAGACTTGATTCTTACCATTCACAGCAATTTTGCTCTCAAATTAAATAAATGAAATTCATCCGAGCTTCTCACCAGTCATTGTTTTTAAAAAAATGCCAGTGTATTTTAAACATGATCTATAAATATTCAAAGGGTACATCTCAAAAACTATGATATTGAAAGTAATAATTTATAAAGAAATCGTTTAAGACAAACTAAAAGAAGAACTTTCAATCTGTTGCACCTGTTACTATTGAGACAAATCAATCAATAAGTGGAAACAAACAAAAATAAAACAAATTTATTTTGCTTCGAGGTGGTGGATAAGTGTTCAAATCACTGTTCTGACAGCATGTAAATAATCCAAATATGTACACCTAGTTAAACTATTATTGCTATCCAATGTTGATTAAATGGAACCACATAATGCACAGATCATTAACTTCAATTTCAAAAATTTCAGAATAAGTACTAATCTGTCAAGTCTTTTCTTTTCCTGGAAAATAATCCACAGTTACTTCTGATAAATTGCTTAATTCTCCTTCCAAAATCCCAAGTTAAAATGAGGAACACAAGGGAAATCTTGTGAAGAAATGTAGTGGGAGAGGGTAAAAAAAACATGTTCTAACTTCATTTTACGGGAGAAGCTCGAGACTCTTACACAAGCACTGATATAAGAAACTTAAGCTGAGATCAGAAGTCACTTTTGGTTTAAGATTCAATGTTAGAAAAACCCTCCTTAAATAAGCACTAGGGTCAAATAAATCCCACAACTTGGAGAGTCTTATAAAGGTTTAAGCCAATAGCACAAGATAATCATCAGTACTGTCAGAAACGTTTGAACTTATCTCAAATCTTGAATTGAGCCTTTGTGGTAAATCTTGATGGCTTATTGTTAGCTGTTTCTTTCAGTGTTTGTCTTGTTTTTTTTTATGTGCTACTTTGTAAATACCAGTGAGTAAGGAAGTGTTTATCAGCTTAATATTTCTTTTATCGCTGAAGCTATTTGCTTTACACAGTGATCAGTCACAGGACAATCATGAAATGCAAAGGTGAGTCGCATGCAATTCTTAAACTGACCTGAGGAAGAAAAAGCAGAGCCTTTGTTGAAGTCAACATTGTACTTTTCAAAACAGATGTCATACAACTTATCACAGTCAACCTCAGAAGGAAGAACTACCCAAACAAAAAAGCCTCCAAGTGGTTTCTTATACGTATAGGGGCAAGGAAGGTACTTTTCAAGAGCACTACATAAAGTGTTTAATCGGTTATAATAAGCCTTTCGTATGAAGGTCAAATGCTCCTTCATAAGACCCATTTGTAATGCCATTGCAACAATGCAGGAGGTGTAGTGATTAACACACCCTCCACTCCTGGCATAGCCACTTGACTGTAAAATCTTTCGCACTTTTTCAGGAGCTTCCATCCAACCCAGACGCAAGCCAGGGCCCAGCAGTTTGGAAAATGACCCATTGGAGATAACATTACCCTTGTAATCTGGATCAGATTTGTCGTCAAACGAAAAGAGCCTTCGTGGAGGCTCATCGAGAGAATAGGACAACAAGTTGTACACATCATCACACAAAGCAAGCAGGTTGTATTTACGCAACAGTTGAACAAGCTTTTTACACCGTTCTTCTGGCAGAATGGAACCGGTAGGGTTGTTGAAAGTTGGAATGCAGTAGAGGAAGCCAGAGAAAGGTTTTGTTTCTTTTGCTGGTCTCATCTGATGACTATACTGTGACAAAAGCTTTTCAAACTCATCAACTATCATTCCATCTTGATCACTTGGAACACCAACCACATTCATGCTAAGATCATTCTTTAGGACTAATTGAGCAATATGATATGTGGGTTCTTCCACAAATACTACATCACCAGGCTGAAACAGGAGGTTTCCAATACATTGTAAACCTTGCGTTGCACCAGCATTGACCCAAATATCCTCACTGTCCACTCTAGTATTATACTCCTGACTGAGAAACTTTGCGAGTTCAGTTTTGAAAGCTGATGAACCACCATGGGGGCCATACTGGAACATGTTTGCATAATTTTCTTTCCTATGAACCTCTATTGCTGCTTTTTGCATGAGGTCACCACACCTGAGACGTAGATCAGCACTGGGTGATCCCACACGTAGAGTGGACATGTTCTTGTCATGCATGCTGAGGTAGTCAAACATTGTTGTCATTTTGAAGGTACTGTAGGGTATCTGATAACTAAATAAAATAAGTGTTCCATGTCAGTACCTTCTTTATTCAATGCTTTGCTTCTGACCACCCTCTTTTATTTAATAATATAATGATAATAGTAAAAAATTAATAATAACAATAGCAATAACAATAACAATAATTATTAATAATAATTAATACTACTAATAAAAATAATTATAATTAATAAATATATTTATTCTGCAGTAGTCAATCATGTGGCCTATAATAAAGTATTGCTGGTATAAACTCATGTGCAGCAAACTATATACATATACATGTACCTAAAAACATGAGAAAATCTAGCCTGAGGAAACAGCCATATGAAATGACATTAGCAACTTATAAAATACTTTGTTGCATGTTTGGGGAAATTGACTGATGCTTGTCAATCATCTGTCATACAACAAGGCTACATACTTTTCCGGATTAGTCAGGAATCCAGATAATTTAGTTACTGAGTTCATTTTGTCGTTTTTAAGCAGATGCAGTGCGTGAATCCGAATTGAAAAGGTGCCAATTTGGTCAAGTCTCTATAGATTTTTAATCTGAAATCTAAAGTGAATCCGATGCCTTGTAAATTCGCAATGTTTTGTAGTATAAACAATTTGTCCAACTTATCTGGATAATTCTCCGCATTTCATCACATGAGTTTGCGGTAAAACAAAAATGGAACTGTCACCTTCATGAATATAGGATGCCACAGCAATTCAACGAAAATGTCCCTAGCTACGAAAATGAATGCATGTTTTTTTTTTAACTTTTCCCCATTTATTTCCGTCAACTCTCTTAAAATGGCAAATATAGGTGAACTTTCCTACAGAGTCTTGGGAATCGTACCCAATTTGTTGTTTTTCAGTTACTTACTGGGCTCATTGCCATCGCCATCACCATTGCCTTCGTTGTTGCTCCCAGAATTAACCCATGTACGTAAACAGTTAGGATTCTGAACACGTTTTAAGTAAAAACACCTGCCATCATATGTTATTAAAGATTTGGTCCATTAATGAATAATAATTTGTTTCTCTGGAAACCGACATTTGAGTGGAGAGGATAAAAAAAGCCTGTCTTTTGATTTAGAAAAAATTATTTGAAAGAAACAACCGGAGTTGAATGAATTGAGGCAAACTGTGCTCTTACAATAACTTATCTTTAGATACTTTGCTCGCTTTTTAGAATTAACTTGTTATTTTTTATTATTTAATCATTACCACTTTTTTCTTATTTTTATATATTTTTGTGCACGACTTTTTCAGGTACGCACATGCGTACCGTGTGTACAGGTAGCTACACCCCTCAATGTGGAATGGGCAGTTAAGTGTTTTTGGCACTATGCTGTTTTCTCTGGCATATAAGCACTGGCTTTTTATAACATGGCCTCATAATTTTCACAAAGTATTACAAAGGATAATTTGTCAAGGCGCATAATGCAGTTCCTGTTCCACAGATGCATAACCAGACAAATTACATCGTGAAGGTTACACAACAGTGGCGACACTCATATTATAGGCTTTGGCTACATGTGGTGGAAGTACAAAGAACGGGGGGTGGGGGGGGGGGGGAGGGAGGCTACTTTCTATGACGGCCTATTTTCTCAAAGGAAAGTACACGAAAGAGGTGCCTTTTCCGCCAAAAAATGTTATATAAAAGGCTAAGGGGTCGGAGCTCGGGACCGAGCCTCCCCGTATAAAACTTTGTTTAGTAGCCCCCTCCCCCCAACTCCAGGGAACGGACATTGAGATGTAAAGTGAAATGATTACTCTCTACGAATCTCTAAATCAATGCGCCCGCTATGACCTGCGCATATGCGATATTGACCAAGCGTTAGGTCAAGATGGCTAGATATTGGAAATGTTCCTTGTTTCAGTTTTTATGGAACAAGATAAATTAAGTCATGACCGCGGTCAAGTCAAGAGTACGGAACAGCCAGAAACAAGTTGCGCACCGACCTTTGCCATTAATGTACGTCAAAAACTGAAAACCGAGGCAAAATATTTGAAAATCACACAAGCAAAATCTAACATGTAAGATAAAATCAAGTCTGATTTCACCTCTTTTGTAAAAGAAAGTAGAAAATTGCCTGTAAGATCTGAAATTCCTTACCGATTTGCGAGGGGCTTCCAGCGTACAGAGATCGAAAGCTCGCAAAGCCTTCTGGGATAACTCATTCTACTCTTTGTTCAGGATCAAAATGGCGGGCGGAGGTAATGGCAAAAAAATCACATTGCGATGGTTGATGACGAGCCAAAAACTTGTTTTTCGTTCTATGTTGATAAAATTTTCATTTTTGTTTTCTCTTTAAGGCGTTGAAGAGTACCACTGTAATTACTGCCAAGCGGACTGCACGTCACTCCGAGTGAAATGTGCAGAATGCACTGATTTTGATTTGTGTCTTCAAGTAAGATCAGATTATTTTTATTAAGTACTTTTTGCTTATTTTGTATTGATTTTAAGCCTATTGTAACTGGTTGTGCTGGGATCTTGTTTTAGTGTTTCGCTTGCGGTGCAGAAATGGGTAAACACAAAAGAGGCCATGATTATCAATTGATGGTAGGTCACGTGATCGTAGATATCATGTCGTTTTTCCATCTAGGGTAGTTTGATGTTTTAAAAGACAGGAAAAGGATTAGCTTCTTACGGAAAATGAAATTTTATTGAACAACTTTTTTTTTTTAAAGGGACATTTTTCCTTCAAACATGTATCACAGGGCTGTAACCCTCCTCGTCTAGTTCAAATATTGAGAATTGATACATAAGGGATGATAGATGATGTCATATCGCGCGGCACATGATGTCATTTGTTTAAAGAAATACTTGTTGACCTTGATTGATGTATATACCCCATAAAACAGTTCATATCAAGCCACATTATTGTTTGAATTCAATGACATTCCGGAGTTTATGAGAAAACATTCCATTTCCATGTTAAATATAGCTCAAACCCTAAACCCCTCCCTTAAGCCGACATTAACACTTACTTCTCACTTAGGGGTAAAATGTTGGCTTAGGGGAGGGGTAGATGGGCAGTTTCCCAGTAATAACATACAATGATCTAAAAAGGCAATGCCAGAAAATGGAAGAAAATAGATCTACTGTGTCTTGATATCAAAGATACCGATTTAGTTCCATAATAATATACCTGCCAACTTTTTGTGAGATATAAGCGTGAGATTTTTATCCTGAGAGTGCTGGGGTTTTTGAAGACGATACGATCATTTCCGAAGATTCCCGAAAAAGTCCGAAGTCTTCCGAAGAAGTCCGAAGATTTCCAAAGACGTCCGAAGTCTGCCGAAGGCGAAGTTATCGAGTCCCAGTCTTAGGACGTGTATAAACGCGAGCTTGCTCCCAGTGCTTTTCACTTCAAAAATCAGGGATCGCGAGGAAGTTATTGTCATTTATTCATTTTACACATGGTTTTCGTGCCTTACATGGGTCTGAGTTAACATATTTTTGGAAATTGTGTCAAGTAAGACGGCAACAACTCACATTTGTCAATCAGGCGTGAGAAATTGGCCCGCAAGCGTGAGCCGGCGTGAGATCGAAGTTTTCAACCCGCAGGCGTGAGACTCACGCCTAAGGCGTGAGAGTTGGCAGGTATATAATAAACAGAATAAGTGTGATAAAACTCTAATGCTGGGTCATAAGATGTCCACAAGGGGAGAGTTGACTTAATAGGCTATGTACAGTGTTTTTCTGAGTTGCCACATGAACAGCCTTTGTTTCAAAGCGAGGCTACGTGTGAAGCCGTTGATATAAAAATGAGTTTTTATTCTGAGTCATACAAATGAAACTCATTATCACTTAGCCTCATTTTGAAAATGAGGGTTATTGGAACTCAGAAATGGCTGATTGTTGTTAATGTCAAGTTTCAAAACAGGGAATTTTATACACTTTCTTTGTTTTTTGTTCTCAAGGATGGAGGTACATTTCCTCTGTTTCATGAAGAATGGTCGGCTGAAGAAGAGGTTTTACTTTTAGATGCTATAGAGCAACACGGCTTTGGAAACTGGTTTGTTGAACCTTTGTTTTAAACCCTCAGAGTGATTCACCATCATCTAATTTCCGCCTAAAATATAACTGTTTGATCAAAAAATATTGTTCTGAGAAAGCTAGGCTGTCACTGAGGGTTGGGGTCCAGGGATTTTTCCTGGCTTTTAGTGTAATCTTTGGCTATTTTGATTATTTATGATTTAGGGCTACGAGACAAAGGAAATTTATAATTATTATAAAAATTTAACCTGTAACATATATGTGGTTCTGGCGGCTGAAAAGTTTAAAATTTTTCTCATTGTTGAATGTTACATGTATCTGAAGAGCTTTATGATAGGTAATTTGTGAGTCTGAAGAATAGGCCTTTTTCATTAGTTGATCTCGTGATCAACTTTCGGTAAACATGAAAACAGTTCTCTTTTGCAATCACTACTTTTGAGATATACAGCTGAAAATTTACAGGTTACCTAATTTTAATATGCCCTTTCAGCTCGTACAGCCCTAACAAATTGTTTTGAACAGAAGTGAACTGTTTTCATGTTTACCTCAAGTTGATCATGTGATCAACTGATGCGAAAGGCCCATTCAGGCTTGAATAGTAAGTGGACACGAGAGATTTTTGTGCTTTCATCAGTATTTATGGCCTGCTAATAAAATTAAGCTTTGCAGCTCCTGTATATTTAAGAAGATGGAAATCTCTTACTCTATGTTTTATACTTTTATTACAAGTAGAACATAATTTGTCTGTCATTTCAGGGATGATGTTGCTGATCATATTGGAACCAAAACAGGAAAAGGTAAGAAGATCTTGAATCCTGTCTGAATTCTCCTGATATTGGTTGAAAAATCCTGAATTTTGACTAATGTGCGATTGGGATAGGAAAAATCCTGATTTTGACATCTGTTCTGATATTTTCAACTGAATGCTTATGATACTTATATATACAAGAACATTAAACAGAGTATTTATTTAACTGAAATGAATATCCAGAAAACTATTCCCAAAATATTCAATAAAATCAAGTACTTGTAATGTATGTAAAGCCATGTAAAGAGAAGAAAGAGAATGTAGCTGTGTCTGCCAGTTTATTAAATAGTGTAAACTGAGGGTGCATGGATGTAGTGATAATTCAATTAAATAAGCCATTACCTGCCCTGAGTACCTTTTGTCTTGTAAAATATTTTGAATTTGATGAAGGTTTACTTTGTTCAAGCAAAACAGTCCTGTGTCTTATAAAAGCGTTCATTGGTGCACTGACATTGCTCATGATGACACTGAAATTCTTCAGTAGCATTCTCATTTTTTAAAAATACATTTAAGCATCAACTAAAGAAATTTATGTTGGTCTTTCGACAGAAACAAGTGAACATTACAATGATCACTTCATTTCAGGAGTTGTAGGTCAAGGTAAGTGTTATTTCATAAAGAGAGCAAAAGACAACACTGCAAAAAAAAAAACTTTCTTGTTTAGGCAAGCATCTTGATCCACGGCTTACTCTTTCATGCAACAAAGTTGGCAAATACATTGTATGGGATATGACGTATGACTTGATCTGGCACAAACGGTAATAAATGAAAAATTATTGTTTGTATTTAATTCTTTTGCCACACTGAAAAAGTAAATTTCTTTTGTGAAACCTCAAGCTAGTCAGCTGTATAACAACATAAAGTTTTGAAAAAATCATGAATGTCTTGTTCTGTTTTTTTCCTAATCTTGACCTTAAGTAGTTGTTGTTTGTCTTAACGTTTAGCAACTGTTGAACCATTTAAGAACAAGATAGTGGATCATACCTCTGCTGACCAAGGTAAGATCCACATCTCCTGGGGCTGTTGTTACTCTTTCTGTGAATTTTATATTTTTCATTTTTTTTTACTATCATGATCAGTTAGTTTAGGCCCTTTCTTACAAAGTTGGAGGCCAGTTCTCTGAAAATTTGTCACCAAATTTACAATTTATCAGAAAATCAATCTGTGGTTGCAATGAACATCCAATTATGTCTTTTTGTTAAAAATTGGTACATTTTCCCTTAAGTTGGTAACCTTCACCTGGGAAATCTGTTATTGAATGCCATATTAGATCACTGTCTCGATTATCTAAGCTGGGCCATATTATGATCCCTTAGAGGGTCCTGTTACAGTCACACCAGGTCTAGTGTACCCTCCATTAGTCATTGCTGCAGCTGCATTTCTGCTGATGCAATAAGCAGTGAATTTTTTACAATAAGTTCCCTTATACTGTCAGATTTTTTTGAAAAATCATTAAAAGGACAAAATTGCTTTGAAGACATTTACATCAAATTCAAGAAAACTGAGCTGGTAGAAATTTCATAACTAACTTACATGTGAATTCACTGCTCATTACGTAACTGCAGAGATGCAGAGATTAATCTGAACTATAAAAATTATACCAATGGATTCATTGATGGAATTCATTTATGGAATCTTGTGGGGTACGCTTGACCTGGCTTGCCTGTAAAGTTTGTTTTGAGACAAATGGGAAATTGGTGCACTACTGGCTAGGATTATTGCAATGAAAATTTAAACTGTGGAGGGTTCAGCTCTTAAATAAAATGAATGAGTGATTAACATTTTCTACTTATTAATGTACAACAACTGGGTATTCAACTTTTTGGAATTGGTCAGCTCTTTGAAATAATTAAGCAGCATACAGCTCTGGTAAATAAAGGTTCCCTGAAAAGGTAAATAAAGTTTAGTCATGATTGTGTTCTGTAGAAGTACTATCTCCAACATTGTTGCACCCTCCTGAACCTGTTGAGATGAGTGTTACAGAGCAGCAAGAGTTAGGATATATGCCATTAAGAGATGACTTTGAAAAGGTAACCAAACACAAATCAACTTAATTACATAATTATGGTGACTTAGTCATTACTCACTGACCTTAACATAAATAGCGAAATATTAAATTTTAGTAGTTATTTAGTTCCAGTGAATTAACTTTAACCTCCTGTGACCAACCAAGTTTCCAAAATTTGGTGATTATTTAGTAAGTGGTCTGTTATGAGAGGTTGACTATTACAACTGATTTTAGATAGGTGGTCACATATGGGACTAGGGAGCTATGAATTGGGTCTATGATTCTAAAGAAACTGTGTGAGTTGCATTGGTGGGGAAGCGAAATACAAAGATTTGGTTTAATATATCATACAACTTACTATGACTCTGAAGATACATACCACACAGGTTTGTTTTCTAAACAGAATTCAGAGTCAACAAAAGTCCTATTCAGTATTACACCCACCCAGGTGATCATGCTCCACCTACTTACGAAATAACTCGAAGAAGAAGCCGACATGATGAAGCGCTAGTGCTTGAAATGTCATCTTCTCTATTCACTTATGAGTGCCTGTGGCAGTCACCCATAAAATAATGTTGTACTGTACTGTACTACAGTTACTTTGTCTTGCTGATGTGAACATTTGGGCCTGACTCATATGTCTACATTTCTAAAGTAAAAAAATAGATGTGTTTTTATTAATAATTTTATTATTACCGGTAATTCATTTATCTATTTAGAAAGGTGGTAGATATCTTCGCGTGAAATAATCCAGGATGTGTCTTTTGTAGGAATACGACAATGATGCTGAAACTCTTGTCAGCGGGTTGCAGTTCAGTTATGATGATGAGGATGTGGAAACAGGTTAGGAGTTAGAGATTTTGTTCTCATAGTGATGACGTTTCAGGATTTATCTCTACTGTACTTAACATCCCATCTTTATTTATTTTTTTGTTTTATAGACTTGAAACTAGGAATTATAGACATGTACTTACGAAGACTTAAAGAAAGACAACATAGGAAAAAGTAAGTTTCTATATGATGAAGTTGGTAGTATTTTACTCAATTTTATGCTTGGGATGCTTAGCGTAACAAGACAGCCAACAGTTTGTGATGCCACCACTGGTTTTCTAGCTAAATGACGTCTGAGAAACGAGCTCAGAAATTCAATGCTGATGACATGTCATTACCCAGATCTGGGTAGTGCTTCTGATTGTTCATCCCATGGAGGAAATTTGTTTCAACCAATCAGAAGCACTACCCAGATCTGGGTAATGACATGTCATCCGTATGGAATTTCTGCACTCGTTTCTCAGATGTAATTTCACGGGGAAACCAGGGGTGGCATCTCGAAATGTTGGCTGTTTTCTCATGTTAGGAATAATGAGGATTGCATTTTTCTAACCTATTGATTTATCTATATTCTGGGTGGGAGGGGCAGGGTGGGGGGGTGGGGTTTTCCCCCCAAAGACCGTCTTAAAGGAGTACAGCCCCAATTTGAAGATCTCAGTCACCTTTTATACCTTACACAGCTGCCTACTGCAATCTCATTGAATCTCCTGAGGTTGCTGAACAATAAGTACCCTCTATTTCGGTAACTACATAGAATATTGTAGGATAACTGAGGTATACTTTGTGTTCTTTTTGTAGCATTGCAAGACAGCATGGACTTATTGCCAGTAAACATCGGATAATAGGTCAGTTTTTTTTTCCTGGAGTTATTATTATTGCTTTTGGAAATTTAAGAATTATGAAATATTTACCGATTTTTATTTGTTTCTAAATATAAAATAATTATTGTTATTAACTTGTTCCTATGCAGCACTTCGCAGAAAATACAGCAAGGAAGATAGGTTAGTTACTATTTCACAAATATTTTCTGAAATTAATTTATTAGACGCCCTCTCAATGCCTGTGAATATTCATTTTTCTAAGTACCATATTTAGAAACCTTCCCTGCGGGCTCAAAAAAGCGCTAGGTATAATATATGCATCACGCGTTTTTTTTCTTTGCCGTCACTGCGCGACTACGACGTGGAAGTGCCTAATTTCACGTTTTGTGGAGGGCGAAAATACAAGACAACGACTTTCTGTTTCTTTTCCTGAACTTCGATGCACTCTTTAGAATTCAACTCCAGAAACATTTGCCAACATTTGACAAACTGAACGACATGGAATAAGCGCGATATAGTTTCAAGCAGCGCGCGCGACTTCACTTTTTAAGTGACGTTCTCATGGCCGTCGCAGCGGGCGCGGGAACGTAGAGTAAAATAGTTACGTCACGTCGTTTATGCCATTGTGAGTGCTTGTTTTAGAAAATCAGAAAATGGAATGTCAATCAATTTACTTCCCCAAGCATTGGCATGAACACGGTAAATTCAGTATAGTGTCCCTCGAGACCCACACAATGTCCAACAACATCCTCTGATTTCGTTAGGCTAAACGTGTTATGTTGTTTTCAGAGAGTTTCGGGATGCTGCTAGAGTGTTTGCAAGATTGAAAAGTCATGGCGATTGGGAGGAATTCTTAAATGGCCATTTAAGTAAGTTATTTGTTTTATTGAGACATGTGAGACATTTTCATTGGGAGAATTTTTATGTCACAGGAGAAATGACTGGCAAATGTTAAGAAACTGATTAAGGTATTCCGTAAATTCTAAAGACCTTTAGTAAATGACGAGGGCAACTACGAGGATGAAATTTGAGTTTAAAAGTTGTTTCGCATATTCTCAGAAAGTACTGAGACACCCCGGAAACCTTCACTTTACCTTTTCTTCTGTAGAAAAGTTTGCATGGGTTTTTTAATTGAAGGTGGTTGAGTCCTCTACTAATCGCAAATGATAAAACTTCTAAACATTTGGTAACTTGTTTCCGCCACGAAGTTCTCTTTAAAGCCCGTAGTAGAATGACTACGGCTTTCACGTTTTCCCGCCAACATGACGCTGGCTCACGCCGCGCACTACTTCGTATTAAAACTGATCTCGTCCGAGTAGTCGTCCTCGTCTTGGAACTAAAGGACTCCACTGTTGAAGAAAGAAAAGATTCCAGCCTAAAATACCATTCTGTCGGTGGTCTGCAGAGGAAAGGATCGCGGGTTCTGTTCTCTTGGCGAGACCAACACTCCAGGCCAAGTTGCTCGAAGCGTAGGTAAGCGGTAATCCTGGGTTAAGTGCAAGTTGCCATGGTAACTAATCCTAGATTTGCACTATTTGTCTTTTGAAAAACTTGGTCCGGGGTCTTAAAATGGTTGCGCTGGGAAAAAGTTACTGCCTTTGCCCTGCAAATGGCTAAACCTTTGTGAGCGTTAGAGGGCCACAAGTTTATCAGTTTTTTCATAACTGTCACGTGTTTACCCTCTTTAAATAAAGGCGTTGGTGGTCCCCTCCCCAGCAGGGAACACAAAAAGTATTTTTCGTCAGTTGTTGTACCTTGTGCGAGATGCATTGAAAATGTCGTTCTTTTATTCGCAGGAGAAAAAGAGCTGAGAACAAGAATAAAGGACCTGATTAGATACAGAAAAAACGGGATTACAAAACTTTCAGGTATTTATAGACTACTATAATGCGTCTTAGCGAATTTGAAAGTGGTATCATATTTTTTCAATACTAAGCTGTGACATTGAGCAAAGTATTCGACTTATACACTGGTCGCTGTGTTTTATGCAATATTTGCTGTGACGTGGGTGCTGTAAATTCTACTCAGCTGTCGTCTGTATACATCCCGTTAGCCTGTTGAAAGCGAACCAGAATTAGGCTAGCATAGCGTCTTACTTATAATTGTGGATCACCGTTAACGAAGGGAGACAAGTTGCGGCCATGAGACAGGGAGCTGTGAAGTTATCCAGGCGGAATGAACGCTGAGCTGTCTTGTAGTACAGTTGACGAACCTGCTAAACGTGCTTTTTTTGCGTTTTAGAGTGTCAAGAATATGATGAACAGAGGCTACGACGAGAAAGACGGAAGGAAAATAAAAGAAAAATGGTGGTAGGTATTTTGACTCTCTCATAGTCGCTACTGATCAATGTTTCAGAGATGACTATTTACTGTATAACCGGGCTTTGTTTGTTTCCATTTTTCAGGGTGGTACACAGCCAAGGAGAACAAATGTTTCAATGGGAAAGAAGAACGAGTGAGTATCTTTTGCTTAATGTTTTGTCAAAGCCGTTTAGTTTCAGTTACATATTTTATGATCGCCAGGAAAAGGGCCGATTTTTGATACGAGTTGACGACGCGTTTATACTAAAGTTTGGTTTGATTTGTAACGCACTATAACCCTTGGGTTGGCTCCGAGCGGGGTATTAGACACCCATTTTGACGTTGTGCGTGAGTCTGTAAGACTGTCTCTAATTACACTATGCTATCGTTTTCAAGGACGCTATCACTCCGTCTATCGGCCATAACAAGGTTACGCGGGAAAACTGGGGAAAAGTTGCTGCCCCAGTCTCACAGCGTAACTCTACACAACAGTGAACACCGACCGGGCCTCACACGCAGTCGCACAATGAACGGGTAATAGGGCGAGGAGGAAAATAATCAGGGACCAAAAATCGTTGATTTTTTGCACTCTCTTTTCAAGCAAAAAAGTATGCTAGTAGCGTAAAACACAACCTTAAACTATGCCATAGACACTGATACATCTTAGTTCGATGTTTTCTCATTGTAACTTTTATCTAATCATCTTATATTTATTTTTGTGCATTAGTCTAGATATTACATTTTAAAGTTTGGAAAAGATCGGATTTAGTATTGAGTTTGTATCCGATGATGCACTTTGTTTTCTTTTCAAGTTTTCGAAGTGAAAGCCATACTTCATTAACGCCTATCTTTCATTTTTTGCAGACCTGTTTCAGAGGATAAAGAAGAAAAAGGTACAGCGCACGTCTTAAAACCCACACCAAGTTTTACTTCATTCTAGTTTTTTTCGCTTCGCCAGACTTAGCAGTAACATGGCATTAACTTGTGCCCGTAATCACTGTGGACCCTTAGCAGTCTCTTCCCCACACAACCCCAGTCAAGTCAGTTGCCACTTGACTGTAGTATACTTCCCCTACTTTTTCAAGGGTAATGCGAGTTCTTTTACTTCGACCATGGATTCGAAAGGAAGGGCAGAGCCTCGTTCCTAGGGTGAGGACTGGAAGAAGAAAGATCCTGGGAACGAGGTTGGGAAGGGTATTGACGAGACAAGGTCAACGGCGTAACGTCACTACCTAATAACGCGATTAAAACTAAATCTAAAACTCGTAGTGGAAGGACGATGATAATCACGTTTTCCCGCCACAATGACGCTGGTACACGCACGAGCACTACTTAATATTGAGAACTAGTAGTCATTCTCGTCTTAGCATCTAAAGGTGTCTGTTTACTGTAATAGAGCAATTTTCAATTGAGTGTTGAAAGTAATCCAGGATTGAATTGGTTTTGCTTTACTGTGCTGTTTGATTGGTCTAGAAAACTCGCGCCACCCTCTCAGCCAATCAGATGTAAACTAAAACCAATCGCTCCTTGGTCACTCGCGTTTTCCCGCGCTACAGGCCGGTTACACGCGTTTACTTCAAGTTGCCATTGGCTCCCTCTGATAATTTCCTTTACTCTGATTGGCCGTTGTGATTACTTTGGTTTTGGTTTTCGACACTCAATTGAAAAGCGCTCTAAAAGCTACTGATGCTATTAATCCCACCCTACCGGCCCTGTTTATGCCTCTTGTGCTTCGTAAAATACCGACTAACTGAGCAGGTACTGTGACATCTTTGCAGACTGTACGCTGTCCTCACCGACGTTTGCAGACCAAATAAAAAATTGTGCCACCTACAAGCTACTATCACCGGTCGAGAGACAGGTCAGTTTACTCTAAAAACTTTAAACAGCTGCTAGACCATTCTATTGTTGTTGTTGTTGTTGTTTTTTTGTCAAACGCTATGTTTTCCAACTATGTACTTTCATTTGCTCAAACGACGGGAGTTGTTAACGGTTGCAGTAGATATTGCTCTCAGTACTTCACCAGTACTTTACGTCAAGTTGTTGCCTGCGTGTAGGCGTCTCCTGATTACCTTGTTACATGCGGAAGTGGTTATTGTTTCATAATTTATTCAAAATTGAATACCCTGGGAACGAGGCCGGAAAACGATTGGCTACGGCGTTACGCAAACGTC
>OZ037782.1:7899090-7924090 GCA_964035525.1 Porites cylindrica | reverse complement strand
CTTGCGATGGTGTTTTGTCCTCCATCCTCGCCCAGCTAATTCGCCTACTCGATGAAGCTCGTCTATTTTCAGTCATTAGACCTTCATCTTCACTTCCATGTTTGCTTTTCTTTATGACTAAACTACCCCTGCTACTGTCACTACTATGACTTCTCTTGACTCCTGTAACGTTTTGTTCACTGCTGACTTGGCTGCTTGGGCGGGGTGGACTCCCATCTTTCAGGATATCCCTCTCCTTAAAAATCTCTACCTCTGGGCCTTGTATTTCGTCTTCCTCCTTGTCTCCCTCCTTGGCTTCTGTTTCCTCTTTCGATGCTGGCTTTTTTCTACAGCAGCATTTGACAATCGCCTTGCAGAGTTTAAATGACAGCAACAAAGGAAGAAAAAGGAAGAAAACCAAGTTGAAGAGAAACTCCTTGGCCTTGTTCCGTGGCTTAGTAACTTCTTTGCTACAAAGATAAAGGCGAAAAACTCCATAAAAAAGATAAAGCTGACTCTCTATAATAGTGTGACTGGCATGGTGATATAAAAAAAATTATTAAACCCCTCTTAAGGGGAACCTATACTGAGCGGACGTAAGTCTAACTTTTCTTTCCACGTTTTCTGTACAAAAAGAACCAGTATCAAGATGGTTCCTCGACCCCTGCAAGGATTCCAGGAGTGTCCACTCAATCCTACTTTCAGCATATTCAGTAACAAATTAGACCGTTCCAGAATGGAGACATGATCAAGAAAAATACAGTTAACTTTATACTCACGTCTCAGGATCAATTTCTTCTCCTTGTTCATTATACTCCACCATGATAATCTGACCAGTGTTATCTCTCTTCTCATGCTTTCCCTTCTTGACCCCGCCCATTCCAAACCGTGCCACGGCGGCCCCCTTTCGCCTGAGGCCCATAAAGGCCTTGAGAGCACCTAGACCCACCAGTATTCCCACAATGCTTGCGATACCACCAGGAGAAGTGAAAAACTTGAATATTTTGCCGATTTTTTTGGCATAGTTTTTAATTTTTGTCCAGATGTCAACAGCGCCGGTCAAGTCCAGGCCACTATCAGTTGGTTTTTCCTCGTCCCAATCTCTGTCGTCTCGTTCTACGCATTTGAATCCGCTCTCGTAACACTAGGAGAAAAAAAAAAACGTTAACACTGAAATAATCATAACTACTAGACTTTCCAAAAATTTGCCTCCAATTATTGCGTAGAGTTGTAATTGGCCTTGTAATCGGACAGTTGGCTGTAATCGGACAGTTATCAGCCAATCATATTTAGCGCACTCAGCTAAATCCACCAATCAGACTTTTTCCCAATAACCACTTACCCGACCAAACTGGGATTTTCCAAAATGGACGAATTTGTATAATTGAGCAGTGCCTCTGCCAGTGTTATTTTCCCTAATTTTTGATAGTTGGTATTGAATGCTCTTTCACAAAGAAAGAAAGCAACTTTATTTTCTGGAAATGGTAATGGTACTTATGATTTATTGCAATGATGACTTATGACTTATTGTTAACAGGACTTCGTAATCATACTCGTGATTAAACAAATCAGACTCCCGCTACCCACTTGTCCGATTCTGTTCATCACTCGTATGATTACAGACCGATTTGGTCTAATTCCCCGCCGCAAATGATCCCCAAATAGACCGCAAATGATCCTCGACCGCAAATCAGGTCAGGTGACTGAGAGCTTTGAGACAATCGCATCATTTCGCGCTTCCATTAAATAAAACCACGTAAAAAGGCGGGACGGAGCTGTAAACAGTAAAGGGCTAACTATGCACTTTGCCGTCCAGGAGAACAGTCATTTTTAGCAAAGACAACTCAAAGTCAAATTAGAACGCGCAAGCGATCGAAAAGGACTAAACACGACTAGCGGCAATCAGTTTGCCACTCTGCCATTCATTGGTGGACCCCTTTTCTAGACCTGAGCGCGCAGTTGTCACTGTCGTCGTCGCGTTATCTTTTCTTAGTCTGCCAATTACTCACACTACAGCCGCAGCTTGCAGCACAGACACACGGTGCTGAAGTAGTGAAGGTGACATTAGCGCTGTCCACCATTTTATGACGAGCATCAAACAGCTTTACTGTAAATCGAACAAACAATGTTAGCAGTAGTATAGTCATCAATTATCAGTCAAGAAGACATTTACTTCGAAATTTATTCCACAAAAAAGGCCGGTATTATGAACATAAAAACGCGAGATCTTCATTGTGATTCATACCGGATGACGAGGTCACTCTCGACTTTACTTGATCCATATTCAAGTCATATCAGAACAGTGTGCTACATACGAGTAGAATGAAAAGTGGTGAAATTGGCAGAGCCTTCATGAGCAATGACGACAAAAAGACCTTAAATGATAAGCAGATACTATCATTTAGTAAAATCCAACTATTATCAATACTGCGTTCTGATTGGTTAAGCTACTACTGGGCTATATGTTATAGCCCACTAGTAGCAAAAAGCGCCGGATTTTTGGCGGCAAAAAAAGATTAAAGTCTTGCTTTAGGTTGTTTTGTCTCGATATTTTTGACCAACTAGTTGGATTTGACTAAAACAATTATTCCTCTCGCCCTCATGGCCTCTGAGTCAATAGCCCATTCGGGCTGATTTAGCAACAGATCGGGAACGTCAGTTGACGACGGAAAAGCGCGCGGAAAGGACTAAACACGACTTCCGGTGCTCGATTTGCCGCTCTGCCATTGGTCAATCCAGTTGTTTAATTTGCTTGCGCCGTCGTCAACTGACGCTCCCGTTCTGTTGCTAAATCAGCCTATTGTTAAATATAACCCGTAAAGGTAATAAAGGTGTGCTCAGCAAGTCAGGGGCAATCGTTTTCAAAGAGTGGAAATTTCTCGATAACCGTTGCTTCTACGAACAGACATTTTACGGAAAACGGTCGCTGGGTGCCGCTGTAGTTGATGTCAAATTTTCATATTAACGATCAAGTCTTCTTGACGTTTAATCCATAGAGAGAAAGGAAAATACCGTTTTAATTCTTTCACTTTCTTACCAGCACAATAGTGACTGCCTCCTTTCATGTCATACGCATGGATATCAAACGTGAATAAGTGAGTCTTCTGGGGATTTATAGACAAAACCTTTTCGCGAAATTTTCCTATCGCGCCGGAGCATTCTGATATCACCACCTGCAAACAAGAAACAATTCATTCAGTCCATAAGTGTTCATGACATGTGATTATGTTGAAATTACGTTTCTCTTTCTTAATCGCCTCCTCTCTGGATAAAGCCCATAAGGCTATAAATCCTGAGTGTGAATCAACTGGCCGTCTGTCTGTCCACGGCCGGTTCTTGTTATGAACTTGGGAGTCCTGTGGTTTCACTTACTGAGAAGTCCGCCGTGACGTAACCAGTGTTTTGAACAACAACATACAAGTGACCATCTTTCGACAGAGCCTCAAAGTCCTGTGCATAAGCTTTCAGGATTTTACCAGAAGCCCTAAGCCAGAGAAAACAATCAGTTAGTAATGAGCTATCTCATGTCATGCAAGGTTTATTTGTTCCTTTTTCTCTTAGCTTCTTTTACATCGTCATCCTCCCCGGGGGAGGGGACTCCGCATGTGAAATGGGTGGGGATGCTCGTCGTCTCGCTCAGGGGTGTAAATTTCGGATTTTGGTCTCACTTAGGGTGTTCTGGGCAAAACGCCATCATATTTAGCCGTGAAGGTCTCATTTAGGGTTGCACCCGAAAAAATATATATTTGATATGTATATTTTTTTAGTGTCTTTTAGGGGTCAAAAAAAGCTTGCGCCACGCCCAGATCGGTCTCTTCTTGGGGTTTAATTCAAAATTTTTGGTGAGCATCCCCACCCCTTTCATATCCGGGGAGTCCCCCCCCCCGGGTGTCATCCACACAGTGCGTTTATCATATGATGTGCTTACGTAATCTGAGTCACGACATAAAAACTCTGACCGTGCGGTTGTTCAGATATTTAACCCAGGATTAAACCAAATTTTAAGCAAGGTTTTCTTACAGTCTAAGATCATGCAACTCGAGCTTAGAAAATATTGTCGTGCTTTTACTCCGAGATACAGTAATGATAACAGAAAATGCTACTCTAAGTAAAACATAGGGTCACATAGGACGGTAAATACACAATTGGAACAAAATCTTAATCCTGGCTGGATTAGCGCTAATTGACCCTTCAGGAACCGGGTCCAAGTCCCAGTTTTTTAAAAGGTGCATAGCGCAATCGACCGGATAAATTTCTTTCCAGTGGATATTCCGACTACTTATTCACTGGATAGTGAATTGTCATGTGGATAACGATATCTACTAGTTCTAGTGACGTTGTGAACGCGTATTATGAGAGTCAATTAAAAAACACCGCCTTTGGTGAGTGAAATTAAGATCTGTGGGGCTACTGCCGCTATTGGCGTCAAAGTGAGGAATTTTTTTTGTAACCTGTTGTAAATGAGGATGATGTCATCAGCACTAATCTGAAGTGTCACCAGACTCGTCATAACCTCGTCTATCTCATATGTCAGCATGAACTCCTGCTCATCCCCCTTTGGACGGTTTTTAACACCAACCAACTTGCCATATCTCTCCGGAAAGTGACGTGGGGTCTCTCCAAGGGTGCGACGAGCCTGAGGACACAGAGATCACTTTGAAAATTCCACTTATGTCCAGAAATGCACATTCAAATTGTATGCCAAAAGTGGCCCGTTAGTAGAGAGTGGTGATTTTGGCGAAAATGGCAAATTTGGATGGCGAAAAATAGCCAGAGGGCTAGCAATTCAAATTGGATACTAAAGTGGTCCCTTGTTTGGAGAGTGGCGATTTTGGCGATAATAGCAATTTTGACGAAAATGGCTGATTTGGCAAAAATGGCGAATTGATTTGTCCTCAAATCTTTGTTAGGCTTTCCACCCCAAAATACTTTTTTATTAGTTTACGCAGAAAGCAATGACATGAAATAAGGAGTCACTAGACGGATAGAGGAAATAGAATCTCCTTGAACAACACTGAGCTTACTGGTTGAAATTTTATTTTCAATGTTGGCACAAGAATAGCAATTAATTGAGCACTCCCATGAAACAAGATTAACCTCGGTGAACTGCGGGACAAAATTGTTAAGCAAGATGAATAAAAAATCTCCTCCAGGGCCACACTAATATAAAACATTGGCGGGATGGCAAGAAATTCACTTCTTGTTTCTTTACTCTACACCTAATATAACATCTTTTGAGACTTACCGTATCGTCATGAAAATATGTTTTAGGCTGATTATTTAGACATCTAAACAAAAGAAACAAAAACAAAACCATTAATTAACATACCTAATATTCTATATCTCATCACCTTTCATACGACGCGAAAATATAAGCTGTCGCACTGGCACTCGCGTCACCACGAGAAAGCGCGGGAAATGAGACCGGGTTTTTCAAAGCGTCACAAAGTCAGTTAATATACATCCGGGACAATACAGAGACCATCAGAATTTTAGTAGTTTGTTTGCGCTTTGTTATGAAGCGTTATCGGGTCATTTCATATCTTTCCATCCGCGTAAAGTAACTTACGATCCTTTTTTCTGATGGCAGCCTGCAGGTTGTTGATTCCTAAAGGCCGTGTAAGTAACGCCAATCTTGTCACACTCATGAGGGCCGGTCGGTTTGTAGTTCACTTCGTGTTTGTCGATTATCATGTAATCACTTGGTCCTCCCTGCAGGATGAATTTTTAAAACAAGAAATGGTTTTTTGGTACCCAAGGAGAACATAGTTCAAAACCACTTAAACATAGCATTGTTAAACGTATTTTTGTATTTGAACGGTAGATATAGGCATATTTTTATCCCCTAAAAATTTTTCATCTGTTCGGTTTTCCTAGCTGAAAGTCTAGTGATCTGAAAACTATAGGGATCAAAACTTACCTTTTCGAAAATTTCAGCCAGAAAAAAGGCTCCCGAAAATTCTAGGTGACCTTTGTAGCGTAAAAATCCGTTAAAAATGGTCAATTGTACCATTTTTTAGATGTTCGAAAATCCTAGGAGAGGCAGGTAAGCAAGAAATTTTACAACAACTGTTCCGAAAATTCTAGATCTCAAATCTTCTTCCAAACAGATATTTTCCGAAAATTGACGTTGGGTGCCCCTGACTTTGAACAGTGCTCTCTTTTTCCTCAAGGTCGTCGAGATCAAACACTCATCGTCGCTGACCGTTTTTGCAATTGGTTTAATTGGTTTCAGATGTACCTAAGGGCAGGCGCCGGGGTTAGTAGATAATATGGCCGGCTGTACTGCATGTAGCGCTCTTTTTCGAGGATCTTTAATACGGAAAAATAGGGGACTATGAACAGTCTAGAAATAGTTTTTTGTTCACACTCATTCACACTCGAGTTTTGGACATTTTGACGTCATTTCTATGGTCGATAAGAGTGCAGTCCATGTAAAATTATTGTTGTCAATTTGTTTTTTACAATAATATTAATTATTGTCAGTTCAGTTTTGACGTCCATTCCCGTTTAAGTTCCTCGGAAAATCACGCGACAGAAAAACAAGTTACGCCACTCCCTTATCGAACATTAAGCTCTCGACCAATAAGCGCGGGAGAAATCGCTCAGTTATTATAAATATTTAGTTAAACAGATGGTAAAGCATCCACTTTTTCTTACCAACACCTGCGGGTGTGTCTTGGGATCAATTTTAGCACTGACATATGGAATAAGAAGGTACTTTTCCGTCAAGGTTGGAAATTGCCTGTGGGTCTGGAACTCGCCGATATAACTTGCAAGAAGCTGTAAAAGAAGTTGGAATTACTTCACTATCCTTGTTACTCTCTTCTTTATTCCCAAAGACTCACAGTGAGTTGAAATAACAGCTTTTCAAGCCTAAACAACTGTATTTCAAACCTTCCAACTTCGAAACCCCCAGTTTTAAACCTTCCAAAACCGTTTCAAACACCTTAGGTCTATGAGGACAGGTAAAAGAACTTAACTTTAAGAACTTAATTACATATTTTTCAAATCAGAGACCTTTTTAAACCTCTGCAAACTTTAAAAAGGCTTTTAACCCTCCTAAAATCTTTCCAGAAGATGTTACTCGTTTTTTCCCTGACCTGAAAGCATTAAAACTCTTATTTTTTCCATTCTAAAGCAAAAAGGCCTGAAGTTAAATCACATCATGTATTCGCCTAGTTAACACGCAAATGCGCTTGTGCCACCGGTTGCCTATTCTTTGGTTAGCATAGTGAATTAAGTCCACCAGGGTTGGGAGCTGGCTAATGCAAGGCAATAACTGACTTACCCTGCCGTACTTGCCTCTTCCCATCCGTACATGAGGTCCAATGACAATCTCCCCACCAGGGACCCACTTAGGTTTGGTTATATTTCCCACCTTTGTCGTCACTTGATCATACGTTTTCACATGAATCCCAAATTCCATTTCCCATCTTCCCAGCTCATTTACAGTGTACCTGAAATTAAATGAAAACAAACTAACAAACAAAAAATCATTGATAGAAAAAGAAGCGTCCTAGGCAGTGTGTTTAGTCACCCGCATTCAGAATGTATTCTATTAAATGCTATTCTGCTATCTATTAGCGGTGATAAACAACCTACATACCACAAGTCGTCATATTTCATGCAGTGAGCTGCAGCCTGGGCCTTAGTGAAAACTTTGCAGGCAAGCCCAGCTCGACTGAAAGGAGTTTCATCCCCAAATGAGCCTCGCCATTTGTCCTGTTCACTGCACCAGCAACAAAATCCCTTCATTGACAACAAGAAAATTGGTAATGATTACTGAACGGTCAACGGGTTGAACCCCCTGGGGGAGGCACTCCCTACTACGACGTTTCCAGGGCCGGGAGGCTATGCCCGAAAAGGTAGAGACTTAACTAGTTGAAGCACAGGCGGCGGAGTAGGGGCAGAAGGGTCTACAAGGTTGCTTGTATCAATGATCAATGCCAAGGGCATTTTGGAAAATTTGAGTAGGGGTATGCATATGGCTGAGTGGAACATGACCCCCCCTCCCCACCCCCACCCCACGTTTCACAACACTCTGCTGCCTCTGTAAAGTATATGAAAGGTTAGGGAAATCTGTCATTTCGGTCTGTAAAAAGACCCAGAGGGGTAACAGATACATTTTAAGGCTATGAAAAAGTCCTTTATTCAGCCAGGGTATGGTTTTCAGGCTCTTTTGGATCAGCACATGATGTATCTCTTATTTATCATTTAGTTATTTTTATTCTGTGTATTGTTGTAATTCACAGTTGATCATCTCGTCATGGAAACTGCACAGCTAATTTAAGAGTGCGAAGGCTGGTGAGGAGAGGTCTACATGGACATTATGTTTGTCTGAAAGTAAACAGGGTCAGGGTTTCAATGCCTCAGTGGCACATGCCACCCTTCCCCAACTGCCCCCTCCCCCAGACCCCCCACCCCTCCTCCCTGATCACCAAATCCTATTACAGTGGCAAAAAGTTTTGGTAACAGAGAAATGGAATACTAAAGTAAATAATGCACTACTCTAGACATATTATGTAGTGAATGAGGTACTCTCCGTTTTACCTGACTATCCCATATTGCATTGCCATCTGCATCCTTGTCAAAGCCACATGTAGATTCGTCAGATCCCCACATGTCATCACAGAGATTACGTGACCCTGTCGCAAGGGCACCATTATTACTGATTTTCACTTTCTCTACCGGTTGGTTGTTTACAGTCTTGAATGAAAATAACAATAATAATGACATAAAAATTAGGGGGAAAAAAGCTGTCCCCTCATGAAGAGGAATGTGGCAGATCAGGGCTGTTTGATCACCAATATCATGGTATGGGTTTGAGTCAAAACACTTTAGTCTTAAGTGAATGAAGAGCAAGTTGATAAATAAATAATTTATAAATAAATAAATAAATATCTAGAAGTGTAATGTGGAGGTCTGCAGAACAAACTATACTTCTGAATTGATACGATTCCATGCCATAATTGAAAAGATAAAGAACCAGACAATCTGGCTAATATTCAATTTTAACTGTAACTTGTGACAGCAAGTTCCTGAAACTAACAAATCGAAACCTGCTTCCACTGAACACCTTAACTGTGGGCATATCAGTCCCCATCAGCAACATATCTTCTGGTTACAAAATTTTGGAGTATTGTGATATCTGCTGGAGCAGTGTGGGGTCTACCCTAGGAGCAAAACTTGAAAGGAATCAAAGGGTTGTGTTAAGAGAAGGATTTGCCAAAGACCCAGTGTCACAGCTTGGCTAGACTAAATCACTTCATAGGTGACAACAACATCTATGCAACTTTTAAAATTGACAAGGGCCTCAAACGATATGTACCCACAGAAACTCTTTTATTTGTTGTACAAGGAGCACACTAAGTCTTGAGGACCTATAATGAGCTCCTCCATGGACTCTGCAGTAAAACAGTGCAAATCATTATTTCAATCCAGAAAGATGCTGAGGGCTGTTTAATATTTGGTTTGTTATTTTCTTGTACAGTTCACTGGCAAGAATCTGCAATTTCATATTTTGCCAAATTCTTAAATATCATTTTAAGTTATCAGGACCCATGTTTATATCAGTCCCTGTTGAAGGAGCAAATCCTGAGTAAATAACAACAACAATAATAATAATAATAATAATATTAATAATAATAATAATACATTTATGAAGATCACTTTTTTCTGCCACAGGAAGAAAGCAAATTTGAGGCCAAAATTTACAATATTAAATATTGGCTCCATACTTACCCCTCTGTAGTAATAAGGATATGTTAGATGGACAGGCGTCTTGGCGAGTGTAATAATAAATGGATTGTAGAGGCGAGCTGGCTCCCTTTCAACTTCATCATAAACTTTGCTCACATTCGACACTGTTTTCAGCATCTCTGTACCATTCTAAAGAATAAATTTTACACAGGATGAAACCTTTCGAAAGATTTAAAGCTCTGAGAAGTCCTATTGGTTAAGGAATTATGGCTGAAAACTACACTAAACTATACTGTACTCTGATCATTTTCCTTGACATACTCTTTATAAAAGAAATCTTTTTTACAGCGATTGCATAACACTGAATATACTTTTGATCTTAAAAATTTTACATAAGCCTAAAGTTATTACTTTGATTGTAGCTCTTCAGTTATGTTTGTAACTCTTCGTCAAACGCAGACTTACAGAACACATAGTGAGACTTAAAATATACAGCTTATCCTACCTGCCCACTGCGGACTGACATCGTCACGATAAGCTTCTTTTCACATGCTTTTTCGTACACAACACTCATCGGATCATCTGCGCCTCCTGTATTTTCACAAATAGTGATGCTACTTTTCGCGATCAAATCTCCGCTGGTAGGTCGAGAGCAGAATAAAAGTAAAAGGAATCTAGACATATGCATTCTTCGGCATAAATATTAGGTGTTGTTAACCCATTGTTTTGGTGAATAAAGCGAAAAAGATTTTTTTTTTGCGTGTAGCGATCGTTAACGTTGATTCCCACGAATTTTGATTTGAATTCGCACCACCGCGCGCATCTTCCTTGCGCTTGTATTTTCTTTACCGCTGCTGCCATAATTTATCACGGGCGCTGCCAGGTTGCCCTAGTGCTTTGGCTTTTCTGAAAGCCCCGATCATGGCAGGTGTAGTACTCAGTTTTTTCTTTAAACAATAAATGTTAATTTTAAAGTACCTCATTTTCTTTACTGTCCGAATTTGGAACACAACTTTTTCTCCATAATTCAATTATTACCCCGGACCCTAAATAAAAAAAAAAAGGCTGAGAAATTTTGAGACCTCACACCTCTTTAAGTGTACTGTCTGATCTCTAGTCGTGTTCGTAAGATTCGGTTAGGAAGAGCAGTTAGTATAGACCTTGTCACGCTTTTGGAAGCCATCTTGATGAGTAGGCGAGCGCGTGAGAAATTGCAGTGTTTGTATAAGAATCTAATGTCAAATAATTTCCGTAAGACGGCTGTTCTGAAAAAAAAAATGATTTGAAAACTAAAGCTACACAGCAAAGGATTATACTAACAAATTTTCGGGGCCGTACCTGCGCTTAAATTTCTCCAGACGCTTGCTTTAGATTTTCCACATATTTGTCTCAACTCTGTAATTTTCCCGGGAAAGTTTAGTCGGCAGGTGAAGAAAACGTATTACAGACAAATGTATAGAATTTTAAAAAGCGGTTCTAGCGCCGATGGAGCTGCATGTAACGCCCTCAAAATTTTTCGGCAGAATCCTTAGGAGTGAAACTCTAGTTTACAGTTGATGTATTTTTTTTAGAACAGCCGTTTTACCGCGAAATTATACTGAATACTGCGGCTCAATTTTTTTTTTCATAATGACAAAACGAATCTGTTTGTCTGTTTTTAAACAAATAGAGAAGCCTTGACAGTGCTCTGTTCTGTTGCAAAACACGCAGGAAGTGTTGCTGAAGCCCAAAAGACAGGGGCACCCAACGACAATTTTCGGAAAAATATCTGTTCGGAAGACGATTTGAGATCTAGAATTTTCGAAACATTTGTTGTAAAACTTCTTGCTTGCCTGCCTCTCCTAGGATTTTCGAACATCTAAAAAATGGTATAATTGCCTATTTTTAACGGATTTTTACCCTAAAAAGGTCACCTAGAATTTTCGGGAGCCTATTTTCTGGCTGAAATTTTCGAAAAGGTAAGTTTTGATTCCTATCATTTTCGGATCACTAGACTTTCAGCTAGGAAATCCGAACAGATGAAAAATTTTTAGGGGATAAAAATATGCCTTTATCTACCGTTTAAATACTAAAATACGTTTAAAAATGCTATGTTTAAGTGGTTTTGAACTATATTCCCGTTGGGTGCCCCTGAAAAGAGTTGTAGGGGGAACAAGAGACGTCGTCGTGTGCTTCTCCCTACTTCTTGAGTGCTCTATAGTAACACTAACCGCTTCCTAAGTGCTTTACAACAGGACAGAACACAGTCGAGGCTTCTTTATTGGTTTTGATAAAGAACCCGTGAAATTTCCCACGCATTTCAGTGTCTAGTTTTCAAAACAAACTTTAGGTCCTGCGTTAGATCTGAACTTTATAATACAGTACTAAGCTTTTAGATGATTCGCTTAGAAGCTGCAGATTGTTAGCGACTCAGAAGATATTTTTTTCCATTCTTTAATGTTTTAAAAGCCTTAGATGAATATTTTAAAACCTTACAAATTCGCGACAATCTCTTGACGTAAACAGGATGGAACAACTGTGATTTGAAAAATGATAGCTGATTTGTACCACTTAGTACGTCACTTTCCAGCCTTCTTAATAGACAAGAAAAAGAAAACATTTGTTTTCATTTTTTATCTATTTTCCTTTTCATCTTCGTTTTCATTTAAAACTGTTTGTTTACGTAAATTTCATTATTATTATAATTTCTTTTTTCAAAGTCACTTCGCTATAAATCGACCAAAAGAGTATATTTCTATCTCTACTGCGTTTTTAAAACATCAGGGGCACCCAACGAGAATATAGTTCAAAACCACTTAAACATAGAATTGTTGAACGTATTTTAGTATTTAAACGGTAGATATAGGCATATTTTTATCCCCTAAAAATTTTTCATCTGTTCGGATTTCTTAGCTGAAAGTCTAGTGATCCGAAAATTATAGGGATCAAAACTTAACTTTTCGAAAATTTCAGCCAGAAAAAAGGCTCCCGAAAATTCTAGGTGACCTTTTTAGGGTAAAAATCCGTCAAAAATAAGCAATTATACCATTTTTTAGATGTCCGAAAATCCTAGGAGAGGCAGGCAAGCAATAAATTTTACAACAAATGTTCCGAAAATTCTAGATCTCAAATCGTCTTCCGAACAGATATTTTTCCGAAAATTGTCGTTGGGTGCCCCTGAAACATAACTGTGGCCGCGCTTTAATTATGCAAATCAAATAAAAACTTCCTTAGTTAACATAAATATTTAGTTCATCTTTGCTGATTAAAGAGTTTTCAAATTACAATCTTCAGAACGTTTTTCCTTAAGCGGGTATTAGCGCTTTCTCACCTGACTGAACAATGTATCAATTTTTGTTCAGCCACTGACTCACTAACAAATCAACTCAGCAGAAAGATAGAAGGCCAAACTGCAGGTTATTTGATACGAAAACATCCCGGAGGGAAAATCGGTTTTATTGATTAAAAACGTTGGTCAAATTTTGTCAATCACTTTTCTGAAGATTTTCCGTTCATATCAAGTTTCTTTTTCGATTTGATATTTATCTGTAGAGATGTGGAGGGAAATGTGGGAAAATATGTGGCTGAAAGGTCTGCAAACAGCAAATAACACCCAAAATTAAAAAAAAGGCTTAGTTAAGATCTATCAGTTCGACATCTATAGACTAACTGTACAAAAAACCTATAAGTTCGACAAATAGGTGCATGCTTACACATTATAGAACATCTTATGGGATATGCTTAAACGCTCGCTGTCAATTATCAACATATAATATGACTTTAATATCCTTTCTGTCAGGGAAATAATAATCGCTGTCACGTGTTTATTTTTGTTTCTAGCTTCAGTTTCTCCACCTGCCTGAGGTATTAGAAGCTAAGGAAGATCACTTTATCAGGAAACGCAAAGCGGGATTCTTCCGTTGAAAAGCTTTATAGCAAATGAGAGAAAAGTAACGCCTAATTCGCGTGCGCTCGTGGTGACTCCAAGTTCAAGGGCAGTCTATTAGCAACCGGACAGGATCTTTCAGAGTCATTAACGTCGATCTGCGCGACCTATGTAGTCATTTCAAATACGTGTCATTTCCAAAACCCCCAGGCTTGTCATCAAAAATATGTGCTTACAATCACACAAGTAAACCACCCGCGCGTGCTTTTTAACGCGAGACTCATCAACTTTTCAATTCAGGCAGGATTAACAGACGTTAAACTTAGCTTAATGGTGAACCAAGAAGGCAACGAAAGGACAATTTTGATTGTAGGGGTGTTTTTCGGAGTTCTAGCTTTGTGTATTGTGGCTCTTATCATATGTTGTCTATATTGGCGTCGTCAACTCCAGAAAGAACGAGCGAGCGGTCGTGGAGGGTTTGGGTATAACGACGACCTGGATCGAAATCCTTCGACCACGGGAGCAACATCTCAAATTGAAATGTAGACTGGATGCCGCGACACGCGATTTTCTTGGCCTAGAGGAATTCGTCCCCGTAAATTTAATGGAACTGCTGTTTTCCTTCTTCGGAAGAAAACCTCATTATACTGAAATGAAATTATGCATGGAGACAGTCATTATGCCGGTCTATGAATCGCCGTCCGGCAGGGCCAAAAACAGTGGTCGATTTTCACTGCTGGTCACCTTAGAAAATGGTTAAAGAGAATCGAGGACATCGACGAGGAGAAAAAGGAAAAAAAATTAAATCCTTGATTGTTAGAAAAAAAATAGGACAGAATTGTCGGTTATCCATTAATAAGCGGGAGAGCTTTCTAAATGCAGACAAAAATACTTTAAACGCGAAGTCATTGTTTTACTCCAGATTCATTTATTAATAGATATGTTCATATTAGTTACAAGTTCAACGTGATTTTCATATTCAAAATGTATTAACAAATTAAACATTATCCTTAGACTGTTGTAAGTGAAAAGCAATGTTAATATGCACGTATCTGCTGTTGCCTTAATTTTTAAAATCTGTCACGCCTGTTATTTAAGGGATCAACTTTGCACACTAGTGAAGATCAATGTTATTGTTTCAAATTATGCAGTGCGGTGATACCATGGAGGAAGCAGGAAGGTCCTCAATCTGCTATTTGAATTTCTTGAATGCGTTTTCCGCAGGAATTGGAAACCATTGTGTCAAATTTCAATTCTTCGCTGACGGAAATTGGCCGACAGCAAGGAAAACACTACAATAATGATGATTCAGACCTTGTCTAAATACTAGGAAAAGAGTTTTTTTTAATATTTGAACATTTGATCGAGCCTCAACAGTATTGACAGTTCGTGGCCAAAACATCAGCCCACTATACATCATCAATACATAACACTTAGTTTTCGTCCGATGTAACCCAATCGAAACCCAAGAAAAAAGAAATTTTGTTATTTCGCTCGACTGAAAAAAAACAGATGACTGAAGTGTTACTTATTTTAAAAAAGGCGTAAACGACAGACAAAATTTTAACATAATTAGCACAATATTTTAATATGGAGATTTCGTCCAAAATTGTTTGTTCATCTCCACTCGAGTAAGCAACAAACGTGAAATGAACGGGGTAAAGTTTTCATTTTTGCCAGTATATTTTGAAATGTCTCATTAGTATTTGCCCGAAGAATAAACCGCTAGATAACAGCATAATGCGTATAAAATGGGGTGGCGAAATTAAGCTTCACTTCAAAACGAATTACATATCAGGATCTAAATTGAAATTCATAAACATACTTTTAAAAACCTCTAAACGAAGTTCATGAATATTTCAACAGCCAAGCAGCTGGAATTTAAAAAATATTACACGTTTTGCTTTATAAGTTTTCCAACGCAACGGTTCGTTTCGGTCTTAAAAAAGCGATCCATGAAAAATTGCAACAATGTCTCCTAGCAACAAAAGTAAGCAAAAAAATGATTTAACGGAGGATTGCAACTGCTTCCAGAGAAAGATGGCTACTGTAAGCCACTGTTGTCGTACTAAAATATGCCTGCTACTTCTTTGCGACAGAATGATATAGCATACACGAAAAGTACACCGGTTCTTTCCAGTTGAGTGAGAAGTTCTTGTTTTTCTTTTCTTCCTAAATATAGGTGGAGTAAAAATATAGGCTAAACTCCAGGTTAAATTATCCTTTCTTCTAAGCAAGCATACACTGACTCTTCTTTTTTCCCAAGGCTTTATATATTTTGCGTTATAAAAAAATTAGAAACATTTCAAAAGTAAGGCAAATGATACAGAGATTGAACAAAGTTAAGAGGAGTTATTTATTTTAATTTTTTTGGGACAAAATGACTTACATTCTTCTTGACATTATAATTTGTTTCATTTTTATTTTTTCTTGTTTTTCTGTAGGTTTGGCGCTGAAACTTTTACTTTTCCTGGAATATAGCGTGAAAGGTCGTTGTCCTGAAGAAAAAAAGGAACATAACAAATTCACTTTTTTTTTTCAGTTTCTGAAAGAAATCGCTATAACACACAGCCTGTAGATAAAGACACCTCTGTTCATCGTTCACTGCTACGGACGTTTTGCGATTCGTTCCTCTTGACGGTAAGCAAAAATAGGCGACTGTACTTGCAGGCAAAAACCATTACGATTCATTTATCATCAAAATCAAATTTGGAACGCATTGTCTTTATTTAAGATATGAAAATCAAGTAAGATTGCGCTTTGATTTTGATAGACTGAACCCAGCTGATTGCTTTCCTCTGAGACATTTTAGCTGACAAAATATACACAAATTGCACGTGACTGCCAAATCGAAATCGCGTTAAGGTGATGTTATATGGGACGATTCGCAACCGTACGACGATTTTTAGCGCAAAGCAGCATTACAACATTGTTGCGACATTGTTTCGAATGGTTGTAACACTGTTCCAACATTGCTACGCTGTGATGGGCTCAAAATCGTCGCTGCGAATGAGAAACGAGCGCAGAAATTGCTCACTAATGAAACCTCACTATCGAGATTTAGGTAGTGCTTCTGATTGGATGAAGCAAATTTTCAACCAATCAGAAGCAGTACTCAGATCTGGGTAGTGACGCGGTATTAGTATGGAATTTCTGCGCTCGTTTTTCAGGGTCTTTTGGCGGGGAAACCAGTGGTAACGTCGCGAAATGTCGGCTGTTGTTTTTTTTTTTTTTTTCCGGATAAGGGCTAACTATATCTCATACCTTCAAACTCTTGATCAAATCTTTTTCAAGCTGGGTTGCTTCTTTTGAAAATAAGAAAGTGCCCAACGCAGTTTTGGCCGCTAAAAATAGCAAGAAGATGTTTAATTAGTTGGTGATATCTAACTGTAATCGATATAACTGAGTATGGTAGGATGACATTATGCACGGAAACTGCCAACTTACACCTTCCCTAAGCTAACATTAACACTTACTTCACACTTAAGGCAAAATGATGGCTTAGGGGAGGGGTAGGTGGGCAGTTCCCCAGCAACCTAAATTGGTCCGTAAAGTGTTAACTGTCGAGGGCATAAAACACCCTCTGATTACTGGATAATTCTTCATATCATACGGAAGCCGAATTCAATAATTGATTTATCATTCAGTCAAAATATTCCTAGCCTGAGAAAACAGACAACATTTAGCGATGCCATCACTGGTTTCCCTGCGAAATGACGTCTGAGAAATAAAAGCAAAAATTCCATACTGATTACGCGTCACTACCCAGATCTCGGTAGTGCTTCTGATTGTTTGAAGGAAATTCCCCACGTGGCACGATCTATCAGAAGCACAACCTAGATCTGGGTAGTGACGCTTCTTCAGTATGGAATTTCTGCGTTCATTTCTCACAAGTAATTTCGCGGGGAAACCAGTGGGGGCGTCGCGGAATGTTGGCTGTTTTGTCGGGCTAAAATATTCCAAGCTCAAAACATGTTTTCCTCTATACCGAATTCCCGCTTTCACAACATTTGCATGTTATTAGACAGTTTAAGGATATGAACGGACGTTTTATTTTGCATACATACTTCACAGAGAAGTTTCCATCCATCAAGCGGTACTTTGTTCAACCTCACTTTGTTTCTGAGGCAGTTAATCAGCTACTTTGTCCTCGCAAAGCATACACTATATTCTCGCTAAAACAGCAGAGACGCCGCGTGTTGCCTTTGCGTTTCCACGAGACGTTTCAGTCTACTGTTTTGCGATTCGCCACTTTAGTAACGAGGTGGGAACTGGAGCCGAAATGCGTCCCGCAATTGTTCCTGGGATTCGTTACTGGGGAAGCGCAGGTTAGCTATTGGCCAATTTTTTCCCCTCTCCCTAGAAACATTCCCAGAAGTCTTTGCGAACGTTAACTCGACCTAGTCTCCTTTCTTTTCTCTAGAGTGACATAAGACCAATTTCGGTGTATTAAAATCTTACTTGGCTCCGAGGCTTGAAGGAGTAAAACAAAAGAATCAATGTTGAGGTTCAACAATGAATAATATATTTCTTTTGTTTTATTCCCCTACGCATCGTAGCCTAGTATGAATTTTAAAATATCGTCGTTGGTCCGGCTTCAACAATAGCTGGTTATTAAGAACTAGCCGAGGATTTAAACCAATAAGGAACGGAGAAATATTTTGTTCGCCTAATGATCTGTTTTTTTTCTTTGTCTGTTTGCTTGTTTTGTTTTCCGCTTTGGCCTCTCTTCACCGTAAGGTGCTTAAAACCTCAGTCGGGGAAATTGAAAGGAGAAATTAGTTTCTGGTAACTTTATGAGCCAGATGTCTTACCTTTTCCTCTGCGAGCTGTTCCTGGAGTGAGTTTTACTTTATACCTGTTGGAATCGAGAGAGTGTCATGTAATGAATGAAGTCGTGAAGTATCCTGCAGTGAAGGGGCCAAGAGGTGGCACCCCGTTAATGCACCTATGACTAAGATAATTTTAACCCAAATTAACGCGTTTGAGTGCGTTGAACGGAATTTCTGTTTCTTCTAGAAAGTCATATGAAACGACCAGGAAGTGCGGAAATAATTAGCCTCAACGGTATGTTGAATTCGCCCGTGTAAATAACTAAATTAAAACCACAAACGCCAAACTTAAAAAATAACAGAGGGAAAACAGGCTTCCAGTGCCTAGTTAAGAAAAGACGTTTTTGGGCGATGCACGCCAACCGGATTTGACGCTTGGCAGTGGCTTTACCCGAATGATCGGGCAGATCATCTTAATAAGGGTAAAGACACTTAGGAATACAAATTTGGTAGCACCAAAGCATGTTAACAGGAAAAAAGGCCTCTGCACCTCCGGTTGATGGCGGGAACTCTCCCCTAACCCCGGGTTATTTTTTCCTTGGGTTAGGGTTCCCCGTGCCCCTTCCCCGTCTCCTCGAGAGATTTCTTTGCTTCACTGCTACTTCTACCCGCTACTAGGGAGGCCACTTTCCGGCAAGAGGCATGCATACCGGGGAAAAGTGCGTTTCAGATTCAGTGGGAAAAACAATTGTCTTACTTGAAATTTTGAACAGCTGTGTATGGTGCACAGACAGGAATTGCAAACAATAGAATATCTTCAGAAATGGGACAACCTGTCAAAGAATCAAGGAGAGATACGGATTCCTACAAAAAGAAAAAAAAATGATGTAAATCAACAGCAGATAATCAAGACTTACACAAGTATTGAACACGAGACGCGTTGTTATTAATCCTACATCCCGAGAGGTGGGTTACAAAAAGAGACGCAGCACAGAATTTTTAGGATACCATTATACCGGTTCCTGTTACAGTGCATTTACCGTTTGTGTCCGGGCGGGGATTTTTGGTCACACGCGGGCTCTCTTGTTGTGGTTTGATGCCAGCTTTCGCGTTGGCGTTCTCGCGAGTAGCGACCACTTGGAGGGGTCGCGTTGGCTTTCATAGAGAGCCTGTTCTCGTTCTACCGAACTGATTTCTCGGTAGGCACGAAAATGGATCGGATGTCATGGAGTAAACTTAACGATTCCTTTTGTTAGATTTTTTCTCTATATGAACTATCTATGAGTTTGAGAAGCTCCTATCATACATTACGGAAAGAACAACATGCATACTTTTGTGGCCAGATCTTCTGCTTCCTCATCCGAACCAACCTAGATCAGATCAAAAACAAGGAAAAGCCATAAACAAAAGCGACTTCACGAGTTTGAAGACGTATCAAATTCAAGGAACCACGTACGACTGTATACTCACTATAATATGGTCGTTTTCATTAACAGAAGTAGTGGTGCCTACAAAACGAAGAGATATTCTCAATTGCAAACCTAAAACAAACGCTCTTGAACAACACGCACAAATTAGAATTCATGATCTATCGCGTATGGTGATCTCAGTAGATCTATATCACGATATTTATGTTCTCCTTGTCTCATAATACATGAGATAGTAGCCACCTTTTAAAACCTTTCTCACATGATTATAAAAAGAAATTAGTGCCTATTTTTAAAGAAGCAAACATGGATGGCGAACCTACCGTCATATACATTATTAATCGTAAAACCCAGTTCAGCAAAACTCAATTCAGTACCTTCAGTCTTCACAACCCCGGCATTGAGTTTTTCCTTGTTTGTATGTTCTGCAGCGCTTGACAGATTCTTTTCATCGCCATCCTGGCTAGGTTTCCCTAAAGACGCTTCGTCTTCATTTGTTCTTTCATAGTCGTTAATTTTACTTTCATTGCTGTTTTCACTCGGCCCACTTTCGCGATTAGCACTGGCAGCATGATCCGGAAAGTCTCGTTCAGTTTCACTCGTCTTGCCAAGCACCTCCGTAGCTTGTTCGTTATTTCCCGGATCACTGGCAGCATTATTTGGAAAGTCTAGTTCATTTTCGCTCGTCTTGCCGAGCACCTTCGTAGCTTGTCCGTTATTTTCCGGATCTAAGAGTCCCTTGTTTTGTTCTGACTGAGCACTGGTTGACTGCGTGTTTCTGTTGTTGGGTTTACCGCTGACCGGCCTGTTGGCTCCCCCTGCTCTGTTACCCTTCTTTTCTTTCTTCCTTTTGTCGGCTTTGCTCTCCTTTGCAGGACCAGCAGACTTAAACATAAACGAATACGTCAGGAGAAACGACTGAGAACACCGTAAACTGCAGCTCATAAGCACTGGGCGTACATGTATATATCTCCACAAGGGGTTTAGGAGGGCTTACAAACGGAGGAGCTTATATCCGAGGGGGATTATGAATATCATAAGCTGCCGCTTATAAGCCCTGGGCTTATACTATTTTCGCAAGGGGTTTTAGGAGGGTTTATAAACGGAGGAGCTGTATCCGAGGGGGATTATGAATGCCGTAAACTGCCGCTTATAAGCTCTGGTCCTACATATCTTCGTAGGGAGGTTTTATGAGGGCTTATAAACGGGGAGCTTATATCCGAGGGAGATTATGAATATCGTAAACTGCCGCTTATAAGCCCTGGGTTGATACTATCGTCGCATGGGGTTTTAGGAGGGCTTATAAATGAAGGGGCTTATATCCGAGGGGGCTTATGAACAACGTAAAACTGCCGCTAATAAGCTCTGGTCCTATATATCTTTGCAAGGGGTTTCAGGAGGGCTTATAAACGGAGGAGCTTATATCCGAGGGGGATTATAACCGGAATAGAAAAAGGAGCTTCGAAACAAGCTATAGAAAAAAAAGAAAAGTTTTTACCGCCAATATTTCCATCTTCATCTGTCTTTCTTCTTCATCCTGTTCGCCATATTTTTCCTTAATCTTTTTAAGTTTTGCCTGTTAAAGACCAGAAAAGCAATTTTAGTTTATATTAAAAGAAACTAAAAAACGTACGCTACTTGAAAGCACAACCGAAATTGCTATATAACTAGAGTCTAGTCAGAGTATAGTTCCTATGCAGTGCGAACAAAAATATAATTTTTTCATACAAAAATACTAACGAGATAGAAGCGAGAAACACTTCAAATTGTGCCTGACTGGAAACACGAGAATTGCAGTTCCGCTCCCTGATGCAGGCCTAGTTAATATCTACCTTTTTTCCTCTCTTCGCTTGTTGTTGTTGTTGTTGTTGTTGTTGTTGTTGTTGTTGCTGCTGCTGCTGTTGACTTGCTTTACTAGATTTCTGTAGAAAAAGAACATCGTAAACAGCCTATAGTTTGGGTAAGTTCGTAAATGGAATAAATATCAAACTCGGGTGGACAGATGTGAACGAATAATCACCGTAAAGTGAAACGAGAAAGGCTTGCAAATCGTAAAGACGTATTTCCAGTCGTCTTTTCTCGATGAACCAATGTCAGATGTACCTTATTTTCCTGTGCGTCTCCTCGTCTGTCTTCAATGTTCTCGTCTTGATCGTCAACCTCCGCCAGAGAATCCCCTCCGCTTTGTTTGGCATTCTTTCGGTTGTCTCTTTAAGAAAAACAAAAGAAGTCTATAAGAGCCAGGGAATTTAGACGAAATTGAAATATACATGAAGAGTCAAACATTTAACTCAGTGAATAAAATGTAACTTTCAACACAATGCTAACAGGAAAAAAAAAACCTTATCTAGTCAAAACGTAGCACAGAACCTACACCACATAAAACACAACAAAAAGGACCACAAACAAGGACTGATGAATTAATAATTCCCTCTCCCTGTTTCGAAGTTAGTTCGAAACGATCTCTCAATTAGGGCGCGCCAGAAAGGGTAAAGACTCGTGTGAAAACTGGGGCCAGCGAGGCGAGGTAACCCGCTTAAGAGGTGTAAACCACCTGTCCATATAATCTCAAAGATCACGTTTACATGATAGGTGGGGTGACCCGCCACATGTTACCTCACCTATCTGGGGTCCACCACCTCCATGAAAACAGGCCCGAAGAGCTTGCAATAGGCTCTGTGACGGCGGGCTCGACTACCAGCCGGCGCTCATTTGGTAGCCAGCAAGAAAGCTCTCTGTTTTAAAATGGCGTTTTCTACAAAAAGCCTCGTTGGTTTTGTTACTGAAAACGATAAAAATAAACAGTGTAGGTGGCAGGGATGATACCTTCTTTGTTTTGCTGACAGGCGCTGTTTACTTGCAATCTGGAGATTTAAAGAAAAGCACTTTATTTGAGTCCATGTATTTAGCACGAAGGCACTAATTGCGGACACTATTTTACGTATCCTACTGGAGATGGTAACGCCATTTTACGTGGTCATACTGACAACGTGAAGGCCTAGCCGCTTACAAGAGAAAGGAGGTACTTTAATTTCTCAGTGAAAGACCCGGAGTATTGGACCGGCCCCGGGAATCAAACCCAAGACCTCCCGCTCTGAAGTCAAGCGCACCACCGACTGGAGTAAACTTGCCGCGGTTAAGGTCTGCAGTATTCTACATGTTTTTCAGACATGTACTAAACAATAAAAGCACACGATGTATAATTTTACCTCTGGCGATATTCCTTGAATTCATCAGAAAATACATCATATTGCTGACACTAAACGTGAAGCTGACTAAGCCCCACACAGAAGTACGGAGAAAGAAACCTCCATGTTTTGCATACAACGTCTACTCATCCGCCCATCCGCCACGCAATTAATGGTCAAACATTTTTCGCTCATCTATACCTGTTTATTTTCTTCCAGTGGAGCACCGTCACCGTCTTCACTATCTCTTCGACTGCTACTTCTACTTGTTCCCCGCTGAAGTTGAATTCTAGGAAAACAGATTCAAGATTCAAAGACTGTTCTTATAACAAGAGGAGACAGAGGGAACTCTCTGATCCCATGCGTCCCTGAATCGTCAATAATGGGTGTTTTAAATATGAGCTCGAGCACGGTGGCAGCACACTGCTTACATGTATATATTTTCCCGGCCTTTCGCCGACCTTCCATTCAATTATCAGATACTATTCGATGTAGGAAGCTCGGGAGAAGATGTGCTTACACGTACTTAACTTGATCCTGGTCAGGGCGTTTAAGAAAACAAACCCTTCTTTACAGTATTTGATCTCATGCCATTAAAATACTTAATGCTACGCGTTTCGTCTCGACGCACAAGGGTTTTCGTATCCCATGATTGCGGCTCTTGAGGGCTTTGGCCACTCCTCTGCGTCATACACAGAGCGTGTCAATATTTATAAACGACACCCGCTTCCCAAAAGGCGACAATTTAAAAAGGAAACAAAACAATTTCGGTTTTATCAACATAAGTCATAAGGCAACATTAGCCATCAAAGAAAAAAGGATAGCATTTCGAGCGTTAACCTCTAATCTGAACTTCTACACTCTCTGACCTACTTGATGAGTATCACACTAACCAGCGCCACATTTACAAGAGCTGGCGGTACATGCCTCGCAGGAAACAGACCTCCGTCAATCTACATCACAACCACTTCTATACCACCGAAAGCTACAGTAGACACCGAGAGCCTTGGATTCGCCGTGAGAAGGGCTATCGCTCGAAACCTCAGCTTCTCAGCCCCCTGCGCTGGCCAATCTACCTTCTCAACTCAGTTGATAAAAACGAAAATTTTGCACGCCTTCATTTTAAAGGTCATCTGCTACCCATATCTCTTGCCGACGATACCGTCGACACCGAAAAGATCTGGATACGAGATTAATAGAGGGGACTGTATGTTAACTTACTTTCCTTCTCTAGTGAGCTGCAGATCGATGCTTGTGTCAGGGAACAGACTTGCCTCTGCATCTTCATCTTCTTCCTGATGTGTTGTTTGTTGTACAGCCGAGCTTGTTTGATCGTTATCCTCCCGGTCACTGTCCTCGTCCTGCACTGAAATCTCTTCTTCGACTTCTGTGTCCTTTAAAAGGTTAAGGAAGCAAAATTTCAACAGTGAATTAGGACTGTTTACATTCACTTGGTATTTGTCAATCTGTTAAGGGGATTAAGTACTATTTTGTTTTCGCTCGCTTGCGATATAGGTAATAACATGATTAGAAGTGGTATTTGGCATAAATACGACGAGTGGTGTTTCAAAATTGTTGTACGTAATTTCACAATCCGTTAGGCGAGTGAAATTTAAGACAATTTTGAAATATCACAAATAGTAGTTACGCCAAATATCACGTACAAATTATGCTGTTATTTGTTTATACCACTACCCCAAAAGGTTTGTAATTTTCACATGTAGGTATTTTAAATTAAGCTGAATACCACTACTCTAAGCGAATCAAGTTGCAGAAATTTCTCATGTAGTGGTATAAAAGAAGTAATTTCAACGTTACATGTTACAACGGTTTCAGCTGGGTACTGCAAAACTAGACGCACATCAAAAAGTGAGCAAGCGCGGGAAAAACGAGTGTGAATAGTCACGGGTGCTTTTCGCTTACTCATGACTGGTTGAGCATTTGGCGCGGTATTTGTTCAGCCAGTCAGAAATCACTCTCAGGCAACCGTTAAATTCCTATCAATACCCAACAGAAGACCTAGAACACTTGTGGTACAACATATTTCCTGACTATGGAAACGGAGAA
>OZ037782.1:7856590-7894090 GCA_964035525.1 Porites cylindrica | reverse complement strand
AAAGCTACATTCAAATAAAACAGATATCAGACCTGAGATTCATGGTGATATGGTTGGTTTCCAGCTTTAGTCCTCCAATTGCACAGGCCACCTGGTCACACTGTGCCTGGGCCTCTTTAACAATACTGTTGATTTCGGACCAGTCAATTTGATTGGCAATGGCGCTATTAACAATCAAGATGGCCTTATCAACCTACAGATTAAAAAAGTTGAAACAGACAGGTTACTTCGCAGTTTGGGCATAAATTTCTTAGATAGAATTTTAATTCAGTATTATTGGTGCAGCGGCAGTCTAGTCAATTATTATTGTCCATTGAAGACTTAACTTAAACAAAGAAAAATATATATTAACATAAATAACAACATCAAAGTCTCGTGTCCAAAAATTACTAAATGTAAGATTGTGAGCGTTATAATAATTAAAATTTAAGATACACTCGCTGACAATTTTAACAGTTCTTAAGTCTTTCTCAATATTGTGTTGATACGTGTACAAGTTCGTACACTCTGAATTTTTGGCTGCGTTATAATAGCCTAATTAACAAAAACAACAATGGCAAAAGCAGCATTGTCAACAAACAGTTGGTTTCTTCATCAAAAACAACAACACTGTATCCGACTTTTGGTAGATTTCTTTGCCATCCCCTGTACAGGGTGTTATTCCCTTACATCACTGAGCCAGAGCACATCACAGTAACATTAAAAGTTGAATTCCTGTACAATTATGCGGCAATGCTCTTTTAACAGCTTACCAGTTCCAAATTAAGTTCCACCAGCTCAGCTTTAAGCATATCAAGATCCTGGAACAAGTTAGTCACAAAGACATCAGTACAGAAAAATTCTTAATGTCACTAAAATGATAATCTTAGACCCCCCTTTCTTTTTTATTTTTTATGTTTTTTGGAGCAGAGAGGGGAAAAACATGATGGCTTTATCGCAATTTACAGTTATCTCTAGTTATGTCTTTCCCACAAGCTCTTTTTATAGTGCCCATATTACTGCACCATAATATAACTAGCAAGGAAATTTGTGTCCCTCACTTTTATCTCTTTTAGAAAAGTCATTATTTCACTTTTTGTAGAACAGCAAACCTCCCACTTTGACTTACCCCTCCGAGGCCTCCCCTAACCCAATATAAACACTTACTTCTCACTTTTAGCAAATTTTGGATTAGGGAGGGGTCACTGAGCAGTTTTACAGAATCATACATGCACAAAATTTTGCAATATCATTTTATATCCAATTTTGCATTGCTGGATATAACAATGTTTATTATAGATAACAAAATCAAGTTTAAAAGCTGAAAACTAACCTGATTCTTTTGTAACTGCTCAATTCTTCTCTGATGATCATTCCTAACATTTTCTAGTTTTTTAAGTGCCATTTTTTCTTGGGACAGTGCCTTTAAGTCAATCTTTTGTCCTTCCATCTTCGAGAAAAACTCATCCACAGCCTATACACATAACATACTGACAAACTCATTATAATTCTAAAACGTCTAGTCATAATATTATTATTACTTTCTAAATTTTGCCATCAATATATCTTTAAAATACCTCAATCGTGATACACGGAAGATGCATTTGCAGTTCCATAATATCATTTATTTGTGGACATTATTTCCACTTGTCTTTCCTAGTGAGTGCTGTGGTTTTATCTTTCCCTCACACCAACTATAGGCCAAATCTGGCCTCACCAAAAACCACGGTACCTACAGTGTAGCATAGTGCATGCATACAAGAATTTTATTTATAAACTACATTGTACCTTGTCAAAGGATGGAAACTCTATGTATGGGCCTTTCTTGTGTTGTTCTAGTAAAAATGGGTAAAATTCTTGATACCTATGTACACAAAAAAACAAACAACAAAAAATGAAAGATGCTATTCACTTACTGGTAAGTTTCGCAATTTTAGAAACGATTGGGGCCATTTATTAGAGGAAAAAGACATGTTTTCATGTCTGAAAGAAGATGTGACTCAGCTAAGACTATGCTGGACGGTATAAATAGTACAGTTTGTGTCTTATTTAAGACATGTCTTATGTAAGCTGCAACTTACTTTTGCCCGTATAAATGGCCATTATGTTACAGAATCTCAAGACCTTATTGATTCTCTAAACTTGTACTTCAATAATGTACACAAACGTTTCACCCATGTGTCAAGAAATTGATTAATTAACCTAACACTGCACATTAAATAAAAAATAATGTCCTGAGAAAAAAAAGATTACCAAAAACTTTAAAGGTTTATAAATACATTTCCCTCATAAGAATATTAGAGTGGCAATTAGGGAAGCTGATATTAGGGTCTAAAATAATGGTTAACCCATCCTACAGTTTTTCATGCAGCTACAAAAAAAACATACAGTTTGTGATTGAAAGTCTCTCAGGTCTTGGCTGCAATATAATCTATGCTCACATTATCTATATGATTGACAGCTAACACTACTTATACAGTCAGGTGATGATTCAAGGGAACATACGTTAACAGCTCATCTTGTGTGCCTTTGTCAGTCGCCATGCTGGAAGGCTTCTTTTCTCTTTTTTGAACTATAACACCCTACATTAAAAGTGAAACAATCAACAAAAAAGCAAAATTTTGATACAGATTCTATGATCATTTTTGCAAAAGAGAGGCAGACAAACTTCGGGGAAGAGTTGTTTGAAACCTAACTAGCAATGATACCGGCTTATCTACATATACAGAGGATGTTTTATCATGGTGGCAACTTACAATCTGTTTGTGCCAATTGTTATTCCAACAGTTCTACTCAGGGAAAGATGACTCACACTGAATGTGCTAATTATTAGCACAGTTAAAAATATATAAAGATCTTCACTAATAACCTCCAAGTGGATTATTTTGTCTTAAAAATTAACAATTTTTGTGAGCACTCAAACTCAAAGACCTGTTGTACCTTGCATTTTTCTGTAAGGGCAATGTCCAGAAAACTGTCTGCTCTCTTCAGTGCTGCCATGACCCTGGTAAGGTCTACATAGCCACAACAAGAAAATTGCCATCATCAAATTTATTAATGCCAGTAAGAAAAAAAAATTTCTCTAATGTGTTATAATACAATTTATAATATACATGCACGTATGGTTACAATAGTGTGCACACTCTGATTGGCTGTTTTCTTGTAATGACCAAGCATTATTTTCTTGTAATGACCTGGCATTACTTCAGCTAGATGTCCAAGGCATATACCATCAGTGTTTAACTTGATAGTGGACATCGTTATGGACATCCGACTGTTATGGTCAATTGCCACCTGACTGTATCGATCTCACAGCTCAAATGTACAACTCATTGAGGTGGTGTTTCTTAAAGTTATCCGCTGGCCAGTTGTTGGTTTTAATCGATTGAAGGTTCAGGTCCATTATAAATAACTTATTAACCTTGTTCTGTTCGGTCATTACAGGGAAATCTTAGACTGAGGCCTTGATGTATTGACCGAGCAAGGTCAATACATCAAAACTCACTCTCGGTTATAAGTAATACATGTATGTACACGTAAACTCAGTGACAGGATCCATTTCCTGCACTTTCTATGCATAAAGGAAAATCCACATAGTTGTAATTGTACAGAATTTTTTCATCGTATTTAAGAAAAAACCTGTGTCTCAACTTCGTTAAAATGGAAACGTTTCAACTGTTTTTGAAGTAAAAGTGACAAGAACTTTCAAAATCATGTAATGACATGAAACAAGTTAGTATATAATGTATAATGGAATTTTTGCACGACTAAGGTCACAATCATAAAAATGTTACAAATAGAATAATAATTCTTATATTAACCAGTAAATATCACAAATAGTGAAATAATTGTATATCAATGGAGAAGTTGCAGTACCATGGTCAATGTCAAATCCAGCTCCACTCTTGACATTTCCTGGGAATCCTTCTTCTATGAGACAATGCTCTATGAGAGCAGCACCATAAACTGTGAATTCAAGAAGAGACAAACTATTGAATTATTATTAGTATTATTACTATTTTAATGGAATGTTGTTTCAATATGTGCCAAGCTTGAACAAAGATCTCCACATAAGCTCAAAACTGAATTCACTTTAATCAACTCTAGAACTGTTAATGAACAAACATGATACATTGTACATGCGATAAGCTTTATAATTGAAGTTTGATTGACACATTGTAACAACTATCACATGAAGAGATGTTAAAGGTAGAATTAAATTCAGGTTAAAATTTTTTAACCTACTGTAGGTTGATTCTCAATTTCTTTTGTCCTCTAGCACTAATTCATGAATAATTAGGTCTTAAAAACAAAGCAGATTGAGAATCAACCTATGACCTGCAACAGAGATACTTCCTGAGTAGCAAGAAATTTTTACTATAGTACAGTACATGAGATACAGTACGTACAGCTCAGAGATACGCGACCAACACACACACAATTACACTTGGTTTAATGTTTGTTTATTAGAAAAAAATCCAGAATATTTGCAATCAATTTTTTTATTATTTACATTTTGATATTTTACTTACCAAAATGCGGATTTAAAATCTTCTTTAACTCAGTGCCTTCCTTACTTTCTGCTAGTATTTCAGCAAGTCTAAAATCATAACGAAATTATTGATAAAACTAATAATAATAATTATTGATTGCATTGAATGAGATACAATCAAGGAACCACTTGAAAATGAAATAACATAAATCATAATCTTGTAGCCAATAAAAACATTTAACTGTTACACATACAGTGTATATCCACTTATTAGCTAACCTGTGATCAGAGGTTCTTAGAATAAGTGAAGAAGTCTAATGACTGATCCCAGGTTACTTATTGGCAAGGACAGAAAAGTTTGAGAACCGACGTCAAGCTGGTAACCTTCATATAAAGTTGTTTTATAAATGAACTCAGGGCCTCAATGAAGATCAAGGAAGACAATGCAAAAGAAACGTTTGTTGAATTATATATTGAAATACAGGACGGTCTTGACTGACATGGTGCTAAAATTTAGCTGCCAATCTTATTGTACTGTACCTTTCTTGACTCATCATTGGTTCTCTTTGTCTAGCAGAATGAATTGGATATTTTTCACGCACCGCAAATCGTACATCCTCTGTATCTGTTCTTGTTCGTAGGAGGCTCAGAATGGTGTATTCAAAATCAGTAAGCACAACATTTCCCTGGAATGCACATATGTGCACCGAAAAGGTGATTAGAAGTGTGAGAGTTTCTTTATTTCAAAGACATTTATGTACTGAATACTTACCGGCAGTTTTCAAGTTAATTCAATCAAGGTGTAAATAATTTTTTGTAGTTGGTTTATAGACTGAGGAACATTCATGCCATGTGTTTTTTCTTGTTCACGCACTTCTATATAAGTGACTTATACTTCAGTGATCGAAATTGTCATGCACTTTCACTGCTTATTATAATTATTAGTTTTTATTGCAACAACTTGCATGTATCAAAATGACTTTGCATAGAATAAAATAATACAATACCACAGGCTTTAAGGCAAATTCTTACCCTGTCATAAAGTTCAACAATCAAATGATAGGCAGCTTCATCTGAACCAAACTGTAAATCCACAATCCGATCAATACCCAGCTGAGTAATGTTCACAAGGCGACGAGAACGGATATGCTTGCGGCACTGAAAAAAAATCATAGAATAATAAAGTTGTGCAGACAGGTAGATATTCAGGAAGTTAAGCCTTGGAGACTGGCTTTGAAAGTTTTGTTGTCTAATGACTGATACTTGATGTATTCATGTGTATGGTAGGTTTATTTATTGTTTTCAACTTGTTTTTGCATCAGAATTTTTCAAATTCCTACTGCTAGTATTCATCAAGTGACAGCATTGATTTGCAAAGCTAATAAGCCCAGCTTAGTAAATCAATCTCATCACTTGATGAAGTTTGGAAATGAGTTTGAATTCCACATTTCATTACAAACATATAATATTATTCTTACATGTTTCATTATGTAGTTTGTAGTATCAGTCAAACTAAAGTGAACACACTTTATTGTGTGGGCGTCAACTGTACAAGAGATATTCTGCCACATTTTACCTTCATTGAAAATCCAGATGGCATCATATTTTTTGGCCACTCAAAGTCCGTTGTATTAATCCTGTTACCGGACTCAATCAATAACATGACTTTTGTGTCAGTCCTACAAGGGTTGAAAGCATTTTTATAGTCAGTTATCTTCTACAGCACCTAATTGTTTCAAACAGTAAGGATGCTAGAAATAGACCTCTTTAGCTTGCATGATTTGTTTTGCCAATAGAGGCATGGGTGGGGGGGGGGGGGAGGGGCGGGGAGGGGGTACTGCAAAAGAGAGAGTTTATGTTTTTAGATTTCCTGTTGTTGGCATCTCTGTTCACATGAATCATAGTTAGTAGAGGGTTCCTCGACCAACTCTGCCTTAATAGTTATGTAAGTACAGTTGTTCTCAAAGACTTAGTTTAAAGTTAAAATTGACTCCTGCATAAACTACATATTAATTACGGAGAACTCACTTTCCTAATCTGATGAGGTAGGTCTTGTTATCTATGTCATACACATTGGCCACTCTCATTCCAAGGAGGCTACAGAAACATCAGTTGAGTAAGACAAAATTACACCCACTTTATAAGCTTAAATAGATCGGGAGAAGACATGTTTTTCCTGCTCGGCTCACCTTTCTCTTAGCTCTGTTATTATCGCACAAATATCGACAGTCGTAAATCTCGATTTCATTATGTCGACTCAACTACCCAAACACTCAAAAGAAAACTTAAGCGAAATCGATTTTTACTGCTATTTCGTCCGCCATTTTGGATCTCACACGCGTCTTTAGTAGTGAAACCGCTGGTCTGTTAGCCCGCAAGGCGAAACCTCGTCCCCAAACTCCCCAGGGTCCTGTCGTTTTCCCTCAAAAGCCATGGTGACGAGGTTCGAGAGATTCCTTCAATTTTGACGTTCCAAAAACAGAAATGTTACAATGGCTAGAATAGAAAGAAAAGGACGCTGTAAGAAAGTCAAAGTAGTATTTATGGAAATCATTAATATTCATATTACATCAGTTTACAATCATAATCTTAGGCTTGTCGTTATTTACCGAGCTCCACCTAGTCCTGGGAATGGATTCACGGTCAGAATGTTTTTGGAGGAGTTTAGTTCTTTTCTGGAGGGACTTGTTTCGACTACTAGTGCCCTGTTAGTCGCTGGCGACTTTAATTTTCCTATTGACGGACCTAATGATTGCGATGCTCGACGATTCTTACAAGTCCTGGAATCGTTTGATTTGATCCAGCACGTCTCTGAAGCGACTCATAAGAAAGGTCACATACTCGATTTGATTATAACGAGAGCTCATGAGAAATTAGTTGGCCGCTGTACTGTGGACAATCCTTTTGTCTCGTATCATCTTGCTGTACACAGTTTGTTGGACCTTGCTAAATTACCACTCGAGCATAAACGAATCTCATATCGCAAAATTCGTGATATTGATTTTAGCGAGTTTTGTGGTCACTTGGAGAACACCAGGCTGGTAAGGGATGCTGCTTCTTTTAGTCTCGGTGAACTTGTTTATGAGTACAACACTACATTAAAGTCGTTGTTAGACAGACACGCGCCTCTTAAGACTAAGACCATTACTCTTCGCCTAACCGCCCTATGGTACACTGAGGAAATACGATCTGAAAAGAAAAAACGCAGAGCTCTCGAGCGGCGCTGGCGTTCCTCAAAACGAGAATCGGATTATTCTAGATTTAAGGAACAATGCCTTAGAGTGAACGCTTTGATCAAGAAAACGAAAGTTGACTATTACTCAGGCATTATACGGGAGAGTAGTAATAATCCCCTAACTCTTTTCAATACGGTAAATAAGCTCCTACATAAGCACGTGTCCGCGGAGTATCCTTCAGGGTGTGCGTCTGATGGTGATCTTGCTAACAAGTTCATTGACTTCTTTAGTGAGAAGATTACAGTTCTGCGAAACTCACTTGACTCCACATCTGATATTGTTGTGGAGTCCGATGCCATTGTCCATCAGGGTGCCTTGTCATGTTTTAAGGCTGTAACATTGTCTGATGTCTCGGATTTACTTAGTAAGATGACCATCAAGTCCTGTCCTCTTGATCCCGTCCCTGCTTCTGTTTTGAAGCAGTGCACATCAATTCTTTCGCCTGTTATGACTCAAATTGTAAATCAGTCTTTATGTCTAGCTGTTTTTCCAGACTGTTTTAAGCTTGCATTGTTGAATCCTCTTCTCAAAAAGCCCACACTTGATGTTGAAGTTTTTTCGAATTTTCGTCCTATTTCAAATTTGATGTTCATGTCTAAACTCACTGAGAAGGTGGTGGCATCTCAGTTGATTAATCACATTTCTAGTAATGGACTTGATGAAATACTACAATCTGCATATAAACAATTTCATAGTACCGAAACAGCTTTAGTCAAAGTTTTCAATGATATTATCCTAGACGTTGATAGGAATAGGACTGTTATCTTACTTTTATTAGATCTATCGGCCGCTTTCGATACGGTTGATCACACTATACTGATTGAGAGATTAGCAAACCGCTTCGGTCTTTGTGATCTAGCTCTGGCCTGGTTTAAATCATACCTGAGCGACAGAACTCATTTTGTGAGCATTCGTGGTGCGCGGTCTGTCACGCGTTCGCTGTCGTGCGGAGTACCACAGGGCTCCGTGCTTGGACCGATTTTATATCTGCTCTATACCTCCCCATTGGGGGATATTGTCAGACAATACAACATGGGCTATCATTTCTATGCTGATGATACTCAGTTGTATCTGTCTTTCAATTCTCTCAGTGGGGATGATCAAGCTTATTCTGTCTCTCAGGTTGAATCTTGTGTTAGAGATATCGACCGTTGGATGTCTTCTAACAAACTTAAGTTGAATAGGGACAAGACGGAACTGCTCGTTATCAGTTCAAAATATCGGCCACGTCCATCTTTAGATAGTATCCTGGTTGGTGATCATCGTGTAGAGCGGTCTGACAAAGCTAGGAACATAGGAGTTGTTTTTGATGAGACCTTGTCACTGGATAAGCATGTGAGTTCCGTTTGTAAATCTGCTTTATTTCATCTTCGGAATATCGCGAAGATTAGAATGTATCTGACTTCCGAGAGCACAAAGACCCTCGTCCATGCTTATGTTACTTGTCGACTGGACAATTGTAACTCGTTGCTCCTCGGGTCACCGGAGTATATTATTCAGAAGCTCCAGCGCGTTCAAAACTGCGCTGCACGCCTTGTAGCTGGGCAACCTAGGGCTGCGCACATTCGCCCCGTCCTTAAGGAGCTACACTGGTTACCTGTGGAGCAGCGAATTACCTTTAAAGTATTACAGTTAACTTTTAAAGCTCTCAATAACCTGGCGCCTCCGTATTTAAGTCAACTTATAGTCCCATATAACCCTACAAGAAATCTTAGGTCAGCTAGCAAACATTTATTAGAAGTACCGAGTGTGCGCCTGAAGAGCTATGGAGACAGGGCCTTTTCGGTCGCTGCCCCAAAGCACTGGAATGATATTCCCTTAGACATTAAATTAAGTGGATCAGTTGATGTTTTTAAATCTAGATTGAAAACTTATCTTTTTAGACTCGCTTTCAGTTGACTTTTTGTTTTGGTGCTATTGTTAGTTATTTTCTTTTTTGATTGTAAAGCGATATAGAGCTTTTGTATATACCGCTATACAAATAAAGTTATTATTATTATTATTATTCAAGGTTTTGTGATCACAACACTCAGAGAGCATTTGACCAAAAGGGGTTTTCCCGCCTGGTTTTACTTTCAAATTCTTGGAATGTTTTACTGCTAAAGTATAGAACAATAGGTTTTGCTTGCTTTTCACGGCGCAGGAATGCAGTTAGCGAAAAACCACGATGGACGTGATGCTTTTTAAAATTCTTAACTGAGTGTTATAAATCAGCATGGTCAAATTCAGTTTTTCCGTGATCCACAACTCTATAATCAATCTAGTCCCACAGTCCTTCTGGTGCGGTGCTTCTTAAAAGAACGTTCTAGCTTTTTTGAAACCAGTCACAACCAAGACTTTAATAGGGGTCACTCACCCTCTTGAAATTCTATAAGGGGTTTTACCACAAGCAATGCTGAGTCATTGCATACGGATATTTCCTTGTGCCTTTTCTTCAAACACTGGACACTAGTATTCAAGAACTTACAATGGTTAATAAGCGGTTCATCCTGCTTTAAGCAAAAAATCGTGCCGCTTGATTCCCGTTCCTGCTCGTTCACCATTAGCCTTAATTCTCTTTTGTCTAGTATTCAGTGTCCTAGAAATTCTGAAAGTATTAAATAAGGGGTTTCACCCTTTTTTAAACGACCAATCATAATTCTCGCCTCAGTAAGTATATTGATTAGGGTTTTTTCCCGTGTCGGCTACTATTGTTCTTGTAAAGTGGGGGATTTTCCCGGTTTCACTTTCACTGCACAACCCGCGTTACACAAAAGACTGACTTGTTTTCGATGAAATTCACTGTTGGCTCCGCTCCCGTGATGCGTACAACGAACAGAGATTGAAGGTGCTTGAGCTTCTTAATTTCTGTGCAAGTTGGCTTATTTTCATTCTGTTTTCTAAGATAGCCATGCAGTTGCGATTGTCCTTGCACAGGGTTAGTTAACTGTTGTTTGTTCCAAGGTTTGTGTCTGAAGATGATGAGGTCCCATGTCTGTTGTCTACAGAAAGAGCCTATAGTTTAGGTTTGGGAGCTATTGTTGTCTCTAAATTGCGCTCACCGATTCTTTCGATTCTAGGAGAGTTTTGCTCAGAAATAGACGATCATTTAAATCTACACATTTTCTACCTCTGTTGATGTCTTGGCCTGCTCTCAATTATTTTCATAGCGCTCAGTTGGTAGATCATAGCGCAAGAGCGTGAGGTAATAGTTTTGAATCGAATCACGTTGAAGACGGTGAAGCCCCGAAATTATTTCAGAGTTTATTTTCAATTGCTTCATAAATTGCTATAATTAACAACGCGTTGATCGTTTCTCTAATTGTCCTATAATTTCTTCATTTAAAAATTTGTAATTCCGCAGTTCAAATCATCTTCATTTTAGGGTGGGAAATAAGTATAGTAAGCCAACTATTATTTATAACCTTCCAACTTAATTTCTTATGCAACTACGCTGCTGACGACTAGCCTGTTTATTTTATCAGGAAGATCTACCAGTTTCCACCCTAAGCGGGAACCCTTCCCCGTTCAAGGGGAAGGGTTCATCAGTCAGCATCAGACATGGTTATTAAATCGTTCACAGATGAGCAGTTGAACTTCTTCAAGTTTTCAACTCTTGTCGTCGATGAATTCCCTACAGCTCTACGCCAGACATTCAAACACATGTGGGAAAATGTCGGACCAGGATCGAACTGGGATGACTCAGAAGGTGTGAGAGATTCATTTCTGACCGAAGAGGGAGGCAAAACCAAAGTACCCACAGACAAGTCCTACGAGGAGTGGGATTGCACCGCGCTGTTTCAAGCCACTATCTACGCGCAAACTTTCGCTTTACCCGACGGCAAAGGTAACCTCAAAACTCTCGGTGAGTTGTACGTAAAGCCCCTTGGGTTTATGCCAAATGGAAGTTTCCATGCCTCTGTGTGTTGAGTCCGAGTGGAAACCAAGCGGAAACGTTTGCGCTGGCGATTGATCAGCTGCGACTCTTACGAAACTCGTTGTCTCATTTGACCAGTTCAAAAAAAATTAGCAAACCAACATTTGACCAGTACACTGAACTCGCAAAAAATGCGTTCAAAGCTCTTGGAGTGGCAACAGACTCGATTGATGAAGTTAAAAGTTTACCCGAGTCTCACTTTCCTACAGAAGAGGTCGCCAGGTTGGAGAGCGAAAACAAACTTTTGAAATTACAACTGAAAGCTGTGAAAGTTCAGAGGGTTTTTTTATTTGATTAGGCCGACTACATGGACATTAATTTTGAGCATGACCCGTTGCTCAGTTGGAGGACCTTTGAGCAAAGTGAGATTTGCAAGTCATATTAGATAGGTGGAGAGTAACAAGGATGGAAAGTAGAATTTTGAAAATATTATTACGCTGCCTTCGTGTGCAATAGGGGTCAATGCGGGTGTTCGTTAGAAAACAAAAATTAACCCTTAAATGTAAACTGTGTACACAGACGCCTCCGAGCGCCCCCTTTAAAACGGGAAGGGCTGGTGCGTCTCTACACAGGCTACCCTTAATGATCTTAATGGAGACCAATATGGCCATGTTTCAGGTTTCATAGGACCCCTAAAGAAGACCGCAGTAAATAAAAATAGACAAGGCTTTTATGAATGAAAATATACTAAGTGCTAAGTGAACAAGCATCAAGGGACAACAACATCGAGACAACAAGCATCCACGCCCTTTTTTTTTCATTCGGGAGTACTCCCCCACCCCCGATAACCAGCCCCCTAAGTAACTTTTGGCCAAACAGGCCAAAGGTCTCTATATGTCCCCATTCGAGAGCCGGTGTGGAGGTAAGGGCGTGTTCACCCTTCGCTAGCAGAGAAATGTGTAATGTCCCCTGGGTACTATGCAACTACACATGTTGTATACCTTTGACAATGCTAAATTTTCAAAGTGAGTTGATTCTCACAGTCTTCTGTCTTGTTCTTTGAGGTTTTTAAGACCAATGAACGTTCCTATATGGTCAAGCCACATAAATTGCAAAATTTGTATTGAAATAGTCTAGTTATGGCAGGATGTATTGTTTTTAGAATAAGTCCAGGTTAGTTTATTCAAGTTGACTCAGAGGCTTATTTTTCATCCATTTTGGTTATGAAAATTCTACCAGGCCCCATCACTTCTCAACTAAAATCTTCAAAAAGCCCAACCAATTTCAGGGTTCTCTGAATGTGTCAGTATCTTTTTATTGATAAAGCACTCATGTCAATGCTTGAAAGTGTATAGCCGCCGGCCACCCACCACTTGGTCTGGGTGCTCTACCCTGAAGGTCATTTGTGGCAAGGGATTTATCAGGCTCCAGTATAATCTCAATCAGTTCGATTATCAAAACCCGGATTAAACGTTCAGTGTGCATGTATGAATTAAAAAGTGATATTTCACAATATCTTTCTTCTTTCCATCCTTGGCACGTTTCACTGACACTTGCGATTTGCAAAGTCACCTTGCTACAGAGTAATTTGTAGTTAGATTTCACCGTCACCATGTTTTATATTGATAAAAATAATTAGTTTTGGGATCAATTTTCAGCTTTTTTCCCCGCGTTTTGTAAACGGGTTATTAAACCATGTAAGTCAGTGGCCTAATCATTAGTTGTTAGTTCTTTATGTTATAAGGATACCACCCTATTTACATGTGGATCCTTGAAAAATTGAAATAAAACAAGTTGTAGAGTTGAAGAATTGCTGCGTTAATGAGTTTGTTCTGACGTCCGACTGTTGCTAAAATAGCCTGTCGGATACACTGCAATTCAAGGCTTTTCTAATGTGCAGTTTACTAATTCATTTTGCTTAAAAAAAATTTGGCCAGTCCTTCAAGGTACAATTTCAAGTAACCTAGCCTTTTTCAAGCCAAATATATACAGCAGTTTCTAGGTTCACAGATTGATACACATTTTGGTGACTAAGCAAAGGACTCCGCCATTACATTATTAAACCATACACAGTTAAACAGACAGAAAAGTACTCTAAAATTTGTCATGTCCCTCAAAGGGGGCGAGGAGGGGGAAGGGAATTTCATGTATCCCATGATGCTCTGCCGCTATTTTGACATATTTCCTTCTTGGCTGGATAGTGTGTCTTCGCAGTGGGAAGCAAATTTTGGTCTGCCCGATTTTGTCCATTTGGATTCCCCCCCGCCCCCCCTCTCCTTCTCCTCCACGGAATTGGATCTTGCAAGGTTAGAGTCCAAGTTGATTGATCATTGACATTCCATTCTGCTAAATCTTGCCAACACTTTTTCTATAGTAATTCGAGAAGGTTTTCTCAATTATACTCAGAAACTATGAACCAGCAATTGCATACAATTGCTTTTTTAAGTCTGTTCTATTTCCGAAACAGCTAGAATCACTGGTGTTTTAGAGAATCCGAGATATTACAAAAGTAAATGAGAGATTTTCCCTGTTTGTAATTCTGGAATGTACAAATACCATGTATCATCTTTTTCCGTGTCTATAGGCGGAGAATTATTATGTTATGAGTCATTCAAAAGTCAGTTTGAGTAAAGTAAAAAAGCTCGAATCTCTCGGATTTACTGCCAATAACTGCGTTGATAAACACGTAAGATACATCTATAGGAACAGACCTCTGAAATCCCACTAACGCCAGTTTAAATCCGGAATCCACGTTTCACTCAGACAAGGACTCCGGAATCCAGTATCGCTCCATGTAAAGGAATCCAGGACAGTCTTGGAATCAGGATTCCACGCTATGGATTCCAGATTCCAGGTACAGGATTCCAGTATTTATCAGTACAACTTGGACTCTGGATTTTGGACTCCAATCGTTCAATAGTGGGATTCCGGATTCCTTGAACTGTATTCCGGATTCCAAAACCAAGGATTCCGGATTCCAGAAGCAAAAATTTCCCGGACTCCGGAATCCGGATTCTCTTACATGAGGCGACCAGCACTTTGAATCCGGAATCCACTGCGCGGAATCCAGAATCCAAGAATAGCCTTATATCCACGCAGCCGTATAAGAATTTATGACCTAATTCAGCTATCGTGAACGAACGCACGGCACAACGTATGTAAGATACGTTTCAACTACTTCAAGGTGAAGGATAAAATATAATATTTTTCAAAGGTCTACAAAGGAAACGTTAATAATTGATATTTAGATATTGATATGCGGCGTAATTGTATTTTTAGAAGTTGAACTTAAAGCTGTACCGAGTAAATTAATTCCCTTATCATGCTTTAACCTCAGTTTGTAACCTCTCTCGTCGGCAAAGTTCAACAGACCTTTAAATTTACGTTCTGGCAACTTAAGCGCAACCATATTTGATGCATGCTTGCTGTCATAAAAGTAATTAAAACGTATTTAATCACCCAGTGGCTAAGTAAACATACGTAACTTTTGTTGAAATAATAGCGTTAGCGAATATATAAACTTGCATTTGGAAATAGCCAGTTGACGAAATAATTAGAGATTGTTTCATTAATTGAGAGAGGAATAAAATGAGATGAGTAGAAATCAGTATTTCGGCAATTTGACAATTTGTTGGAAGTAAAATAATGATATTAGGGGAGAAATGTTAATTAGGTGTTTTCTAGCCTTTTTGAAACCACTCAAAACCAAGACTTTAATAGAGGTCTCTCAACATCTTGAAATTCTATGAGGGGTTTTACCCTTATTAACAAGCAATGCTGAGTCACAGTGGATTCAATACGGATGTTTCCTTTTCTTCAAACAGTAGACACTAGTATTTAAGAACTTATAAAAGTTAATAAGGGGGTTATCTTGCTTCAAATAACAAATCGAGCCCTTTGATTTCCGTTCCTGCTCTTTCACTATTAGCCTTTCTCTTTTGTCAAGTATACAAATTTAATTACCAGTGTCCTAGAAACTCTGAAACTAAATAAGGGGTTTCACCCTTTTTTTAACTGACCAATCATAATTCTCGACTCCGTTAGTATACTGATTAGCGGCTTTTTCCGTGTCAGCTACTAAGGCGCGGGGGGGGGGGGGGGGGGTTACCCGGTTTCACTTTCATGCACGACCCGCGGTCCACAAAAGGTTGACTGGTTCTCGATCGATGAAATTACTTTGCTCAGCTGGCGGTGGTGTGCACAGTGAACAGAGATTGAAGGTGCTTGCGTAAGTTTGCTTATTTTCATTCTATTTTTACCATTATATTGAAAGATTTAGGCATGCAGTTCATGAGTTGTTACGTTCTTATACGGGTAATTTTTTAAAACGACCTGTACAAAACCAAAATCAACAACATCAACTGTTCGTTCCAAGGTCTGTTAACATAGCCTGAATTTTATCCGATTACTTCGAGCCGTTATTACTCCCTCAGTTGTTGAGGGGAGAAAACGACTCGAAGCAATCGGATGAAATTTAGGCTACTCATTAGCAGGCGGTAGTAAGATCGAGGTCCCATGTCTGTTGTCTACAGATGGAGTTTTAAGTTTAGGTTTTGGAAATTATCGATTGTCTCTAAATTACGCTCACCGATTCTTTTGAGATTCTGGGAGAGTTTTGTTTAGAAATAGACGATTATAACATCTACACATTTTCTAGATCTGTTGATCTTGGCCTGCTCTCAGTGATTTTCATAGCTTTCCCAGATGAATTCCCTAAAGCTCTACACCAGACATTCAAACACATGTGGGAAAATGTCGGACCGGGATCGAACTGGGATGACTGAGAAGGTGTGAGAGATTCATTTCTGACCAAAGAGGGAGGCAAAACTAAAGTACCCACAGACAAGTCCTACGAGGAGTGGGATTGCACCGCCCTGTTTCAAGCCACTATCCACGCGCAAACTTTCGCTTTACCCGACGGCAAAGGTAACCTCAAAACCCTTGGGAGTTGTAGGTAAAGCCCCGTGGGTTTATGCCTAATGGACGTTTCCATGCCTCTGTGTTGAGTTTGAGTGGAGATCAAGCGGAAACGTTTGCTCTGGCGATTGATCAGCTGCGACTTTTGCGAAACTCTTTGTCTCATTTGACCACTTCAAAAAAAATTAATAAAACAACATTTGACCAGTACACTGAACACGCAAAAGATGCGTTCAAAGCTCTTGGAGTGGCGACAGACTCGATTGATGACGTTAAAAGTTTACCCGAGTCTCACTTTCCTACAGAAGAGGTCGCCAGGTTGGAGCGTGAAAACAAACTTTTGAAATTTCAACTGAAAGTTCAGAGCATTTTTTTATTAGATTAGGCCGCCTTTTATGGCACGATTGCTTAGAGCAAAGTGAAATTTGCAAGTCATAAGATAGCTGGAGAGTGACAAGGATAGAAAGTAGAATTTTGAAAATATTATGACGCTGCCTTCGTGTGCAATAGGGCTGACAATGCGGGTGTTCGTTAAAAAACAAAAATTAACCCTTAATGTAGTCTGTGTACACAGACGCCCCTGGAGCTCCCCTTTTAAAACGGGGAGGGGAGGGGGCGTCTGTACACAGGTTACTCGTAGTGGAGACCAATATGGCCATGTTTCAGGTTTCATTTGACCCCTAAAGAAGACCGCAGTAAAACAGACAAGGCTTGTATGGGTAAAAGTATACTAAGTGCTAAGTGAACCTTTGATGGGAACTCTTTATATACTCCTAAGCGAGACAACAAGCATCCAGGTATTTTTTTTAATACAGGAATGCTCCCCCACCCCCGATAACCAGCTCCATAGGTAACTTATTGATGGGCCGCAGGCCAAATGTCTCTTTATGTACCCATTCGAGAGCAGGTGATGGAGGAGGTAAGGGCGAATTCACCCTTCGCTATCCAAGAAATGTGAAATGTCCCCTGAGTACTATGCAACTAGAAGTATTGTATACTTTTGACAATGCTAAATTGTCGGGTTAATTATCACCTCGTCTTTCTTTTCTTTGAGCTTTTTAATACCAACGTCTGTTCCTATGTGGCCAAGCTATATTACAAAATCAGTGTTGAAATAGTCTAGATATATATGGATGGATTGTTTTGGGAATAAGTCCAGATTAATTTATTCAAGTTGAGGCTTCTTTTTCACCCATTTTGGTTATGAAAATTCTTAACCAGGCCCCATCCTTCCCCGGCTAAAAACTTCAGGGTACTCTGAATGTGTCAGTATCTTTTCATAAATAATGCATTTATGTCATGTTCTTAATTGTACGAGTAAAGCCGGCCACCCACCGCTTGGTCCTGGTGCACTAGCATAAAGCTCATTCGTGGCAAGGGATTTATCAGGCTCTGGTATAATCTCAATTAATTCGATTATCAAAACTGATTAACGTTGAGCGTACATGTATGAGTTAAAAAGTGATATTTCAGAATATTTTTCTTCTTTCGTTCCTTGGCAGTGTTTCAGTGACACTTTTGACTTGCAAAGTCACTTTGCTCATGTGTGGTTATAGATTCCACCGTCACCGAGTTTTTGTATTATAAAATTGTTCTATGAGTTGCTTTATATAAGAATCTATCACAATGGCCATCGACAGGGCCAGTGTCAGTATAGCCTGAGTATCGGGCCTTCCTAAGGGGCTAGGGGAGAGGAGATTTTAGATGGGGGAGGAGGGAGGGGGAGAAGAGAAAGGAAGGGTCTTTCTCTCCTTCAGCTCTCTCCCTTTTTCGCTTCCATCTTTCCCCTTTTTCCCCAGAAACGCCTGATACTCAGGCGACCCGAGATAACATTTTTATGCCGTGATATTTTCTTATTCGGAGATAATAGTTTATCCCGAGATAACTTTTGTATCTCGAGATAATTTTTTTTGGTTATAGATTCCACCGTCACCGAGTTTTTGTATTATAAAATTGTTTTATGAGTTGCTTTATATAAGAATCTATCACAATGGCCATCGACAGGGCCAGTGTCAGTATAGCCTGAGTATCGGGCCTTCCTAAGGGGCTAGGGGAGAGGAGATTTTAGATGGGGGAGAGGGGAAGGGGAGAAGAGAAGTGAAGGGTGTTTCTCTCCTTCAGCTCTCTCTCTTTTTCACTTCCATCTTTCCCCTTTTCCCCAGAAACGCCTGATACTCAGGCTAGTGTCAGTACAACAATGTACTGACAAGAGTCGTATTATCGACTGAGTAGTATTCTCTAGTAATTTAGACGCTGGATGCGATAATTCAGCCATATAATGATATAAGATTAGCGGGCATGTAGAAAAAACAATTTTTCGTACGATGCTGCTAGCGGGTATCAGTGTGAACACTGATGGTGATGATAAGCACTTATGCCATCTAAGTCGACGGCCCTAATCATTAATTAGGTAGTTGAGGACCACCCTATTTACATGTGAGTCCTTGATTTAAACAGTTTTAAAAATAAAACGTTTTGTACACTTGTTTAATAAGGCTGTGTTATTTTGAATTTGTTCTGACCTCCGATAGCCTGTCACACTGCAAGGCTTATTTAATGTGTGGCTTTCCCTTCATTTTGTTCGAAAAATTTGGTCAGTCCTTCCACGTACAATTTTAAGTAACCCGCCATTTTCCATTCATGGCGCAGCCGATAAAAGCGTGCATCATTGGCTCATATAGTTCATCACTTTTGCCTCAAGCAAATATATACCAGCAGTTTCGTTCTAGGTGCGCACATTGACACACACTGTTTCGTTAACTCCTTGGTAACTAAATGAAAGGACTCCGTCATTATTTTATCAAACCCTCTACAGCTCTAAAGATAGAAAAATACGCTATAATTTTTCTTGTCCCTCTAAATCTTGCCATTCAACACTTCATTCTAGAAATTCAAGAGGGTTTTTTTAATTATACTTAATTTAACTGAAAAACATTAACTCAATCGTGTGATTCTCGATTTCTGAGTCATGATGGATCTATTACGATTGTTTTTTTAGTACTATTCTATTTCCACCATTTATTTTCCAAACAGAATCTCTGGTGTTCTTGAGAATCCGAGATATTAATTTTCCTGTTTGTAATCCTGGTTTTACACACAAATACCATTTATCACTGAGCCCGTTGCGTGCCTATAGGTGGAGAATTAAATGTAAACCAGTCAGTAAGTCAATTTGAGTCAAGTAAAAAAGGTCGAATCTCTCGGATTTACTGTCCTGCCATACAACTGCGTGGATGAATACATACGATACCCCCATAGAAATAAGGCAGACTGCCGACTGAAAATGATTGGAATCCGGAGTCCACAAACCAGGGTAATCGGCTTCGTCTCAAGAAAATTCAAAATTAAGGCGTGGTTCTTTTATTTAATTCACCTTAAAAAACAGGGTGTTGGTCTAACTTTTTAAGCTTTAAATAAAGCCCAAAAAAACTTAAGGACAGACTTCCTGGGTATAAGTTCAAAAAAGTCATTAATTGCCACGTGACCTATTATTAAAAACATTAACCACAAAGGACTGCAAAGGACCGCAAACGAATATACCGAACGTAGGATCTATAAAGACCTGATCTGCCAAAACAACAAGTAGACATAAATTCTGCAAGCAGAATACTTCAATGCTGATCGTACTACGTGAAAATTAACTTTGCAAGACATCAACACGTCACCGAAAGAACTCAAAACAGAGCGGGATTGTAGCCATAGACAGCTGTTTCGCCCTTTTTGGAGCTCGTCATGGCGTAACCGTAACCAGAGAAAACTCTGATGAAAAATATCCTCGCACTCTGATTTAAGCCCTGAATTCTTTGTACGGTCTTTAAGCGGGGAGGGGGGTCGCACTTAAGCGATTTGTTTTCGGTCTGTTTTGATTTCGTTCCTCACGACCTCAGTTTCAACTTGTAAATCATTTTGACCAAAAGAATTAGTTTAAGGATTAGAGTAGGTAGAATGTAAAGAAATGTAAAAAAACCATTTTTTGGAAGGTTTTGAATTTCGATCAAGGACCTCAAGGTTGTTTTATGCGATTTTTTTCTTCCCTTCAATGTTCCGCTTTAGTTATAGCTCTTGATTTGGTCTTTTTCATTTTTCAGTATCATTATGAGACAATGATACTTTCATTTGAATTTACTCTAGTTACATGTAAAAGGGGAACTGCAAAGAAAAAGAACGCCTTTCCTTTGATAGGCTCGATTTCCTCCCAAACAGCAGCTGGTAATCGAGCCTATACACAGTGACATATGCAAATTATTCTTCATTCCCCGGATTTCGCTGAAGACAAACGTATTGACTCAGCTGTTGCCTTTGATTCATCAATATTTTTGGCTTCTTTAACACTTATCAGACAATGATACTTTCATTTGAATTTACAGTAAAAGGGAAACTGCAAAGAAAAAGAAACGCCTTTCCTTTAAAACAATGGCAATGCGTGTTTAGTTTCGCCTCAACATTATCAAGCTCGATTTGGCCTACACACATATGCAAGTTATTCTTCATTCCCCGGATTTCGCTGGAGACAAAAGTAATTTGCCTTTGATTCATCAGTTTTTTTGGCTTCTTTAATAGTCACGAGTAATTTTGAACATTATACGACTGTTCTTCTACCGAGGGATTTACCCGGTTTCTATTTCCTTCACGAACCGACTTTAGCCAGGCCTGGACACTAATTGAATTCAAGTTTTAGTTTTCGATTCAATCATTCTCTTCTGATCAGTTCGGCCGCCCGTGAAGACTGCTTGTGCTTACCTATACTGAGTCTAATTTCTCTGAGCATTGAAGGTACTGATTGAATATACACAGTTGTTCTTGCAGGTAGGTTATTATTACTTTTTTTTTTCCTTAGGTGTCGATATAATTGACTGTTTCCGCACCGATTTTTCCTTTAGAAGAGTTGGTCAATCTACATTTTCGATCTTTTTTTCTGATTTGGGTTTTTTACTTGTTTGCAATTCACAATGAGGCGACAGCATTCACGAGTCACGGACAGAATCGGCCAGAAGAGTTTATCAGGCCAAATATTTCTCTTCATAAATTCCAAAGTTCGGAGCAATTCGATATTTTGAAGTGCTGCAACTACAACTTCACTGGGTGAAAACACATTTAACAGGGGCACCCTTCGAGATTAATATTGTTCAAAACCCCTTAAACGTAGCATTGTTGAACGTATTTTAGTATTTAAACGGTAGATATACAGGCATATTTTTGTTCGGATTCGCTGCTGAAAGTCTAGTGATCCGAAAATTGTAGGGATCAAAACTTACCTTTTCGAAATTTCAGCCAGAAAAAAGTCTCCCGAAAATTCTAGGTGACCTTTTTAGGGTAAAAAATCCGTTAAAACTGGGCAATTATACCATATTTTAGATGTTCGAAAATCCTAGAGAGGCAGGCAAGGAAGAAATTTTACATCTTCTGAAAATTCTAGGATCTCAAATCGTCTTCCGAACAGATATTTTGCGAAAATTGACGTCAGGGGCACCCAACGGCAATTTTCGGGAAAATATCTGTTCGGAAGACGATTTGAGATCTAGAATTTTCGGAGCATTTGTTGTAAAATTTCTTGCTTGCCTGCCTCTCCTAGGATTTTCGAACATCTACAAAATGGTATAATTACCCATTTTTAACGGATTTTGACCCTAAAAAAGGCCACCTAGAATTTTCGGGAGCCTTTTCCTGGCTGAAATTTTCGAGAAGGTAAGTTTGTATCCCTATAATTTTCGGATCACTAGACTTTCAGCTAGGAAATCCGAACAGATGAAAAGTTTTTAGGGGATAAAAATATGCCTATATCTACCGTTTGAATACTAAAATATGTTCAACAATGCTATGTTAAGTGGTTTTGAACTATATTCTCGTTGGGTGCCCCTGTGACGTTGGTTGCCTGATTTAACTCAGGTTCCAGTCGTGGTACAACAACATTGGGCATTATAACGAAGGGTTCCTTTTTAGCCGAACCGAAGTACAAACTACAAAGTTGTATATGCAAAAATTTATTGGCGACATTGTGATTATTCAGACCTTTTGACGGATCGAAACTTGGTACTGAGCTCCAAACGGCTAATTAGAAAGACATTAGTATTCTTCGCCGACGAAGATCATTGTCGAGAGGTTTGGTTTCTCTTGTAAAAGTTCAGTTTTTTCTATATAATCTCTTCAAGACAACTGTGCTATATTTTTCTGGCGGATATACCGTGTGGCACGAAATTTTGGCGGGTTCTGCTCTGTCATAATGCTTTTTAAACGAGGCGTTCGGGGGCGTTTTCACGCTTTTCTCCTTTTTGTTAGAGCCTAAATTCAATCAACTTGCAAATAATTTTGACCAAAAGAGTAAGTTTAAGGATTAGAGTAGGTAGAATGTAAATGTAAGAAAACCATTTATTTGGAAGGTTTTGAATTTCGATCAAGGACCTCAAGGTTGTTTTAATTTATGCAATTTTTTTCTTCCCTTCAATGTTCCGGTTTAGTTAAGGCTCTTGATTTGTTCATTTTCATTTTTCAGTAACATTATGGGACAATGACACTTTTATTTGAATTTACTCTAGTTATACTGTAAAAGAGAAATTGCAAAGAAAAAGAAACGCCTTCACCTTAAAAAAATGGTAATGCGTGATTAGTTTCGCTTCAATCTATACGACTCGATTTCTTCCCGAACAGCAGCTAGTAATCGGGCCAAAACACATATGACATATGCAAATTATCCTTCATTTCCCGGATTTCGCTGGAGACAAAAGTATTGCCTTTGATTCATCAGGTTTTTTTATTCGCTAGTACATTGATACGCTGGTCATCCCAGTTGTTGGGTCATTTTATAGTCGATAAAAATAGTACGCTAGTACGTAAGAACACTAGTTATCAGCGCTATATTCGCTAAGTACGTTGGTACGCTTGTCATCCCAGTTGTTGGGTCATTTTATAGTCGGTAAAAATAGTGCGCTAGTACGTAAGAACACTAGTTATCAGTGCTATATTCGCTAAGTACGTTGGTACGCTTGTCATCCCAGTTGTTGGGTCATTTTATAGTCAGTAAAAATAGTACCTACGCTAGTACTGATGACTAAGCAGAAAAGTACAAAAAGCCATTCCTAAAACAGGCAGCATATGTTTTTTTTTGGCTTCTTTAATACTCATAAGTAATTTTGAATATTATACGACTAGACTGTTCTTCTATTGTCTTCAAAACTAATAGATGTTTCACCCACAAATACTCCACAAGTATTAGGTGTACATTCAATTGATTGACAGAAAATTGACATTTACGACCGAGGGATTTACCCGGTTTCTATTTCCTTCACGAACCGACATTGCTAATCAGGCCTGGACACTAATTAAATTTCGATCCAATCATTCTCTTCAGTGTGGCCGCCCGTGAGAATGAATGTGCTTACCTACTGAGTCTAATTTCTCTGAGGATTGAGGGTACTGATTGAATATACCGCCGGTTGTTTTTGCAGGTAGTTTATTATTATTATTATTCCTATTATTATTATTATATTTTTATTTATTTATTTTTTCCTTAGGTGTCGATATAATCGACTGTTTCCGCACCGATTGTTCCTTTAGAAGAGCTGGTCAATCTCCATTTTCGATCCTTTTTTTATTTGGGTTTTCTAGTACTTGTTTGCTAATCACAGTGAGTAGCGACAGCATTCACGAGATAGAATCGGCCAGAAGAGTTTATCAGTTTACCCAAAAATGTATCTTTATAAATCCCAAAGTTCGATCTTTTGAAGTGGTACAACTACAACTTTATTGGGTGAAAACACATTTAACTCAGGTCCCAGCAGTGGTACAACAACATTGTGCATTATAACGAAGGGTTCCCTTTTAGCCGAACCGACGTACAAACTACAAAGTTGTATACAGCTATTTCGAGAAAGGTTGTCGGAAAAAGTGCACGCGACAATCCCGTAAGGTACTCAGTTCACTGTTCTTCAAAGAAAATAATATGAAAAAATTCCACGATAGGCCATACGCGGACGTATGGTTTGCGAATGCTGAAGGAAAGCAACAATAGAAGATTCGACAGCCACAGTGATCGTTAGAATTGGAGAAGCACTGTTGATTGGCATATAGCTGAGCAGTTCAACTTCAAGTTTTCAACCACCGCTGTGTTCGGTTAATTCCCTAAGGCCCTGTGCCATCCCTTCAAACACATATGGGGGAATTTGGTGCCGGCACGGGGAGGGAGGTACTTTAGGAATTTCTGGGTGGGGATGTGCTCTATACTAGAGCTAGTTCAGCTGAATTTTGCTACCCTATACTAGTCTAAGAGTAAACTCCCCAAATCCCCCCTATCCTAGAGTAGCTGTTTCCCTAGTCTAGATAAAATCTTCAACCAACTGATCAGTTTCCTGAAAAAAAGATACCCTATTCTAGACCCAAACGCTCTGATTTATATACCCTATCCTAGAGTAAACTGCTTGAAAGCCAAACCCTTCACAGTGGCACATACCTATATAGCCTTTATGTGGCAGTACCCCCCCCCCCCCTACCCCCTCGATCAGCGATCCGAAGAAATGGGAAATCCAGGGACTGAGGGAGGAAGGGAGGGAGGTAAAAGCAACGTTCCCACAAATATTAGTCCTACGAGGAGAGAGACTGCGCAGTGTTGTTTTTTTAAGCTGCTATCCTAAGTTAAGGGGTTTTGCCCCATGGTGGGCGACAGTAACTTAGAGAGATGACGTCCAGCTTTCTTCGTCGGTTTCAAAAACTGTTCAAAGTATACTACAGGAATTCTAGAATGAGGTGGATTCATACAGACAAACGCTTCGAACTGAACAAAGAATCTGTTCATTCCTTCAACAAAATAAAAATCTCAAATAAATATTAATAATAAAAAGTCAACGATATTTAATTGTCCATCATACTACAAAACACAACTGATGACTGATTACCTGCATGTATTATTATTTTACAGGTAGCGGATTTAAACCCAATTGCAACAAATTCATCCATTCTTCCTGTGCGAACCCTTTCCCGTAAGGGGAAGAGTGCGCCATTAGCATCAGCATGGATGTCAGTACGTCGTTTATACAGATGAGCAATTGAACTTCCTCAAGTGTACACCGGATATTCGACGCCATTAGCATGAGAGATGAACGTTAAGTCGTCGTTTACAGATGAGCAATTGAACTTCTTCAAGTTTTCAGCCAATGTCGTCGATGAATTCTCTAAAGCTTTACGCCAGACATTCAAACACATGTGGGACAATGTCGGGCCGGGACCAATCTGGGATGACTCCGAAGTTGTGCGAAATTTATTTCTGACCAAAGAATTAGGCAAAACCAAAGTCTGCAAAGTTCCCACAGTCAAGTCCTACGAGGAGTGGGATTGCTCCGCGCTGTTCCAGGCAACTATTTACGCGCAAACTTTCGCTTTACCCGACAGCAAAGGTAACCTGAAAACTCTCTGGGAGTTGTACTTAAAGCCTCGAGGATCCATGCCAGATGGAAGTTTCCACCCTTCTGTGTTGAGTCCGGTTGGAATCCAAGCGGAAACATTTGCTCTGGCGATTGATCAGCTACGACTCTTGCGAAACTCGTTGTCTCATTTGCCCAGTTCAAAAAAAATTAACAAAACATTATTTGACCAGTACACTGAACTTGCAAAAGATGCGTTCAAAGCTCTTGGAGTGGCAACAGACTCGATCGATGTCGTTGGACGTCTGCCAGAGTCTCACTTCCCCACAGAAGAGGTCGTAAGGTTGAAGAACGAAAACCGTCGTATGAAGTTCGAAAACCGTCTTATGAAGTTCACAATCGTTTTATTTTATTAGGCCGACTTGTGGCAGAATTGTTTTCATTATTTCCTTATCGATTCCTTTAATCTTTATATTAACCGAATAGATACTCCTTATTTCTTATCTGTTGATCGGTGAAGTCAATCATCCCTTGCTATGTGTACAATCCTTGTGTCAATTTTTCTTAAAAACGTCAAATATGTAGGTCGAGAACTGTGAATATCCAGTACCGTGGGATATTCACGGTTCACCCACACTAAGATACTTTTTACGTTCTTGTGTGTACACTTGACACGAGAATTGTACGCATAGCAAGATGATTCACTTCTCTATCACCAGATAAGAAATAAAAGTATCCATTCCTTAAATACATACATCAAAGGAACAGATAAGGAAAAAAGGAAAACAATTCTGTACAAAACAATTGGACTGCGGACTGGGTACAAACACGGACTGGGTCGACTAAAACGCAGAAAAGGTAAAAATGAGATTTGAAGAATACGGAACATGTAGTAATCACAACACGGGGATTTAAGTTGTTTATAGTATTTTCCTTGAGAGGGTCCCTCCATTTACCTTAAGGTGTGGCTCCGTTAATAATACAAGGGCATTGAGCTATGGCTAACTTTTCGTCATAACTCACCGGTTTAAACGCGATGGGGTCGAATTTTTGACATGAACTAAAGTTATAATCATTCAGAAATAACGGGAAATAATTCGATTTTACTGGCGGGAATTGATTTTTATGAAATTAGCGCTTAATTGGACCCTACTTTTCGAAGAAGATCGCGTCTAGTAAAAAATTTTGCTGATATTTTTGACTTTATTTGGCATACTTATTGCATCAATAAAAGCTAATATTCGAATTTTCAGTCAAAAACATCAGGAAAAAAATTTTTCACTAGACGCCATTTCCTTTGAAACTTACGATCCAGTCAAGGGCTAATTTCATTGAAATTATTTGCCACCAGTAAAATCGAATTATTTCCCGTTATTGCTGAATGATAGCTTAAGTTCATGTCAACAATTCGACCCCATCTCGTTAAAACCGAAAACGTTATGACAAAAAGTTAGCCATGGGTCAATGCCCCTGTATTAATAACGAAGCCACACCTTAAGGTTAATAGAAGAACCCTCTCAAGGAAAATACTGTAAACAACTTAAATCTGCTTGCTGTGATTACTACATATTCCGTAATCTTCAAATCTCATTTTTACCTTTCGTAGCCAAGCTTTTAAAACAAAGTTCGTAATCTGCGTTTCAGTCGACCTAGTCCATGTTTGTACCCAGTCCGCAGACCGTGTTTTGTACTGACCGGGTTTTGGACTGCCCAAAGTGAGAGCCTCCTGGGGTGGGGGGGGGGGGGGGGGGGGGGGGTCATTAAATTTTGCCCTTAATAATTTAAAGTTTATTCCTTGTTCCCAAAAAGTAATTAATAATGTCCCAAGAAATTCGTTTCCAGAGTTTCCATAGCAAAGAATCGTAATGATGGTCAAGTCCAACCAATGAATTCAAAGGGCGTTGACCCGTGAAGCAAACTTGTCTCCAGTCCTTTTGTCACGAACAAATTGACCTCCGGTCATGTTCTGTTGTTCCCGTAAACCCCAGGGAGGCCCTCCTGAGTCAGTGGCCGCAATTAACTTTTTTATTAATGTATATATACAGTATCTGATAGTATTATATGTTGTTGCTTTGTATTTGTATAGGCCTTTGAACATTTCGGTCCTCACAGAGAAAAGTTATAATTTTAAGGCACGATTTTTGTTCCAAAAATGGCAGTAGAAGCAATGCTTCAGTCTATACTAGTCTTTTGCACATGTTGGTAATTGTTGAGCAATTTTTGTTCAGCCTAACGTCAAGATGAAAATGTAAATAAACATTGGTGAAAAAACACAATTTTGCCGCGGACTGTTGTTTTCGTTTCTACCTGCAAAGAGTACACTGTGTAGGGAGAACCGGCGTACGTGCAAGGAGAAACCTTAGGGGGCGGTCATGAACTATTGAGGGGGGGGGGGGGGAGGGCAAAATCATTTGAATCTTGATATTCATGATTCCTGTTGTTTTTTACCTCGATGACTAATGATTTTTTTCCAGATTCATGATTCACAAAGACTTTTGATCACCTATTCATTTAATGATGTTCTCATAGGCTACCTAAGGAACGGTAAAACGGGCAACGAAAAGCGCAAAATATTTGCAACATGGCTGCAAAATGAGTTGAATAGTGATGTTGCTCGTTTTACCACCCACGAAAACAAACCTTGCAACCTTATTTCTTGCAAGACAGGGTCGAACATAGGTGGTAAAACGCGCAACATCACTATTTAACTTGGTTTGAAGCAATGTTGCAAAACAAGTTGCACGTTTTTTGTTGCCCGTTTTACTACGCTTTAGTCTTGTTTTGTGTAGTTTCTTTGGTGTTCAAAGTTCTGTTCTTATTCAGAATTATGTAGATTTTGGACCACTGTTTCTCGGTATAATCATTCATTTTGTCCAGGGGTGGAGTTTTTTGTAACTGAACATTAAGCACTAGTGTCACTGCAAAAACAAGTGTACTGTCAGCCCGAATGCACGAATTATATAGTGGGGTTCGGGGGCATGCGCATGCTCAACCGGAAAAAAAAATTGAAAATTGGACTCTCGGAAACGACATATCCTGCATTCCCTGGATCGAACGCAATTAATTCATACGTCTATTTTGTTGAGCTTTCAGTTCTCAGTCTCGTTATTCATAATTCCCGTGCGCCGTTTTCAAAGCCATTTCAAAGTCAAGCTAATTGCAAGCTGTTCCACATGAAATCGATCCTCATCGCCAGCCAATCAGAGTGCTTTTTAACCGTGCAATTCAGCTTTGAGTATGCAATTCTGTCAATATTACTTGCACGGCCATCGTATTTCAAGCAGTGCTTAATATTTCAGTAACACAAAATCCATTAGTACGCGCACATCGACCAAAGGCGCACAGAAAATTGTAACCTTCCCCTAAATGTGGGCTCAGAAAATTTTAGCCCTCCTCAAATGGGCACCCAAAAAATCGCAGCCCTTCCCCCCAATAGTTAATGACCACTCCCTTACTTTAGTTGTAAGATGGGATGTCCGTTCGCCGTTTGCCAATACAATGTAAATTTACAATCTGGTCATCACAGATATGATTGAAAAGTACGATTTTTGTTCGAGTGTGGTTTCATCCAAAACTGTCGTGGAAACCGGATTCTCTTGTACATACTGGTAACAGTGAAGAAATTTTTCTTTAGCTGTTAAAAATTTTTTGGGTGACAAATTGCTCCTTAATTTTGGCGCGAAATTTTGCCGCTAATATATTATTTCACATGTGAAATTACAAAATTGCTCTGGAAACGTTCTGTGTGTCTCAGCACCAAGATAGGTCAAGGTTCAAGTAAACTGTTATGGATGAAGATGAGAGGGCATCAAAAGACGCTTTAGAAAACCTGAATACACTCGACACTCTAAGCGCCGAAAATTTCGAGTAAATGGTACAAATAAAACGAAATAAAATTACCGAAATCAAAATTGGAAGCTAGCGCAGGTCCACCAATATGCTGCTTTGTCTTGTTTTTTATGTCTAAATCTACTAGCCCTTTTCGATAAGCTGTACCCATGAAAGAAAAAATGACAAATCCGAGGGTCCGAGACCCGTAGGCAAAAAAAAAAATAATAATAATAATAAAATAAAATTCCAGACTAAGACGCAAAAATCACCCCCAAAAAAGAGACTTCGAGACCCATCAAAAACGGCTCCGTCGAGATTTCGAGATGGGGCCGAAATAGTTCCGAGATCCACGTTTTTCGAGGAACCGTTCTATACCCTTTTGGCAAGTCAAAAACCCACGAGGGTGAGCGTAATTTGTATGTGGTGTACTCGTCAGTGAAAATAAGGAACACTTTCACTTGCGTTTTGTCCAAATTCTAATAATTTTCCGAGCCTTTTCACTCGTCACCATTTGATTACACATACTAATTTTATATGACAGTGCAGGGGCTTAGCCAGCCATGCTGGACTTGTAGAAGTCTTCGGGAGCGGGGTGGAGGGGAGAGAAGGGGGTGAGATAAGGACATAGAAATAAGCCAAGTTAACACTGACCTTTAACAAATAACAGCACTGACAGCCGGCGTTCCTTTTGGCAAAAAAAAAATGTTGTGTTAGACGGGTAACAAGCAGTGAGTTATAGATCAAAGTACGAGCTCTTTCGGATAAAGAGCATCAGGGAGAAGTATCTGACCATAAGCCTTTTTGACTTAATTTATAAAGACCTGTATTACACACATGTATATCTCTCAAGGTTAGTAGAGACGTGAGCATCTCTCGGCGTTTTTTTTTTCTGGCTTGTGTACAACTAGAGTTAAGAATCAGCCGTTCTGTCAGTACCAGAGATCGCACGTATCATGTTTTCACCACTGATTCTCATTGTGCAAAATCGTATCTCTCTGGAGTCACACTGGACACTGACCTGGCGAGGAGAAAAATGAGCTCAGTGGCGACTTTCTCAGTTGTAAGGTCTTCATCTGTTTTGCTCAGTGTACCTCAGTAAGTTGGCGGCAGCAGAGCGAGGGTAGATTTTCAAGTAAAATGAACTAAAGAACCATTCAGATGGATTGGCTTGTTCGAAGTGACATTTTAAGATCAAATTATGCAGAAAAAAAAACATAGTTAACTAGAGCATGAAATTAACTTTTTTTGTAGGAGCCACTTGCTGCTTGATAGTTCAAAGTAGTGGCAAATTTCCAAAAAAAAAAAGAAAAGAAAAGCAAAAAAACTTAACGAGTAAGGAGTTTTTGACATAAATGATTTAAGTAAACAAAAGGAACCCCTACAATTACAACGAATCCACTAGAAAAACAAAGATGGCGTTCACCGACAGGTTTTCTTAGTGAATTATGTCCCAATTTTACATACCCATCACAGCGACAGACATTGAGTAGCCTAAACAAACAGCCAACATTTCCCAACGCCAACACTGGTTCCCCGATAAATGACTTCTGTGAGTCAAGAAGCGGAGAAATTCCCTACTGATGACGCGTCACTACCCAGATCTGGGTAGTGCTTCTGATTGGGTGAAACACTTATTTTCCCACGCGGCACGACCAGTCAGAAGCACCTACCCAGATCTGGGCAGTGACGCGTTATCAGTATGGAATATCTGTGCTCGTTTCTCAGTATTCATTTCGCGGGGAAACTCGGCAGCGGTGGCAGACTCGTACCCAGTCGCTATTCAATATGTTTATTTAGGGTGAGAGAAGACTAATCCTAATCTTCTCTCACCCCAAATACATATAAATAGCGACTGGGTACGAGTAGCGTCACGGAATGTCGGCTGTTTTCACAGTCTAACATTGAGTTACATTTTCAAGCTCTGCAAACAAGCGATTACATCAGCTCCGTTGACCCAAATTCTTGTTAAGCTCGGGCTTAATGACCTAAGGGAATCTACGCCCCTGCAGTGTATAATTAGCAATTATTTGATGAGGTTGAGTATGATCTGAAAGAATTATGCAGGTCGAGCAGAGGAGGGTGTTATGCCGAGGCAGATTCTTTAGATCATACGAGTGCCACTTCGGACCTCTTTAACCATTTTAACCGATATATAGAGAGAATTTCAGCCATGACTACAGCAAGACTAGTTACGCGGTGACCATACCGACTGACTGCAAAAAGCGCCAGCAGGGCACAGGGTTCATTTGAAAAGAGTTGCCTTGTAACCCTCCTGAGTTAACTCCATTGTTGCGAACGTTATTTCAACTTCGCCTTTCACTCACTCAGTGCGTTAAAGAATAGACCTACACTCAACGGCTACAGTTTGTGCAAATTTTAATTTTAGAGCCATTGAAAGTAAATTTCTAAGCATTTTTGTGAAATTTTGCGGCGTAACCAGCATTGCTAAATAACTTTGTCCTCAATTAAAACCAAAAAAAGTAATGAGGCAACAATATTGTTGAATGACCTTCTTCACCCGAGACACTCAAGTCAGTCGAGTGTGAATGTTCGTCCACCATTTTGAATTTTGTCTAAGAACCGCTGACCTAGCAGCCCGGCTAGTTTTATCTTGGCTCCTTTCTTTTTACAGGAAATTCATAAATTGTCTCCCCTAACTATAACATTGTGAAATATGAGGTCTTTCTGCAGGTATCGTCATCACAAAAGAGACAAAGGAACCAAACAATGTAGTTCTCTTGGGGACTTTATTTTTTGGTTGTATTGTTTCTTTTGTTGTACGTAATGGGTGCCTTCAGAAGAAACCGAAATATGGAAGAACGGCCAATTTAAGAACTAAAAGCTGCTCTGATATCTCAGAATTAGAAGATAACTAGAGAAATTCCTTAGAATGCAAGAAGTTGTTCGAAATACTAGAAGTTGCCAAAAAGTTGCCGAGCAACTTGTGGAAAGCCCTAGGCTAGGTACAGTTTTTGCTCAGCATCAAGAAAAATATGTAAGTTGAGAACCTTGTTGTCCGTTTTATAAGATATCAAAGTTGTGTGAAAGTAATTACATTTATCATGGCTGCTTAGTATCTGTATTTAATTTGATATCTTCGTACAGTTGATGTTTACGCGATCTCAGAGTACAATGCAGGTACAATAATGTTTAGAGCTGCACACAGTATCACTGGGATAAAGCGCTTCATTTTCCAGGAAAATTTCACTTTCTCGTCAAAACAATCACCGACGTTCCAGAGAAGATAGCCTGTTGCAGGCGTTCTACTGAACACGTGGAACGGGCTACAGAGAAGAAAGGAATGGATTTGTGAAAGCAGATGTCAAGTAAGTGATCGTTAACATTTTTTTGCGGAATATTTTAAACTTACGGTGGCCCATAGGTGACATCGATCCCAAAATTTATACTCTACTAAACTTTTATTCAGCAGAATTCTTTTGAGCTCGTGATAATTTATTATCCTGTGATAATGTCATCCTGAGATAACATTTTTATCCCGTGATATTTTTTTCTTCTGCGATAATATTTTATCGCGAGAATTTTTTATCCCGAGAAACGTTTTGTATCCCGAGATAATTTTTTATCCCGAGATAACTTTCTTATCCCGGGATAATTTTTCGTCCCCAGATAAATTTTTTATCCTGAGATAACTTTTTATCTGGAGATAATTTTTTACCCAAAACTATTTGTAATCCCAAGATGTCACGTGACTTTACAAACAAAGATGACTTCTCCATTTTATAGCTAATAACATCACAGTTTACCTGACAGAAGACCAATAACATCGCGACTTAATTGACAAATCAGGTCAAAAACCAGGGTTTGAATACCATCAAATGACGTGATACAACTCACTTTGACTCTGACTGCATGATACTGCATGGCTACCGCACAGATTGTCGAAACGTTAGTCACTGTCAACAGAAGGTCCTATTTCAGGACTACTATCACTTGGACGGGTATATTCCACTCACAGGTGAACCTCTCTATAACCGCCCCCTTGGCGACAGCTGAAGAAAGTGGCTGTTGTGGAGAGGTGGCCGTTATGGGGTGGTAGGGGTGTAAAATGACACCTGTTTTTTGGGGGGGAGGGGGTGGGGGTACAACATGTTTAGAGTTCTAAGCTCATGGTTACTATACCCATAAAACTTCAATAATGAAAATATTTACAAGACAAATTAAACGAGGTTAGCAGCATTCGCTATGATTACTGTGAACAAGGAAGGAAGCATCCTCGGAGACCCAGGGGCAGATAGTGGGGACGAGGGAAAGTCTAAACGGGCGGAAAAATATATATGGAACGAAGAAAAGTAAAGAACAGCGAGAAGAGCCCCTGGGGACAATGTCTTACTAGACCAGCTCCAAACGGTCGCCGCCGTTCTGGCCTCTGATTGGTGCCAGAAAAACACAACTTTTCTGGCACCAATCAAAAGCCAGAACGGCGGCGACCGTTTGGAACTGGTCTGGTAAGACATTGTTCCCAGGGGCTCTTCTCGCCGTTCTTTACTTTTCTTCGTTCCATATATATTTTTCCGCCCGTTTAGACTTTCCCACGCTCCCTTTATCTGCCGCTGGGTCTCCGAGGATGGGAAGGAAGGTGACTATCCCGCGCTCGTTTTTTATACGCCGGATAAAAATCGCTAAAATTAACGACAACTTGTCGCAGCCTAAAAACAGAACGAGCAAAATGATAATGATAATAATAATAATAATAATAATAATAATAATAATAATAATAATAATAATAATAATAATAATAATAATAATAATAATAATAATAATTTATTAATTTCTTTTGCGCAATTAACAATGCAAAAATTTTCACTTGTCGTCAAAAATGTTTTCAAACGAATCTCAACCTTAATTCTCTTAGGAGTTACCTATCCTAAGGCCAGATACCAGAGAACATTATCTCTTCGTCTTTCGATCATTTGGCGTAGGATCGTTTTCCTCCTTTCCTAGTTTCAGGAGGATGGGAGAAATAAAGAAAATAAAGTGCTTGGCTGCTAAGACTGCATTTCGAGCACTGAGAATAACAAACCTGTGACGGTACTTGCCTGGGTAGACTATAATTGGCTCTCCTGTAGAGAGTTCCCGTAAAAACGTTGAAATAGCGAAGGATTACAAGCTTATGAATTGCTCGCCCTTAGAGAAGTTCGCAAAAACGTTAAAATGGCGAAAAGTAGTGGTAGCCTCGTCCGTCCACAACGAAAGCGCGAAGGTCAGAAAATTTCTACGATTGTTTCAAATTGGTCACGTTTCGCTGACAAGTGCTGACACTTACCGCCGTGATTCCTATTGTTTAGCTCGAGTTTTCCAAAATCTGCCTGCCCCACCCAAGCAATACGGCGTCTTTGATGTTTTTGCGATTCTCAAAGTTTTTTCCAACTTGAAAACTTGGGGTCGCACTTGGCAATGTACCCCGATGACAGATTTTTACCGCAAGGTAAACAAATTCTTCCAGAAATTTGCCAAGTGCGACCCATGGCTTTTACGTGATAAACATTGCGCGTTATTTCAGTCATCTCTAAAAGTAAACCGCATGCTCATCACGAGACTCATTTGCATACAATGAACAAATCCGTTCCTGCTTGGTGTCAACACCATTAGCTAAAAATCTAATTACCAGTGTTCTAGAAATTGTGAAAATAAATAACTAGGGTCTCACCCGTTTTTAAACGACCAATCATAACTCTCGGCTTAGTTATTTGGGTTTTTGCCGTGTCGGCTGCTATTCTTCTTGTGAAATGGGGGTTTACCCGGTTTCACTTTCACTGCACGACCCGCGGTACACAAAAGATTGACATGTTTTCGATGAAATTACTTTACTCTGCTAGCGGTGGTGTGCACAGTGAACAGTGATTGAAGAGGTGTTTGAGCCTTATAATTTCTGTGTAAGTTCGCCTATTTTCATTCTATTTTCATCATTATATTGAAAGAAAAAGGCATGCAGTTCATGAGTTGTTACGTTCTTGCCTTGTACGAATAATTTTAATTTCCCGTACAAAATCAAAGTTTGTTCCAGTCTGTTAACAGGCTGTGTTAAGATCGAGGTCCCTTGTCTGTTGTCTACAGATGGAGTTAGTTTAGTTTTTGGGAATTATTGTTGTCTCTAAATTGCGCTTGCTGATTCTTTCTATTCTAGGAGAGTTTTGATCAGAAATAGATGATCATAAGACCTACACATTTTCTACATCTGTTGAGATAATGTCTTGGGGCATGCTCTCAATCAGTTATTTTCATAGCTCGGTTGTAGATCAGTATCATGGCTCGAGAGCAATACAGCATGAGGCAATGGGTTTGAATCGAAACCCGTTGAAGCACCGAAATTATTCTCGAGGTTATTTGCAATTGCTTTTATATAAACTGCTTTAATTGATAGTTTCTCTAATTGTCCTAATTTCTTCATTTAAAAATCTGTAATCAGTGTTGTAATTCCGCAGCCGTTCAAATCATCCTCATTTCAGGTGGGCAAATAAGTATAGTAATAAAGTCAACTATTAATTATAACATTCCAACCCAATTTCTCGTGCAACTACCCCGCTGACAACCAGCCTGTTTATTTTATCAGGAAGATCTACCAACCATTCTACCCTAAGCGGGAACCCGCTTCCTGCATCATTCAGCCTCAGACATGGTTTATACAGACGAGCAGTTGAACTTCTTCAGGTTGTCAAAACTTGCCGTCGATGAATTCTCTGAAGCTTTACGCCAGACATTCAAACACATGTGGGACCTTAAATTCGGACCAGGAGCGATCTGGGATGACTCCATACATGTGAGAAAATCATTTCTGATTAAAGAGGGAGGCAAAACTAAAGTTCCCACAGACAAGTCCTACGAGGAGTGGGATTGTACCGCGCTGTTTCAAGCCACTATCTACGCGCAAACTTTCGCTTTACCCGACAGCAGAGGTAACCTCAAAACGCTTGGTGAGTTGTACCTAAAGCCCCGCGGGTTTAAGGCAATTGGAAGTTTCCACCCTTCTGTGCTGAGTCTGAGGGGAAACCAAGCGGAAACGTTTGCTCTGGCGATTGATCAGCTACGTCTATTGCGAAATTGGTTGTTCCATTTGTCCAGTTCAGAAACAATTGACAAAACATTATTTGACCAGTACACTGAATACGCAAAAGAAGCGTTCAAAGCTCTTGGAGTGGCAACAGACTCGATTGATGCTGTTAAAAGTTTACCAGAGTCTTACTTCCCCACAGAGGAGGTTGTCAGATTGAGGAAGGAAATCCGTCTTACAAGATTCGTAGTCGCGTTTTACTTTTTCTTTTCATTTTTTCTCCGACTTTTGGAGGACTTCAATTCAGTTTTTCTTCGACTTTCCGATTTAATATCAAAATATTTGTTTCGTTTCTGCAAAAGTAAAATAGAAAGCGACGAAAATACTCGTTTTAAGAAAAGATCACCTTGTGATACACTAGATTCAACGGAGATGTATTCCACGTCGGGTCCGGGGAATAGTTCTCATGCAGCGTCTGAAAACGAGGCTAGTTCAATCGATAAAAAGCGATGTTCGATAAATCGATAACTATCGATAATTCAAATTTAAACGTTATCGATTTTATCGATCAATCGATAGAAATCGATACTGACAACCATCGCTGCTCTTTTAAGGTATTGAATTTATCGATTTATCGATTTTATCGTTTTCATTAAGGACCGTGTATTGTTGACACTTGTAAATGCAAAATACCGGTTCTTCCGAGACAGCGATTAAAAAACAAACTGTAGGTAATTTTTCGTTAGATTGGTTTTCGGGAAGCTCTGATGGTTCGCTGCCCTTAAATATGCGGAAACGTATTGCGCCGATAAATTTGATAAGTTCGATAA
>OZ037782.1:7841590-7851590 GCA_964035525.1 Porites cylindrica | reverse complement strand
AGTCAAATTCAGTTTTTCCGTGATCCACAACTCTATAATCAATCTACTCCCACAGTCCTTCTGGTGCGGTGCTTCTTAAAAGAATGTTCTAGCTTTTTTGAAACCAGCCACAACCAAGCTTTAATAGGGGTCGCTCACCCTTTTGAAATTCTATAAGGGGTTTTACCCTTATTAACAAGCAATGCTGAGTCACTGCATACGGATATTTCCTTGTGCCTTTTCTTCAAACTGTGGACACTAGTATTCAAGAACTTACAAATTAAAGTTAATAAGGGGTTTATCCTGCTTTAAACAACAAATCGTGCCTTTTGATTCCCGTTCCTGCTCGTACACCATCAGCCTTTCTCTCTTGTCTAGTATTCAAATTTAATTACCAGTGTTCTAGAAATTGTGAAAGTAAATAAGGGGTTTCACTCTTTTTTTAACCGACCAATCATAATTCTAGCCTCAGTTAGTATACTGATTAGGGTTTTTCCCGTGTCGGCTATACTGTTCTTCTAAGTTAAGTGGGGGGTTTACCCGGTTTCACTTCGGTGCACGACCCGCGGTGCACAAAAGACTGACTTATTTTCGATCAAATTACTTTGCTGCGCTGGCGGTGGTGTGCACAGTGAAGAGAGATTGAAGGTGCTTGAGCTTCTTAATTTCTGCGTAAGTTCGCTGATTTTCATTATATTTTTATCATTATATTGAAAGATTTAGGCATGCAGTTCATGAGTACAGTTGTTACGTTCTTGTACGGAAAATCAAAATCAACTGTTCATTACAAGTCCTGTTAACGTAGTCTGAATTTCATCCGATTACTTCGAGCCGTTATTACTCCCTCAGTTGCTGAGAGGAGAAAACGACTCGAGAAGCAATCGGATGAAATTCAGGCTACTCATTAGCAGGCTGTGTTAAGATCGAGGTCCCATGTCTGTTGTCTACAGATGGAGTTAGTTTAGGTTTTGGGAATTATCGGTTGTCTCTAAATTGCGCTCACGGATTCTTTTGATTCTGGGAGAGTTTTGTTTAGAAATAGACGATTATAAGATCTACACATTTTCTAGATCTGTTGATCTTGGCCTGCTCCAGTGATTTTAATAGCTAGTCTATACCTCAGTAGGTTGATCAGTGAAGCGCTAGAGCATGAGGCAGTGGGTTCGAATCGAATCCCTTTGAAGCCCCGAAATTATTTCCGGGTTCATTTGCAACTGCTTTATAAATTGCTGATCGTTTCTCTAATTGTTCTGAATATATTCTTCATTTAAAAAATTTGTAATTCCGCAGTTCAAATCATCTTCTGATTTTAGGCGGGGAAATAAGTATAGTAAAAATACTATTATTATGTATAACCTTCCAACTTAATTTCTCATGCAACTACGCTACTGACAACTAGCCTGTTTATTTTATCAGGAAGATCTACCAACTTCCACCCTAAGCGGGAACCCTTCCCCGTTAAAGGGGAAGGGTTCATCAGTCAGCATCAGAAATGGTTATTAAGTCGTTTACAGACGAGCAGTTGAACTTCTGCAAGTTTTCAACCCTTGTCGTCGATGAATTCCCTAAAGCTCTACGCCAGACATTCAAACACATGTGGGAAAATGTCGGACCGGGATCGAACTGGGATGACTCAGAAGGTGTGAGAGATTCATTTCTGACCAAAGAGGGAGGCAAAACCAAAGTTCCCACAGACAAGTCCTACGAGGAGTGGGATTGTACCGCGCTGTTCCAAGCCACTATCCACGCCCAAACTTTCGCCTTACCCGACAGCAAGGGTAACCTCAAAACTCTCGGTGAGTTGTACGTAAAACCCCGCGGGTTCATGCCTAATGGAAGTTTCCATGCCTCTGTGTCGAGTCCCAGTGGAGACCAAGCGGAAACGTTTGCTCTGGCGATTGATCAGCTGCGACTTTTGCGAAACTCTTTGTCTCATTTGACCAGTTCAAAAAAAATTAACAAAACAACATTTGACCAGTACACTGAACTCGCAAAAGATGCGTTCAAAGCTCTTGGAGTGACAACAGACTCGATTGATGACGTCAAAAGTTCACCAGAGTCTCACTTTCCTACAGAAGAGGTCGCCAGGTTGGAACGCGAAAACAAACTTTTGAAGGGCATTGTTTTATTTGATTAGGCCGACTTTTATGGCACGATTGCTTAGAGCAAAATGAGATTTACAAGTCATAAGATAGCTGGAGAGTGACAAGCATGGAAAGTAGAATTTTGAAAATGTAATGTCGATGCCTTCGGGTGCCAAGGGAATGCGGATGTTCGTTGGGAGATGAAAATTAAGCGTGGACTGGAAACCAATTTTGCCAACCCCTAAGTAAGACCATAGTAAAACAAAGAAGGCCTGTATAGTTAAAAATATCGGCTTTCTGACCTTAATTACCAATTAATTGCTGGTGCTGAATGCATGTCAGACGGGAACCCCCCAAGTCAGTAAACTCCTGAGCGAGACAACTCCCCCACCCACAATAACCACCCCTAGTTAAAGTAGGCAAACTCAAATGTCTCTTTATACACCCATTCGAGAGCAGGTGATCGAGAAAGTATAAAGGGTGAGCGTGTCTACCCTTCGTTAACCGAGAAATGTGAAATATCCCTGGGTACTATGCAACTACACATGTTGTATACCCTTTACAAACCTAAAGTTTCGGGTTGATTCTCACCTCTTCTTTCTCGTTCTTTCTCGTTCGCAGTTTAGATATGAAAGTTTTACCAGACCCCATCCCTCCTCGGCCAAAAACTTCAAAAAGTCCAATCAATTTCAGGATTCTCTGAATCTGTCACCGTCTTTTCATTAATAATGCCGCATTTATTTCATGTTTTTTGTACGAGTATATTTACCACCTACCGCTTGGTCCGAGATACGTCACCGTGAATTGACCGAGAGGGACTGGGTAAACGCTGTACAGGGACTAGGCGTAACTAGGTGTCGGACTAGGCAAGTCGGAGTGCACTAACATGAAGGTCTTTCGTTGCAACGGATGTACCAGGCAGTAGTATAATCTCAAGTAATTCGATTATCAAAAATTGATTAACGTTCGTTGTGCATTTATGAATAAAATAGTGATATTTCACATTTCAATTTTCTTCTTTCCATACTTGGCAAATTTCAGTGACACTATCGACTTGCAAAGTCAATTTGCTCATTTGTGGTTAGATTCCACCGTCACCAAGTTTTGATATTAATATTTATATAATAGTTAACTGGTTATTAGATAAGCGTAAGGATCTACCTAAATGGCTACGGAATGGGCCAGTGTCAGTACGTTCTCAGTGAAGAATTACTGACTAGAGAGGAATATATTCCAAGTATATTCTCTCGTTATTTGGTTACCGTAATAAACTCGGTTGCAGTGACCGGATCACTCCAAGTACAGAGTTACAAGATAAACCAAAAAAGGCACTGATCTACCAAGAGCATGCAAGTTATTTCGCACGGTGCCCTATCAGTAGTTAATTATTCAGTGTCAGTACGTTCTCAGTGAAGAATTATTGACAAAAGAGCATGCAAGTTATTTCGCACGGTGCCCTATCAGTAGTTAATTATTCAGTGTCAGTACGTTCTCAGTGAAGAATTATTGACAAAAGTGCATGCAAGTTAGTCGCTCGGTACCCTATCAGTAGTTAATTATTCAGTGTCAGTACGTTCTCAGTGAAGAATTATTGACAAAAGTGCATGCAAGTTAGTCGCACCGTGCCTTATCAGTAGTTAATTATTCAGTGTCAGTACGTTCTCAGTGAAGAATTATTGACAAAAGTGCATGCAAGTTAGTCGCACGGTGCCTTATCAGTAGTTAATTATTCAGTGTCAGTACGTTCTCAGTGAAGAATTATTGACAAAAGAGCATGCAAGTTAGTCGCACGGTGCCCTATCAGTAGTTGATTATTCAGTGTCAGTACGTTCTCAGTGAAGAATTATTGACAAAAGAGCATGCAAGTTAGTCGCACGGTGCTCTATCAGTAGTTAATTATTCAGTGTCAGTACGTTCTCAGTGAAGAATTATTGACAAAAGAGCATGCAAGTTAGTCGCACGGTGCCCTATCAGTTATTGTTGATATATGTTCTCTCGTAATTTACATACCGGATCACACCGAGTAGAGTTGCAAGATATTAGGCCTGATGTGCTAAGAGCATACAGTGTGCCGAGTTAGGTAATCATCAATTAAGTGTGCTAATGATAGAAATTGAAGCACTTTACACTGAATTTACCCGTATAATATGTAAAGGCACGGTGCCAAGATAGTCAGCGTCAGTACGTTCTCAGTGAAGTTAAGAACGTCAGTGATAAAAGACGAATATATATTGGTGATATGTTCTCTCTTAATTTAGATACCCGATCGGACCGAGTATAAGACTGAGATGCCAAATAAGGCAGAGTGTGCCAAGAGCATCCAGGTTGTTTGGTACGATGCGCCGAATTAAGGTATTCGTTCGAAGAATGATGGTGATGATAAGCACTTGTGCCATATTAGCCGACGCCATAATCATTAGTTACGTTGTTGAGGACCACTCTATTTACATGTGTGTCCTTGAAACATGGAGAATAATAATAAAAAAAAGATATATTATGCCGCGTTTTGATTTTTGTGCTGACGTCCGACCGTTGTTAAAATCAGTAGTCTGTCACACTGCAAAGTTTATTTAATGTTCGGTTTGCCTTAATTCATTTTGTTCGAAAAATTTGGCCAGACCTTCCGCGTACAATTTCAAGTAACGAACCTGCCCAGCTGAGTGCTGCGTGCATCATGACTCAGGTCATCGGCTCATCACTTTTACCTCTACTCTGGGTGCCACAGGGTTTTTTTCTATTGTTGGCAGCGAAAATTGAGCGGCTTACCCGATCATGGCTTCGCCGCTCAATTTTCGTTGCCAACAACAGGGAAAAAACCCTCTGGCACCTCAAGCCAATGATATACCCGCCCAGCAGTTTCTAGGCCCTCACATCAATTGACACACATCTTGGTAACTAAGTAAAGGTCTCCGCCATTGTTCTATCAAACCCTACACAGCTCAAAAGATAGAAAACACTCCCTTTTTTTATATATCCATCTTAAATGGCCATTCAACACCTCATTCTAGAAATTCAAGTAAAAAGGCCCGAATCTCGTCGGATTTACTGCCGCCAACAACTGCGTCGATAAACGCATACGATAACCCTTTAAAAAAAAAAAATAAAAAAATAAAAAACAAGACCTTCGAAATCCCGCTAACGCGCGATTTGATTCCGGAATCCAAGTTTCACTGACAAGGAATCCGGAATGCACAGCGCGGAATCCAGAATCCAAGAATAACCATGTACATCATCCTAGGCTACCACGCAGGCGTGTGGGACGTTAGTAATAAACGCCCACTTCCAAATAAATGAGAAGTCCAAAGAGTACTGCAAAGCTGATCATAACAACGTGTATTGCTTTCTGGCCCGCATACCAGCTGCTTTCTTCAGGTCTACAAATGTTACTGAGGTAGTATATATGATAAGAATTATATTATTATGTATATGAAGAATCTCGCAATAAAAATTGTTTTAGAAAAAGAGAGAGGCGAAATGGCGTACAACATATAAAAAAGAAAAGAAAAACTATTAGAGATCTGGATTACAATAATTCATCACAGCGGTTTAGGCCATTTGGCTTGTCAGTGCTTGTGGTTCAGTTCAATGACTCCCTCGCCTTACAGACTGAGTCACGCCTCAAGAACAGATTTAAAGTATACGGACGTTCAGTACATGTACACAAAACTAACCGTTAAATCTAAACCCACTACTGTTTCTGAACACGTTCTCTCTCACTCTGATCATTCTACGCAGTTAATCCCACTAGAGAAAATTCATTCTTCACGTGACTCGGTCTAACTCAACTAGCCAGAAGTAAAAAGAAACTCAAATGAAACTATTTTTCATCCCCTTCGTCCGGCGCCATGTTGGAATTTAAGCCAGAAATGATATTCATGGAAATAATTAGGTTGAATCAGTGAACCAGTTGAAAGCTAAAAATGGCGACAATATTCTTTTTCAACATGTTTGCACTTGAACCAGGAGCCGATTACTTAACCGGCTCCTGCCAATAAACTTTAAACATTCCGGCCCATTTGACGAAAATGGGGTTTCCCGAGGTGTTTCACTTTCAAATTCTTGGAATGTTTTGACGGCAAAAAATATAGAACTCATAGTTTTTGTTTCCTTCTCATGTTGTATGACCTGCATATAACAAAAAAAAAAAACGATCGGGCTGCGCTAATTCACTTAAGTTTATTTGGCTAGTGCTAAGTTACAGTTAATTCAGTCCTACAGTGCTTCTGGTGCGGTGCTACATAAAAGGTATTTACATAGTAGTGCCAGTGACAGAGAATGTAAAGACTCAGTTCCTATTGGTATGAACGCACGTGAGCCGCTATGGCGTTAATATTAGGTATATAAGGTTTTGACAGTTGTAATGTATTCACCTCAACTCTCCAACTATCAACTGTTATTTTTATATCTTACTTTATTAATCTAAACAGTGAAAAACATAATGATGAAATGACGAGAAAATGGCAAATCTCAAACACCCAATCCACCTAGAATACCATAGTTCTACACTCTAACAAAAATTTACAAACCAACCATAACATTAGGACCAATAATCTTCGGGTGTGATTGTCCAACAGAAAGGGGGTAACAGGCCGCACATCTATACCAGAGTGCGACCGTGTGTTAACAAAAGAGGGAACTCCCTTGACTCCTTTGTCCGCTTGATGAAACACGGTAACTCGAATTCTGAAGTTAACGAAAAGCAGTCCTAGTAAGCGGGGGTTCGAGTTATTGCCTCAGCCGTATACAGTCTGACAGCGCAATTTTTTACCAGTTTCATCAGAAACGGTAACATTATTATGCCTTTTTATGAAAAAACGTGATCTGTTCGTTGCAACAATTAATATTAAATTGCTGTTATGTTGGTTTTAGTGTTTTTTACCCTTCTATAACAAGAGGAACTAATGAGATGACATCCGAGTGGAATTACAAGAATCAGGATTCGAGTTATCGGGGTAAATTTTGGGGAAATTTTGATGAAGGGAAAGGAAATTTAGTTCGAGTTATTCGAGTTAACCGAGTAAAAATGACTGAAAAGCGGGGTGAAATCCAAGGGAAATGGGACTTAATTCGAGTTTAGCGGGAAGTTCGAGTTAAAAACATGTCAGATTGGTGTCTACTGTAGTGATTCCCTTGACCGCTTGATGTCGATGCCGCGCGCCAGTGTTTTGCCTTAATTCTTTTAATGCTTGTCGGTTCTTGCGTGTCAGGTTGTGGTTTGGCTTTGTTATTTGTATCTCTGCCAGTTGTGATTTAACCTCTCTCGAGGGCTTCTAATGGTTGAACCGGTGGGTTCCAGTCCGATTTAACGTAGAAAGGGTGAACTTCCCTATTTCTAAACAACCGTAAGTCTCACAATATCTTGACGACATGCGCGCAGAGTTGCAAGTGTCCTTTTGTACTCGTCAAGGCGCCCAAATAAGAATTCTGAACTGTCATATGAAGCTGAACTAAGCTGCCTTTCCAAGTCCTCGATAAGTCTACCAAGAGAGAAGAAAAAATCTGCAATATTTGGTAGCCAACAAACCACTACTTTGGATCGAAACCTCGTATCGGTGAAGTGAAGACATCGATTGACAACACAACTGGTCAGCGTTCTCTCTTTCTCGCCCCCCTCGAGTATTTTTTTTTTTTTTCAACTCGACTCGCATTTTTTTTTCGACTCAAATTTCAAAATTTCGAGTCGTTTTTTTTTCGTTCGTGAACATATATTTTGCAAATCTCGAGTCATATTTTTTATTGCATTCGATGTATTTTACAAGTTTCCACTAAAGTATTATGTTTTCAAAATGTTTTTACAATCGGTATAATTTTGTCCGCAACGGAACGCCATACCAAAGAGCCTTAGCTTCAAAAAACGGTCCTCGAATTGTAAAGCGACGTTGACATTCACATGAGAAGGCAAATTATTTTACAGCTTAAAAGCGTTAATAAGCTAAAAGTGATCTTTGCGTTAAGCAGAAATGCTGCGCTGACTTTATAAGGTTCTAGAATATTCAGATGCACATGCAATCGAATACTTCGACTATGTTGGGTTTCAATTCCTAAGGTACACCTACAGCTTCGGGCAAGGATCTAGCTCTCTTTTAAAAAGCGTGAGTGCTATAGAGATGCTAAAAAGTTACCGGAGAAATGCTGACGAAATGCTTTTTAAAGAACCGACTCTGTATACCAAAAAGCAGATGCCAAAAAATCAAATGCTAAAGAAATGTAAACATGATCTGTCAAGTAACCAACACACATAGAAAGGCATGAAATATTAAAAAAAACTAAGGAGAAAAGTGAATAAGTTACAGTGCCTAAGCAGTTTAACTGAAAACGAATGAATTTCAAAACGGAATGTTTCTCAAGCCTTATAGTTACTATGAATACAGAGGTGATAACCTTCAACATTGGGTTGTCAGTAATAACGAAACTCAATCACGAATTCAAGAGCGGTGGCACTTAGCACCCATGCTCGTTTACGATTCAATTCACAGGTATATACAAAGGTATCGACCAGCGACTAATTGGATTTTGCGTTTATGTTTCTTTTGTGGTTCGACGGTTTTCCACTGGCGACGTTTTTGTTTCCAAGAGCTCGCTCCTAGCCTTTGATTTGAAACCAGTCGCAACCAAGACCATAATAAGGGGTTTTACCCTTATTAACAAGCAATGCTGAGTCACTGCAAAGTGGATTCAATACGGATATTTCCTTGTGCCCTTTCTTCAAACACTGGACGCTAGTATTCAAGAATTTAAAAAAGTTAATATAGGGGTTTATCTTGCCTCTTGATTCCCGTTCCTGCACGTTTACCATTAGCCTTAATTCTCTTTTATCCAGTATTCAAATTTAATTACCATGCAGTGTTCTAGAAATTCTGAAAGAAAATAAGGGATTTCACCCTTTTTCAAACGACCAATCATAATTCTCGCTTCAGTGAGTATATTGATTAGGGTTTTTTCCCGTGTCTACTGCTATTCTTCTTGTAAAGTGGGGGGTTTTCCCGGTTTCACTTTCACTCCACGACCCGCGGTACAAAAGACTGATATGTTTTCGATGAAATTCACTTTTGCTCCGCTGGCAGCGGTGTACACAGTGAACAGAGATTGAAGGTGCTTGAGCTTCTTAATTTCTGTGTAAGTTCTTGTAACTTATTTTCATTCTATTTTTATCATTATATTCAGGGGAAAAGATATTAATTAACTGTTGTTTGTTCCAAGGTTTGAGTCTGAAGATGTCGAGGTCCTATGTCTGTTGTCTACAGAAAGAGCCCGGCTATAGTTTAGGTTTTGGGCTAACCTGAGATCAGGCCCAATTTGAGCGGTTTTTCAAAGCGAAACGAAAATAGAGCCTGATCTCAGTTTAGTTTTGGGCCGGAATTATTGTTGTCTCTAAATTGCGCTCACCGATTCTTTCGATTCTAGGAGAGCTTTGTTCAGAAGTCGACGATCATTTAAAGATCTACACATTTTCTACCTCTATTGATGTCTTGGCCTGCTCTCAATTTCTTTTCATAGTACTTAGTTGGTAAATCAAAGCTCTAGAGCGTGAGGCAATGGGTTTGAATCGAATCCCGTCGTTGAAGCCCCAAAATTTTTTCAGGGTTTATTTTAAATTGCTTCATAAATTGCACTAATTGTCCTATGATTTCTTCATTTAAAAATTTGTAATTCCGCAGTTCAAATCATCTTCATTTTAGGCGGGGAAATAAGTATAGTGAGCCAACTAATATTTCTAACCTCCCAACTTCTCATGCAACTAAGCTGCTGACAACTAACCTGTTTATTTTATCAGAAAGATCTACCAACTTCCACCCTAAGCGGAACCCTTCCCCGTTTAAGGGGAAGGGTTCATCAGTCAGCATCAGACATGGTTATTAATAAGCCGTTTACAGATGAGCAGTTGAACTTCTTCAAGTTTTCAAAACTTGTCGTCGATGAATTCCCTAAAGCTCTAC